>BSBK01001073.1:415000-1015000 GCA_027943335.1 Chamaecyparis obtusa
ACTAAAAATAAAGTTACTGACACAGGTCAAACTTGTAGAAAAATAGTCAACTATTATCAGAATATAGTTGACCATGGGCACAATGAGATACAATTAAGGAATAAATATAATAGAAAACATTCAATTAAGCATATCACTAAATGGAAAGTCAACATAAGTAAAAAAAAAGTAACATGCAGACAAACAAGGTTCAAATGTATTTAAAATTGCTTAAATGAGAGACATAAGATTACCAGAAGTTGTACAAAAGTTGTTTTTCATCAAAACACACCATGTTAGCATATCAAAATCTCGGTCAACCATTAGTGAAACTTGGTCAAATATTATCTTTTTTATGGTCAAACTATTTCAAATAGTGTTCTATCAACACTAAATCGATTATAATCAAACTCTAATGTATTCTAAACATCTTATACTTGATACAAATCACATTTTTATCAGTTTGACACCTTAATCAATGCTTGAAATCAAGATTTTAGTCAATTTCTATTTTGATTTTTCTCTTGGGGGGCATAATGATACCTAAATCAACCATTTCCTCTTATCAAATACCATCAGGGATTCAAATCAAAATTGTTATAATCAAATTTCAACACCAAGGAAATGTCAGTTCTCTTCACTCAAGTTGGGATTGTTGGATAATTGACTTTGTTAGGAACCATATCAAGTTGATTATCTATGCTTTAATCAAATCACATTACCATTGATCAGTTTGATCGCACCAAATCAAACTGAATGTTTTGTTGTATCAAATATCATTTCTTTTGGATATATTTTTTACATTGATCAATTTCATCACTTCAAATCAAATTGATTATTTGTCATCATCATGATCTTTCAGATGTTGAGTTTCATTAATCCAAATTAAAATTAATATTTTGATTAGCTCTTATCGATGTTCATCCCATCAACTTCAGAGTTGGTATGGTCAGTTCTTTCCCAATCAAGTTCATAATCAATGGCTTAAAATTTTCAACCACATTGAACTTCGTTCAATCAATCTCAAAATTCTTGAATCTAGAGTGGTTTCATCGCTCTATATCAAAGGGCTCTCTAAATCAACATTATCTATTCTTTCAATCAACGTGTTTCTCACACATCCATTCAAAGAGGGGAAAATGTAATCATCCTAAAATGGGCTAATAGAACCAAAGGCCCTATTTTCCCTAATTTAGGACCAATTCCTTAATTATGCTCATCCAATTATCTGATTAATGGCATAAATCATCAAAATTGTTGAAATCTCTAACCAAGCATCAAATCAACATTAATTGATAAAAAATCCTATTGATTATCTTTGGTATGCATTAGTTAAATTAATCCCACTTAGATACATTTCTAAAGTAATTAATTTAAATCAATTAGGGGTTAACATAGATCAAGTGCAACCAATCAGGGGTTAGTCACATGGATCAAGTGAGAGTGAATTTTAACCCTTCATCTCAATTCAATTTCAACTGTGAGATTTATCATATTTTCCATAAAAGAGAAATTTACAAATCTCATAAGATAGATTAATTGCATTCATACTTACATGTTATAGATTTTAATTCTTAATTGTAAAGCTTAAATTCACTTTTAAATGAGTCATGGAATTCAATAGCTTAGATTCAATTATCATGTTTAGTTAATTATGTGCATTCAAATCTCTTACTCGAGCATTGATGTCATTGATCAGGATCTAATTTTGATGGTAATTCATTGATCTTAATTAGACTCTCTCTAGCTAGAGAGAAATAGGATGTTCTTGTTAGTCTATTTGCTTGCAATTTGAACTATTTTCTAATTATTCACTAACAAATTAATGTTGTATTGAAGTGTTGTGTTGCATCTTGCAGGTATAATATTCACACGCATAGGTGGAACTTGTCTACCAACTATGAAATTTACCTTTTGACTGACTGCAATCTACCCTGTAGACTTCTTAGGTTCTTGAGTTTTTTTGGTGATGGCATCTTCATTATTTCTTGGACCTTTTCAAGATAAATTTATAGTTTTATGTGTGAGACAATAAATCCGAAAAAAATTCTTGATGTGACATTTGGTTCCCAAAACCACATATTGGAAATCCAAGAGCTTTTCCAATTCTCTAATAGGATCAATCAATAATCTTTGGCCAAATAATGAGAAGAAATACCTTCACCTTAGACTCTACTCAACTAGTCAAAGGATTTTCTATAGAGAATTTAGACTTTATGATCTCTCAAGGTGGCAACTGGTCCTTGAGATTAATCAAAATGAATGGTATGAATGTAGTGAATTAAATTATTTTGCAAGAAAATATTGTTTTTATGAATTATGAATACAACTAATGGAACAATGGACTTTGCAGTTTTATGAATATTCTTCAAATTATGAAATAAACTTTAGACTATTACTTTATCCAAGATTGGGTAGATAGAATCAATCCTTCATCATACCTTCATATACAACTTTGTGAGAAAGTGAAAAAACACACCATCCACTACCTAAATGATAGAAAGGACTCTCTCAATAATAACCTCAGTCTAATTGAATTTATTTTTACTAAGAAAACTAATTAGATAGAGTTACACAAACAACACTTCATATGTACTCTCTAATGATCCAAGATTAAAATTAAAACTCAATCTTTCACCAAATATCTAAGTGGTAGTAATTTATTTAAAATTGATAATCATAAAGGACTAGCATCATCAAAGGTAAATGAAATTACAATCTTCAATTTGAACAAAAAAGAGGGTCTTTGTATTAATTTCAAAAAAATAGTACAATTGATATGTGCTTCAATTGCATCACCCTATGTAATCATCTTCAAAAAGTTATGCTTCTAGCTAAATCTGTATATCTATATCCATTATTTATATCTTCTCTCGAATGGTCTTGGTATCCTTTTTATACAAAATGAAAGGATGCATACAAGCTTCAAACCATTGCATCATCTCTTAACTAAAGACTAACTACTTTTAGCATTATGTACAATTTTGCAAAATGAACACACTACATCAAGAACATGGTATCATCGAATGTGGATTAAGCACAACATCTCCAATAATTCATTTTCCATGCCATTTGGAACCCAACCATCATCATTCATCTATATGGATCACATCATGTAAGACAATTTTTCCCTATCCTTTTCATCCTCTAACACCAACATGTCGCTCTAGTGTGCAATGTTACTAGTATGAAGCTCCCAATCCACATCCATCAAACTATTTAGCACATTTTGTTGGTCCTCCTTCAAGCCTATTAAGTTAGGATGCAATGCTGGTTGAATCCCTAGGTCCTCATTCAAAGGATCAAAGATGATTGAAAAGCCCATATTTATAAAAAATACTTATGTATTAATCATACAATATGCATTTTAAGTTAATCCCAACCATTTTTTTATAGAAATACCGCATGTTACCACTCATTAACTCTAGTTTTAACCGTTACTTTGATTATTGTTGCTAGTGGGATTAGGGATACTGGTAAGGCTAGTGTTTTGTCCCTTACCTACTCTTGTTCAATGGTTCCTCCTAATATATCTTTGGTTGGGGTTTATGCTGGCCTGGTGCTGGATGATTCGCTAGAAGTTTCGGTGTTGGGTGTTGGGTCCTCAACTTTGGATCTTTTGTGTTGGTAGGATGAGGTTGTTAAGGTTGAAGATGGCTGGGTTGTTGTCAAAGGTAAACATTCTAAAATATCCTCCTCTTCATTTGACATGACCCTTCTATCCCATAAAAGGGGGATGAAAGGACATATCTCTTTCTTAACACAATTGATCTCCAATAATTTATCTTTTGTTACATTTTGGGAATGTTTTAGTTTTGTTCTTGGTATTATTTTTTCCTCTTAGGATTTTGCTGATCTTTTTTTTTGTGAACTATTATTGCTTTATCTTAAGTTCCTTCAATGTATAGGGTTCTGGGGCCCCTTCAAAACCTGTTGTTACCTTAATAAAAAACTCTAGTTTTAACCGCCTTTAGAAACCTAACTAACAATATTCCTTCTAGTCATTTCCAACTTAATGATGCATGTGGCTGAAAAGTTGCATGCTTGACAATCTAATCCTACACCACATACATTCCCTCAGGAATTTTACTATTTCCTATTTGTCTTTTCACACTAGGAATTAATGTGACCTTTAATCTACCTTATGCCAATTTCTCTTTTCAAGAATCAACTTCAAATATTTTGATAGATCCTTTCGGTATTCAAGATGTACATTTATCATCCCTAATCATAATTTAATTGTTTCTCAATTCTTCATGCAACATCCTTGTGAAATGGTGATATTTTGCCATTTCACATCTTTTTAAATCACTCCTTCATAAAATGGTGACGATTTGATGTTTTTTCAGTAACTTTAATTTGATACTTGTGAAATTGCAAAATTTCACTGTTTCATAGACCCACTGTCTTTCCTTCTGCAAAATAGAAAAATCCATCCTTATGAATATTCTAGATTTTATGATGATATCAGATCAAAATAATTTTGAGATTTCCACCAGTGGCTCTTTGTGGGGATGCATACTCCCCACAGGTATGGCGAGAATCCAATTATCTCTGGAGGAGAAGATCATGTAGCATTACTCCCTTTTGTGAATCCTTATCTGAATTTAATTTGGTGACCACGGGTCCCAAAACTGAACATCATTCTTTTCCTCTATCAAAAACCTGATTTTGATCATGTAATAATGTGCATCTTCTATAAATATCATCATTTTATTCACCTTTCATATTGCTTGTTATATTCCTTTTCACCCCCTTATTATAATATTTTTTACAAATATATCCCATTAATATCACTTGAATAGTATATTCATATTTTCATTCATATTTGGCTCCAGGACCTTTAATTTTGCAATAATGTTTACTTGAAATCCCTAACACTCCATCATACTCCTCTTCTTTTAAAAAAACATTTTAAGTCACCTTTTTTTTTTTTTGATCGGTAAAAGGCCTAGGCCCTATAAATTTTTTTATTAATATTTAAAAGTTATTTTACAGTGTGACCCTACTCGCTGCAGGCGCTGGTAGGAAAGAGCGGGGTTGGGAAAACCTCCAGCCTTGCTTGGGACCAAAGGTCTTGTACTTATACAAAATTTACGTGGGCATCCCCACGACTCCACAATCTTCGAGATTTGTTACAAATACATCATTCTCGTGGGCATTCCCACAGCATTTGAGCACTGAAGATTTGACTGTGAATACAAATTACAGTGGGCATACCCACTGCTCGATAGAATCGAGTAATGCTATTACATTTCTTACATTGAAATTTTAAAGATATGGTTCCAAGTAGCATACAATCATATATTGTTATATGGTTATCTGTCCTGGAATCTTCGGTGATAAAGTGATTGGGGTGCCTACTTGAAAGATACCTCCTGAAAATCACAATAGAAATCTTCCAAATCTCTAAGTTAAGGGTTTATATTATAATTAAGAAAATAAAATAGTGAAACCACAGGTTAAAAATCTTGTGTTTACCTTCCTCCAAAGTGGAATAGCTAGGGTAACTATCTTGCTGCATAAGATATAAATTCTAAACATACATCATTATGCTAAAGAGCTGTACCAATGTTTAATAATTATAGGGCCTGAGGAGTTTTAAACAAAACCAGAGGTTTATAGTTAACCAAACATCCTGACCATCTCTGGAAAAAGGTTAATACAAAGATTATCTGTAAGAAACATTAGTCTTAATTCTCTACACCAATTATAAATGTTAAGTAAAGCCCAACGAAAGGATCCATCCATCACAAAGGATGAACCTTATCATCTAAGTCAGAAAACCATGTAATCTATAATATTTAAAAACTAAAGCCATACTCCTATGATTAGGGGGATAAAAATATTCTCAAGGGTACATATCGACCATAACTTATCTTTTAAAACAAATTTGAATTGGCTATTCACATAATTTAAGGACTTTAAGAAACCTCTTCGTGAAATTACAATAAGTGTCATTGTTACAACCAAATCAAACATAAATGTAATATATAACATTTTGACGA
The DNA here is from genome assembly GCA_027943335.1 of Chamaecyparis obtusa. Classification (NCBI taxonomy): domain Eukaryota; kingdom Viridiplantae; phylum Streptophyta; class Pinopsida; order Cupressales; family Cupressaceae; genus Chamaecyparis; species Chamaecyparis obtusa. The sequence continues at coordinate 420,988 of BSBK01001073.1, forward strand.
GGGTAATTAAAAATCTACCTCAGCCTAAAGGCTACGAATGAGACACAGTTTATAATGAATACGTGTTTTGCATGTATACATTTAATTAAATTATTAGATAATATATTGTAGAAGATTATAATAAGACAAGGATAATTAATTAATTATATAATAAGATAATTAATTAAATTATTAGATTATATATAATTATAATAAGATAATTAATTATATATTGTAATTATTAGATTATATATTGCATAAGATTATAATAAGATTATCATTAAATTTTTTATTTTTCAAAAACCAAAAAAGTGTTTTCCATAAATTGGAAAGCAAATTCTATAAAAAAAGCATTAATAGAGTTTTCAAAATCAGGAGATAAATCTAAATTTCTATTTCTAAGTTTTGAGATAGGCACTATTATGATCTCCATTATGTTTTATACTCCATATATAGAAAGGATGATTTAAAAAAAAAGTAAATCACATATAAAACCTATATTGGACAACTATACTCGGCCCCACCTTTACATGTGGAAAGATCTCGCAAGTTTGCAAAAGTATTTGATAGGGATCGCGATTATGTGAGGGCCGTTGGATCCTTTCCTTGTTCCACCATAGGTAAGTCCATTGACTCGGGTCCCACCTGGTTCTCCATTGTCGCGTGATCGCAAGAGTGTTATTTTATTCACGCGATCATGCAACCGCTTTATCATTGGTGCATGAAATAATATTAAATACTATCCTTGTCAGGCTTGGACTAATAACTTTACATTATCGCATCTATGCTATTAGCATACATGGGTCCTAGTAGAGTGCATTCACCTCCCTGAACTCCAATGTCGCATGATTGCAAGGCATTATTTTATTCCATGCGATCATGTGACTGCTCTATGATTGGTGCACGTGGATTCCCAACCTGCCTCATTTCAACATCAAATCATACACCATTTTCACTGTTAGGATCATGGAGACTTAAGGAGTCAATTTATACATTCATTGCATACGGGATGATCCATCAAATCATAATGAGCCAAATGGTGAAAATGGTGTGCGGTTTGATGTTGAAAATAAAGCCCTGTGGTAGGTGTGGTCACATGATCACATGACTGGGAGAACTATCTTGTGATCCTATGAGATCTCACCATGTGTTTCGGTGGGTCCGAAGGCATTTATACCATGCGGCGTGCTAAAGGTCAACAGATGCCACTTTGTCACTATGGTGTGGAAGATGTCTTGCGATTATGCAGGATCTGTACACGTAGCATGGTGGGCCTCCCTAATGTTAAGCGTAGCCGGTTAGGTGTGTGGTCGCATGATCACATGACTGAGAGAACACTCTTGCGATCATGCGACAATGGAAGACCAAGTGGGACCCACGTACCCTGATAGCGCAGATGTGCCAATGATGAAGCGGTCGCATGATCGCATGGATTAAAATATTGCTATGTGATCATGTGACATTGTAAGTCACTGAAGATGCTTTGTGAGTGAATGAGATCTTGCCACGTATTCAGGTGGGCCTCCCTAAATTTAAGTGCATCTTAAGATTCCAAATTGACGGATGGTGTATGATCTCATAGAATCTTGTGAGCCCATCAGATCATACACCATCTGTTCGATCCTCCAGGTGTAAAGTCAGTAAAGGTAGTGGGTCCAAAATGTTTCACGAGCATGTATGGTAGTCTGTGATTGGTCCATGAAGTACTGAGTTGGTGGATTGTCAGCAAGAACCTATATACGCTAACAGCATAGATGCGATAAAAATATAGTATAAGTTTATTTAAAGTTGTCGCATGATCGCAAGAGTTGAAAAAGAGTCATATGATCATGTGACAAGATTGTAAGTTAGAAGAACAAGAAGATGAGTGCATCTCAATAGCAGACAAAGTCATGAGATCATGCCGAATGTTTTAAAGCATCTGAAGGAGAGGATCAATGCTAGTTGGAGATCGGGTTGGTAATTTTGCCTAAATTTGAATGATGACTTGACTCTGAGAAGCCCAATGGATTTGGCTTGACAGATACTATTAAAAGAAGATGAAGAGTCTCAGATTCCATAGCGACCAGCAGTTTGAATCTTGACTGTTGACTAGCCTCGCGACTAGCAGTTTGAATTTTTGGTTAGCTTGAGGTGTCTTGAAAGGCAGGAAGACAAAGAGTAAAGACTTGTCACATGATCGCATGTGGATTTCTAACCACATGCGATCATGCGACCATTGAGTAAGGAGATGTTAGGGAGAGATAGAAAGGAAAAATGAAAATATTGTCTTCATAATCATGAAAATAGTATTTTCATCAAAATTGTAGGTAGATATTGTATAAACATCAAATTTGCATATACTATTCCTTAACATAATGCTACTCTTTTAAAGTAACTAAAGACACCAAAATTGTTAGTTACAGTCTATCTTCAGTCAGAGCTAAAAATTTTCTCCATTCTCTTGCTAGAACTAGCCAAGAGACTTAATATTGCATTTAAAAAGGACAAGAGATTAAAGGAATGTGGAGCTACAATGTCTTAAAAGGAAAAGGCTAAGTTTGCGAACCTACTCATATTCTCTGATAAAACTATTTTATTATTATTTAAGGGTCGCATATGATTCTTTGGTAGGCTATCTTCCCCAAAGAGTTCCTATATTCTTATAAGTAAGAAGGGTTCCTATGGTTAGAATGTCTCTATATGAGGATCCTGTATCCTCATAGGAGAGTCAATTTCCCAATTTTCCTACTGAGGTAAACACAGGGTAAGGTCTCTACCTTAACCTTATCATTAAAATACCTCTTAAGCTATTATATATGATGTTCCAATGTTATTACTCCATTGGCACCTAGATTTGCTAGCTTATCAGCCTCTGTGTTTCCTTCTCTGAAAGTATGTCTGATTTCATAATTGAGAATATTATCCATTAATAAATTAATCTCTTCTATTTTTGAATTTAAAACCCAATTAGGAGTTTTTTTAGTGCGGATGGCGTTGATAATAATTTGGGAGTCTCCTTCAACTATTACTTTTGAAATGTTAAGATTTTTTCATAATTTAAGCCCTTCTAATGCCACTACACATTCGGCCATATTGTTGGTTGTAGGGCTAATGGGTCTTGAGAATTTTGCTATCACTTCTAATTTCCAATTACGGATGATCCCTCCTATACCTGCTACCCCAGGATTGCCTCAAGATACTCTGTCAAAGTTGAGCTTATACCAACCAGCTTTTGGTGGTATCCATTTACAAGATGCTCTATCCATTTTAGTTTTGGATCCCCCTTTACCATAGAGGGGAGGGATAGCTAGTTTTGGCCATTTGCACCTGATTCTGTTATCCCAACTCTTAAAGGAATCTTCATAGCTCTGTTTGTCCCTGAGTTTGTTGTTAGTAATTTCTATGATGGATGCTTCTATCTTGTTAGCTATTGAGTTCCAAGTTAATTTTTGGTCCATAAAAATCCTTCTATTTCTTTCTTTCCATAATTCCCATACTAATATAGAAGGTGCTATTGTCCATATGTCCTTGAAGAGATTGTCTTTATACAAAGACAACCATGCTTTAAGGTTGCTGATTAAATCACAATGAGAAGCAGATTTCCATCCTAAACTTTGATGGAGCCAATTCCAACAATTTTGAGAAAAAGGACAATTAAGGAGAATGTGATTGGCATCCTTAGAATGGTTTTTGCATAGCGGGCATCTAGATGGTCCTTCGAATCCTAATTTATTAAGCCTATCTGTAGTAAGAATTCTATTTTGTAATGCTACCCATAAGAACAATCCAACTTTAGGGAGGCAGGATTTGTTCCAGCAAAGGTTCAAAGGTATATCGATGTTATCCATATTTTGGTTCTTAATAATTGCATTGTAACCCTCCTTAACAGAGTATTTTCCATTGTTAGATCCTATCCATATTAAAGTATCTGGTCTATCTTTAAGAATTACTTCTCTATCATTTAAGATTGTAAGGAGGTTGTTCTCCTCTGGCCAAACATCCTCTATTATATTTGTAATATTCCATTTATTGTCTTCCATCTTGCCTAGGTAGTCCTTAAGGTAAGGGCCAATGACTCTTTTGCATTCTTCCATAAACTCCTTGGAGAAACCTAGTTTGTTAAGGGAGGGATGACCTACCCATGAATCCTCCCAAAATAAAGCTTGATCTCCTGCTCCTACATCCCAAGAAAGGAATTTGCTAATAATCCCTCTGCAGTCCTTAATAAAATTCCATATCCGTGAGCCCTTAACATGTGATTGAGAACTGAAGATGTTGATGGGATCCGCATCAAGGATGTAATTATGTAATAAAATTGATGCCCACTTACTGCTTGATTCTCTGAACATTCTCCATATAAGTTTAGCCCCGAGGGCTTGGTTTTGCCATAATAGATTTTTAATGCCTAGGCCCCCTTTAGAAATCGGTTTACATAGAGTATCCCATTTGATAAGGGCAATTTTTTTTTCCTCGGAAGGACCTTGCCAATAGAATTCTCGAAGAATTTTTTCTAATTCCTTTTTTACGCAAATTGGGAGGGGAAGGACTGACAAATGATACGTGGGAATGGCTGAAAGGACAGATTTAATCATAGTTGTTCTACCTACTTTAGTTAACCACTTTCCTTTCCATGAGATTTTCTTGTTTTGAACTTTGGATATGACTTGTTGCCATAATTTGGAGGATAAGAGACCTGTATCCAAATCAATACCTAAGTATTTACATGGAAATTTGCCAATTTTATATCCCATTATACCACAAATTTCTCTTTCAATTTTTGAGATAGTGTTAATAAAGTAAATTTTTGACTTAGAAGGGTTGACATATTGACCTAAGGCTTTCGCATAAAGACTTAGAATTCTTTTGAAGGCACTTTCTTCCTGTCTACTAGCCAATCTAGGTAAAATCATATCATTCAGAAACTGTTGCTGAGTTATATTGGGCACATTTTTCGCGGCTTTCAATCCCAAGATTTTCCCTTCTAAATGAGACTTAGTAATTGATCTCCCCAACACTTCTGCCATAATGACATATAGAAAGGGGGATAATGGATCTCCTTTCCGAATGCCCCTGGATATACTGAAAAAACCTTCTGGGGTACCATTGACAAGAATAGAAATCTTGGGAGTTGAGATGCAATTAAAGATAAGATTAATCCATTGTTTAGAAAAACCAAACGCTTCCATACATTTGCACAGGAATCTCCAATCTACTTTATCGTATGCTTTTTGAATGTCAATTTTCATTAACATACTAGGTTCCTTTGTTATATGTGCGGTATGGACTATTTCTTGCGCTATAATAATACCATCCAAAATTGATCTATTTGCTACAAAGCCCGTCTGCTCTTCTGAGATAATCATTGGAAGGATGGATTTGATTCTATTAGCTAAGCATTTTGATAGTATCTTGTATATGGTATTACAAAGGGAGATAGGTCTGAAATCCCCTGGTTTCAAACACTTGTCTTTCTTTAGAATAGGAGTAAAGAAGGTATTATTAATTTCACTTAATAAAGATCCTGAATTTCTAGTAGCTTCCACAGCTTGCCATACTTCTTCTCCAACGAAATGCCAACATTTTTGGAAGAAGTCAGCTTGGAAACCATCTAGGCCTGGTGCTTTATCTGGATGTAGTTGAAACACTGCTACTTTGACCTCTTCTATTGAGAGCTTATTATTCATCATTTTGTTGTCAGAATCCGTAATCACCTTAGGAATAGCTTTAAGCATTTCATTTTGGGCATGAAGGTCAGAAGCTTCTGTAGTGTTGAGTAGGGAGTTGTAAAAATTCATTAGTACCTTTGAGATTTGTATAGGATCCTCAACAATAAGTCCCTTAGCTGACTTAATTTTTCTTATTCTATTGATGCTTCTTTTAAAATTAGTTGTATTGTGAAAGAATTTAGTGTTACTATCGCCCTCCTTAAGCCAAGATTCCCTGGATTTTTGCTTCCAGAAGATTTCTTCTTTGAGAAGGATATCATTGTATCTAGCCATCAAATCTTTTTCCTTATGGTAACTAAGATCGTTCATACCTTGTTCTATTACTATTTTGTTAAGGTAAGAGATTTCTTGTTCTACCTTGGTTTTCTCTTCGAATATGTCATTGAAGTGATTCTTATTCCATTCTAACGCTTTGTTTTTAATAATTTTTAATTTAGCTGTTAAGCAGAACATTTTCGATCCTTTGACTGAGGTTTGTTTCCACCAATCCTCAAGAAGGATTATGAATTCTGAATTTTGGAACCACATAAATTCAAATTTAAATGGATTCCTCGAGGGTTTAAAATTTTCTGTTATGGTAAGCCTAACAGGGAAGTGATCCGATCCTGCTTTAGGAAGTATCTCCGCACTGACTATTTGATTAAAGTTTTTGGAATTAGTTCTAGTAAAGAATCTATCTAATTTTTTAGCTATGTACCTGAAGCCTGCTCTTCTATTATTCCAAGTATAGATTCCATTAATAGTATTTATGCTTATTAGATGATTAACCTCAACCCATTTGCCAAAGTCTTTATGAGATTGTGAAATATAATGAGAGCCTCCAAATTTTTCTCCTAGATTTAGGATAGCATTGAAATCTCCTCCAATGATGAAGGGATGTTCTCATTTTTCAATTAGAAGATTTTGTATTTCCATCCAAACTTTTCTTTTTTCCTCATTAGGGATTGGCCCATATATGTTGATTAGGTAAAATTTTAAATCGGATTTTAGACTATTAATTGTTAATGTCATCCATCTATCATTAATGTGTGCGAGTTGGGCCATTACTTTACGGGGATCCCATAGGACTACCAAACCACTAGAGAGGCCTACTGATGGGACATATTCTAACTTCCATATACCTAGTCTTTTACTAAACTTGTTAATTTCATCTTTATTAAGCTTAGTTTCTTGTAACATAATGATTTCGGAGTCAAAGTTTCTTAAATATCTTTTGATTAATCACTATTTTATAGGGGCATTTAGACCCCTAACATTCCAATTAGTGACTTTCATTGTTCCTTGGGAAGGAACTTCCCCTTCCCTATGTTCAGAATATCCGCTATCTTTTTTGGGTTACCTGCATTACCATCCAATGTTCTCAACTCAACAGTTGACTTCCTACCTCTTTTCTTTTTGCATTTATTAATATTGGGTGTACTTAAACTACCTCTATTTATGGCTATGCCTAATTCTCTATTTTCATTAGTGATCCCGAAAAGGCCTTCTATTGCTTCTTTAACCAAAGTAGTTTCTCCATCATACCTTATTATAGAATTAACCTGGTTGTTTGAGTGTTTTTGCTCATTTAAGGAACAATCTAGGGGTACATCTCTATCTATGACCTCCTTGCCATAAATTTCCACTATATCTACATCATTTCCTGCCAAATCCAGATTTAATGCTTCTAGCTCTAGAGGAATATAAACAGCTAGTTCCTTCTCATTAACACAGGTAGGCATATTTAAGTTTTCCTTATCATTTATATTTTTCTCTTTTGCATTATGCCTATCTATAGCTTCTTGACTAATTTTTTTATCTGATTGGTCTGAATTTTTTTCAGGGTTATCCAAAAGTGCAATTTCTGAAGCTTCTTTTTCTAGGGAAGGGGGAAGGAGATGCTGATTCAGACTATTATTCTGTTCCTTATTTTCTTCTCGGATGCATTCTCGAATTTGTTTAATTAGTATTTCCTTTTGGATTTTTAGTTCATCGAAGTCACAAATTTCGTCAAGAAACATGTCCATGAGTTCGTCCGTTAGTGATTTTCCTAAGTAATTAATAATTTGATTCACCTCCTCTTCTATTTTGTTTACCTGCTCAACTAATTCTACTGCATCAACACATTCCAGCTTCAAAATCAAGTTAGTTGGTGGTTCATTCCTATTACCTTCATCTTGAACACAAATTTTATTATTATTTGTTCCAAGTTCTATTTGTTCTGATTTACTCTCCCTATTGAATTTTTCATATGGTTCTTTCCTTATAATGTTAACTGGGTTATTATTTATTGGAAGCATTGCTTCAAATATTTGGGGGTTTATTAGTTTAACCATAGGAAAATTAATTGGGTGTTGATCGGGTATTGATTTGTCTATATTATTAATTTTACAGCCATAGTCCAAACTTTTTTGTTTATCATTCTTAGTTATATTTTCCATGTTCAGGCTCAATGTTTTCTTGGTTTCTATCCTCCTTAAAGAAGTATGGGCATTGGATGAGTCCTGAGGAGTGTCGTTTATAACTGGAGTGTTGATTTTATGCAAATTGGGAGGAGGAGTCTTAGAATACTCCTCTTCGTTATTCAGGATTTCAAAACCCCCTTTGTTATTTAAGAAGTTTACCTTTATTCTATTATCTGTGCCATGTTGAAAATCTTAGCAATTTCTAAGAGTAAGTGAGAAAGGATTTCCTCCTTTCTCAGAATCTTCTATGTAGTTATCTAAGATCTGGGGATTTATAATTATGGAATTTGAGTTAAAACATAGCTGAAGGGGAGGAATGTAATTATCATGATAATTTAAATTAATTATGATAATCACATCTATTTTGGAATGTTTAGTTTTAACTATCCTTTTAAAAATTTTGATTCTATTGCCTATATTTTTAATGATTTCTGGATGATTAAATTCTAATGGCAGATTTCTTAATAAAATAGCTTTTTCTACTTGGAAATCTGCTACTTTTATTGGATTAAAAAAGGGAAACCATGAGCATACAAAAAAGGGAATATCTCTGAATTTTAGATAACCTATCTCTAAAATATCATTTTTGAGCTTACTACTTTTGCAATCTACAAAAATAAAGTTATCTGTCATGATAGTAGTACTTACCTTCGGGGGAAGAAGCAATGCCAAACCTTTGATTGTATCCTCTAAAAGGGCACCTGTACCCATCCATTTGCATATGACACCTATTTCTTCATAAACATGCTGATTTTGCACAATGTATTTTTCCTCCAATGTTATCCTAAGATGATTAGGACCATGATTACCATATTTTGAAAGTGTTGAATGGCTATGGTTAGCTGCACACCTATGTGGTGGGGTGTAAATGCTATCATTACACTTATCATGAGGTGGATTACCCTCATTATAGGGATTAACCATATTATATGACTTCCTATTCATAGAACCCATATTTCCCTTCCTTCGATGAGGAGGGTTTTAAGCATTAGGGGATCTATGAATAAAAGCTAGATCTTTAAAATCCTTAGTAGTTCTATGTGCCATGCCTAGAGTTTTGGATAGGGGAATGGGGGAATTTCTCATATCGGGTTGTGCAGGTTCACCTTCCAGATGTGATTTCCCCCAGGAAGCTACTCCCCCTCCCAAAACCCTACTACTTTGATGATTTACTAAGTGCGTAGGTTTGTTACTAGGGTTAATATCCCTGCTTAGAATTTCAAAAGAATTTTTAAGAGCAATACTACTGCTATTGTGATTTATAGGAGAAGATTTTACCATTTTCCTGCCTTTGACCATGTGCCATTCCTCTTTTCTTGATCTGCCACCACCAGAAGATGCCTTAGTCTCTATCAATCCTCCTCCCCTCGCACCAGATATAGGTTCATAGGGGCATTTGGCTGGAGATGTCCTGGATGACAGAGCCTTTACGGTCCCGAGGTGATCATACTGCTTACTTTCTGATAGCTGTGGATAGGGTTTGTACAAACTATGAGTGGTAGGGTTCTGAGAAGGTACCACTCCATCTTTCACCACTTTGTAGTTAGCTTGAAATGAGACCTGCCCAATAAACTTTTCCCTTACCATCTTTGAATTATTTTTCTTCAAATTTGCATACTTGGTTTTGGCAAAAAAATTCATTTATGCGTCCAGTGATTTGACAGAGAAAACCTTTAGCTCCATAATCTTGTTTTGGAACCAATAGCCACTAGAAGTATGGTTTTTAGAACCAGGTTCCAAAACCCTAGTTTTAATTGCTAAACACTTATCAAATTTCTTAGCGATATGCTCTATGCAACCATTGTTCGGGGGATTACCTGAATTAACATGTGAAGCGATGATCTTGCCCTTAGATTGCTCATTTTGATGAGCATCCTGTAGACCTTTTGCCTTCTACTTCACAATGAACTCATTGAGGTGATCATAATTTGGATGGAGATGACGGACATCCCTAAGTTTGCAGTTTGTATGTTTGTGCCCATATTGCCAACAATTAAAACAATAATTGGTGAAATCCTTTTCTGGGCTAGAATATTTGGTATTCGAATATTGAGCAGGATTGGAAGATAGTTTTGCCGAGGCAGAATCTAGATTTTTGGCTTTTGCTAGGTCATGATGAATAAGTCCTAGCTTGACCTGATGATTTTGTAAAGTTATTTTCCTTTGAAGTCTAATTTTTTGCATTTTCGCAAGCAGTCTATGTCATATATATTATTCCATTTTAAGTCACCTTTACTACATGTAATTTTCACAAAAAAAAGCCAATGTCATAAATTTGAATATCCCTTTCATTATGTAACCCATTTTTTGGATGAAATTTCTTTGAAATATTTATGTCCCAAACTATAGTATGTGAATCGGGCTCAACATGTCCCCTTTTGTAATTCTTTGGATCATTAATCCCCATTTTCATTTTAATTATTTTCATCAAATCCTAAGCTTTATTTCCTTTTGAACATGAATGCATATTAATTAATTATTTATGTCCCAAACTATAGTATGCAAACGGGCTCAGCATGGCCCCTTTTGTAATTCTTTGGATCATTAATCCCAATTTTCATTTTAATTATTTTCATCAAATCCAAAGCTTTATTTCCTTTTGAACATGAACACCTCTTAATTTTGAACTTTAAAGTAGGCCTTATTTTAAAAAAAATATGTCTCCTCATCTTCATTTTAATAATCTTCTTATGCTCTCTTTGGAAGTTTTTCTGTGGTTCACCATGTAAGAGATTACCTAGTGTACCATAGTGTAGGTTTTCACAAAATGTTTTGTTCCTAAGATTCATCATTTGGTTTATCAACATGGTAACTATTTTTATTAGGGTCATCTCTGGCTATTTTTTCTTGTACATGTACTCTATACACTTCTTCTTCATTTCTACATTCTAGATGCAGTTCTATTTCAAAAAATGGATTAAAAAATGATCCAGATTTGGGAAGCTTTTCTTCACATTCCTTCGGATTTATTGTCTACAAGATTCAAAAAATCTTCAAAATTTCTTCCATGAACACCTATCCTATTATATTCATCACAATGTATGTATTTATCTGATGTATAATTTTTTTGGGAACTATCTGTTAGATATTGCTAATGCATGGGGTGGTGATTGATAAATTTAATATGTTTAATCATTACGTTACTGAATGGGCATTCATATTGTTTTCATTTGTGGTTTGTCACTGATTTCAACATATGTCTCTTTGAAGAGTACAGGCTGATTATGATAGTGTATGTATATTGTACAGATGTTTCAGAATAGATAGACGAGAGTAGAGGAAGATCTTGTGATCTTATATCCAAGATCGCATCATGTAATGATCCATATTGAGAGAGTTACACATGTTTTGGTGAAGACTGGTTATTGGACAGTAATAGTGGAAGCTGACAGAGTGAGTCTCTATATTTTTGGTATATCTTATAGAAGTTATGGATTTGGTACATGTGAGTTGGAGAGATAAGGCACTGAAGGATGTTTGTTGGTTAGCACAAGGTACAGAATGCTAGATGATGTCAGCTATGGCATGTGATTTGGAGAAGACCTATTTGAGAGCTGACTTTAGAATTATAGCGTGCATTTTGTTTGGAAAATGTAAATTAAGGATGTCGGTCCTTGATAGGCCAACACTGGGGCAAATAATAAGAAGAATTAATGATTTATAATGAAGTTTGGCTGGTCTATACGTGTCAATCTGAGAGTGTAAGCTTGCGAAAGGTGTCCGAGTAGTATGCCATCAAGGGATGATAGTTGTGACTTGAGTGTTTATGAATGCAACTACAACACATGAAATTGAGTCTATGAAAAACTAAGTAAATCCCAGCGACAGGAACTGTCACTTCCTGGTGACAGGAATATCAGAAATAAAGCAAACGCACAAACATCAATATATAATAATATCAATAATAATTTAAAATATTAACTAATCTGTAATATAAATCAAGTAATCTAGAAATTAATAAAATGATGAAAACCTGAACATCTAATTTATTAAAAGGTATGCATACATAATAAAACTGTTAACACTACATAACAAACAAACTACACTAAATAAAATAGTCATCGTGCTTTACCAAAGAGCGGGCCCTGACTCCTTAGTTTGCACGATGCATAAAGAAACAAGATTTACGCTGTTGTGACCATCCAAAAACTGATAGTTTATTTACTTCAAAATAGTACAGTCCAAAGCTGCGTACAACAATTTCTTCTTACTAAAAACTATATTCAATTCTGTAGAAAACGTTGTATATCTATATCCTCCTTCTGTCTCTTGCTGCTTATATAGATGTAGCAAGCTTAACCACTTATTAACAACTCTATTATTCATGCCATCTAAAGAATGGCTATTACATAGAACAATCTATAACAGAAATATGTGACTTGCAAAGAATAGATAACTTTGTTGTATCGGTTCAGAACAATATTGTCTTCATCCACCGTTTTTGAGCGATGGTAGGTTCAGCTCCTTACTTAGCAATGATAATGGTTAGTTAGGAGCCAAGGTTGCTGACACGTATGAAGTCCTCCATCACCATACAAATAATGCCAAGAATAGGAAATTGTTTTGATCATTCCTACAAAACTGTATTATCTGTGGTTGCTGATTCATGGTTTGAAATGGTTACTGCAAAATGGAATTTGGTCCACGTGAGACATCATATATGTTTGCTAGCACTCAACTTCCTCACACATTCAGAATAATTAGAGTAAATGGCATTTGATGGGTTTTCATTAAATGTGTCTAATCTCGGGTATGGAAAACAACATGTGGATTGAATCGGTGAGCTCCAAACTTCCTGCTCCTCCATTCATTGGATAGGATACTAATCGGTTGATCCATTCATTAGCTCATCATTCCTTGCTGATCTTCCTTATGTATGAGATATTCACAAGTTGATGGAGCTTTAGATTGGTGAAAGGGCTACAGGAAGTTATAGTCTTCTCTGTCAGGCGACAAGAAGAAAGTATGAAATAGGTGACAGGAACATCTGCACCCATTAGTGAACATGCTACAATTATAAATATTAGTAAAAGAAATCAATTAATGTAGTTTCCATATTTTAATCCCAAAACAATATTAAATACTACTTAATTATATTAAACTATATGCAATGTAAAAATGGTAATAATGAGATGGAATGCAATGGAAATAGAATAGAGTAGTGAGTATGAAAGTGCATGAAATGGATTAAAATATGGCATTAAATAGGTTGTACTTGGCTCTCATCAGTCCTTAATAGTTGTAATGGAATCATTGTATACTTGTTTTAGGTACCATGTATATCTTAGTAAGAGTTTATGTAAATAGGAAATCCCAATTGGCCAACCTGATCAAGTAGAATGTAATAGGGTATATATGTAAGATCTTTTCTTTGGAAAAGATATGGTGAGAATGAATGTTATATAAAGAAGATTATAAGAAGCTACGAGCTTGTCTCCTAGATGTAGAGGAGAGATTTACTGGTGAACTTCATTGGAACTGATCAATCAAAGATAGTTGTTGTTGGATAGTTCAAAATATTGTGTATGTCTTCATATACACTTGTTGCGAATAGTGAATTCTAAAGGCGGATTTAACCTTCTTTGGGTAGTGAGCCTGGGAAGTGAGCCCACCCTTCTTTCTTGACTCCTAACAGGGTCTGTCCTCTAACAAGGACTATGTACTGTAATGGTTTAATAATATCCTAATAGGGATAAATCTTCTAATAAGGATACAATACTCTCAGTACATCATTTGTGGGTGCTAATTCCCATTGGGGGTTTTACCTTTAATAGGTTTCCCTAAGACCAAAATATTGTGTTATCATGTTGGAAATCATTGTGTTCATTAGATCTAATATTGTTGCTAATCAAAGTTTAAAGTTTTATAATCTATCATACAACTAATTCACCCCCCCCCTCTTAGTTGTATTGTGGACTGTTATTCCTAGCAATTGGTATCAGAGCTACTATTCCTTAGAAAGAAAGCTTAACAACTTGAGGTGATCTTGGAGATGGAACTCTATAGGAAGGATGGTCCAAAATTTGATCCTGAAAAATTTGACAGTTGGAAGAACAAGATGTGAACTCATTTTCTTTGTTTGGGCATTGACTATTAGTTGATCACAAAGAATAAGGTGACAATAAAGACTGAGAATGACTTACCATCAGCTTTTGATGATGAGAAGAAGGTGTTCACTCACAACATGGTTGCAAGAGAAGCATTGATCAGCGCACTCTTCGAAGGAGAATTTACTGAAGTTAAAGACTTGGATTCGGCACACCAGATTTGGACAAGATTAGAGGCACTATATGAAGGAGACAAATATACCAAGCAAGTGAAGTTACAAAACTAGAAAACAAATATGGAGAAGCTACAAATTAATTATGATGAAAGCATTAGGGCCTATGTCCAAATAGTTATAGAAGTTGTGGTTGGAATTAGAAACTGTGGAGGTACTTATGATGAAGAAGAAGTCATTGCGAATATCCTCAGATCATTGACTCATGCTTACAATTTCAAAGCCCTATCAATTCAAGAAACTATACCTTTGACTCCAAACTCTAGTAGAGAAATTTTGATTGCAAAGCTGACTACTTTTGAAGCTGGAGAAATGGGAGACTCTATACCCAAAGTTGAGTCTACATTTAAGGCATCTACACACAAGAAGATAATATCTACACTTCCAAGAACCAGAAGTGAGAATCTAAAAGATCTTGGAGAATATGTAGAGGAATGGGAATAGATAATGGCTGAAGAAAGAAAGATGGATGAACTTGTTGCACTGATCGCTATAAGAGAAAAGAGAGGTAAGGGTAAATTTGAAGGCAAATTACCTTTAAAATGTTTTTCATGCAATAAAGTTGGTAATTTTTCATCTAGATGTCCTAAAAGAGTTCCTAAGTACAAACCTCAGTTTTTCAAATCTAAGTATTCAAAGGATAAAGAATGTTACTATGCTAGTGAAGGTATTTCTGATGATGATGATTTAGATTATGAGGAGATTTTATTTTTTTCTATTAGAGATGAACCAGTACATGAGGAAAAGTCTCTAATGTCACATTTTGATAAGAAAATTGAATGGATTATAGACAGTGGTTGTTCACATCATATGATTGGGGACAAAAATAAGTTTGTTAAGTTATTAAAGTATGATGGTGGTGTTGTAAGGTTTAGAGATAATCTTCCTAAATCTATCATAGGAGTAGGATCTATTACTCTGGATGGAAAGACTAATAATTATAATTTACTACTTATTGATGGACTTAAGCATAAATCATTGAGTGTTGGATAGTTGATGGACAAAGAGTTTCAATTACAATTTGGTAATGGTAAATTTTTTATTAGAAGTAAGGAAGGAAAGGTGATTGCAATAGGTACCAAATCTAGAGGTAATGTATTTGAATTAAATACATCTAGAGCTTCTTATTATGTTGTGAAGGTAGATGATAGTTGGTTATGGCACATAAAATTTTGTCCTATTAATTTTGATAACATTGTGAAGGCAAGTTTGACTAATGCAATAAGAGATCTACTGAAGATTGTCAAACCATCTAACACTGTATGCAGAGAATGTGTTATGGTAAAATAGACTAAAAGAAGTTATAAAAGAAAAGCATATACATCAAAGGGAAATTTGGATCTAGTACATACAAATCTATGTGGACCTAGAAGGACAAAATCATACTATGGTGAAAGGTATTTTATACTTTTTGTTGATGATGTTTCTAGAATGATGTGGGTTACTATTTAAAAGAGAAATCAGAGGCATTTGACAAGTTCAAGATATTCAAAGAAAAAGTAGAGAATGAATCAGGTTTAAAAATAAAATGTTTGAGGTTAGACAAAGGTGGAGAATTTACTTCATACCTATTTAATTCATACTGTGAAGAACATGGAATAAAAAGACAAACATCTTCTCCTAGGAGTCCACAACAGAATGGAATAACATAGAAAAGAAACAAGCCTATACTTGATGCTTCTAGGACAATGTTTCTTGAAGGAAATGTATCTCATATACATTGGAGAGAGGCTGTTGGGACAACATTATACACATTAAATAGAATTTAGATCAGAGAAGGTACAAGTAAGACTCCTTATGAATAGGAAATTTTGTTACTAGAAGTGATGAAGGATTTTTGCTTGGTTACTCTCCTAAGAGTAAGGATTAAAAATTCTTTAATTTGAGATTGAGGAAAATGATTGAAAGCCACAATATAAAGATAGATGAAAGGTTTCAGATACAAGAGAGAATGTGTGAATGTGATCAGAATATAGAGATCAAAGAGGCTATTGCTACAAAAGAAGAAGAAATTTTTGAGACTAAATGTGAAAATGAGATCTGTGATAATGGCATAGATAAGGCTACTGAGGTTCCTAAAACTCCAAGGTATGTAAAGAACAATCATCTTGAGAAAAAAATTATTGGTAATACAAATCAAGGAGTATTGACTAGATTAAAGGTTGGAGAAGAAATTTGTTTGATTTCTCAAGTTGAACCAAAGAATACAGATGAAGCTTGTAGAGATGAATCTTGGATAAATTCTATGAAAGAAGAATTAGATTAGATAAATAATAATAACACTTGGGAACTGGTTCCTAGACCTAAGAACAAAAATGTGATAGGAATTAAATGGGTTTTCACAAACAAAATGAATGAAGGGGTTGTAAGAAACAAAGAAAGACTGGTATGTAAAGGCTAATCACAACAAGAAGGCATAGACTTTGAAGAGACATTTTCTCCTATTTCCAAAATAGAATTTGTAAGATTATTCTTGGCTTATTCTGTACATAAGAATTTCAAGGTGTATCAGATGTATGTAAAATCTACATTCTTGAATGGGGATCTTGAAGAAGAAGCGTATATAGAACAACTTGATGGATTTCCCTTATGCGAAGATGGAGACATGGTATGCAAGTTGAAGAAAGCTCTATATGGGCTAAAAAAAGCTCCAAGGGCTTGGTATGCAAGGTTAGACAAGTACTTACTTTGGCTTGGATTCATAAAAGGTAATGCTGACAGTAATTTGTATTTAAGGACTAGTGAAGATGGAATCTTGATAATAGAAGTATTTGTTGATGATATTATCTTTGGAGGCAATGGTGATCTATGTGAGAAATTTTTTAATGAAATGGAAAGTGAATTTGAGATGTCCATGATAGGTAAAATGAAATTATTTGTTGGACTACAAATAAATCAAAGCAAATATGGCATTTGTATTTCTCAAACTAAATATCTTAAATAAATATTGATTTTTTTGGAATGGAGGATTGTAAACTAGTTGGTAATAAGCTGACAGTTGATGATGAATCAAAAAGTGTTTTTCAGACCAAGTACAGATTAATGGTTAGAGGATTACAATATATGACCCACACCAGACCAGATATTGCTAATGTTGTTGGGATTGTGTCTAGATATCAGGCAAAACCCAAAGAGACATACCTAGCTATTGTGAAAAGGATACCGAGATATTTGAAAGGAACAATAGACTATGGCTTATGGTATGGAAAAAATGATAGCTTTGAACTTCATGCCTATACTGATGTTGATTGGGTAGGAAACATTGATGACAGAAAGAGTACTAGTGGTGGTGCATTTTTCCTTGGGAAAAAGTTAGTTTCATGGCTAAGTAAGAAGCAAGATTGTACACCACAATCTATTGTTGAATCAGAGTATGTTGCTACTACTATAAATTGCACTCAAATTGTCTGGATGAAGAAAATTTTGAAAGACATTGGAATAACTTTTGATGAGCTTGTGGTTATCCATTGTGATAACAATAGTACAGTGAATATGTCAAAGAATCCGGTGATGCACTCTAAAACTAAACATATTTCTATCAAGTACCACTTCCTAAGAGACAAGGTGACAGAGAAGGAAATAAAGTTAGAGTATATTTGAGAGGCCTCACCCCGACCCATCATAGCACTATTGATACATTCACATTTTGATACTTTATGATTTGATAATTTGATACACTTTCTGATCATTCTGATAGAGACTCATGATATTATGTTTTATGATGATGATTAAATTATGTGGACTATATTTTGATGTGGATTAGAATCTAAAACATATGGTTGATTTTGGTTATACATGCTTAGATATGTGATTTGATGAGAAAGATTTAATCATGATTAGGTTTGATTATTTCATGGATTATGCTCTAAGTTAGGAAATAGCATGGATAATATGTCGTGATGTTAAATTATGAAGGTACTATGTTTGAGCATTATTGAATGAAAATTATAATTAGAAATTTAATTCTACATATTGATTAATGTTGCTAATTATGAGTTGTATATATATATTTACATGTGATTTTATTACCTTGGACTACTGATGCTCGAGTTTAGTGTGTAGGAAAGAAAACCATGAAATTATTCAGAGAATCAGGGCTAAACACATGTGAATTGAGTAATCCAAGATTTAATCTAATGAAGAGATTGAAACATCATTGTAATGTGATTTTTGTTTGTAAACATAATTTGTATGTATGTTAATAGTTTAAATTCAAGTTGTTTATTGGACATGTCATTTGTGAATGTGATGTGTATTTTATGGTGTCACTTGACACTTGTAATGTACATGTGGATAGTGACATGTCAATTAGGGTTTGGCAAGAATCACCCAACCTAATAGGATATTGTAATACTCCGACATGCATGTAGATGTCTTGTAGGGATCACATCAAGTTGGAATTTGGATTTGAACTTTAGAGGGGTTAACAAGTGACCCTAGACTGCATTTTTGGCCAAAATTAGCTAACCCTATGGGGGTACCTTGAGTTAGGGGCTAAATTTTTCCTATGGGAAGGTCTAAATCACCATTATGGCCCTCCAAAAAGGTTACTCTTCAAAAGTGGCGAAAATAGAGATGGCCACATGCATTTGAATTGTCCCACACTCCTTGCTAAACTCACTATTAAGAGGGGGGCCAAGAGGTAAGGCCAAATGAATAGAGGTCATGTCTCATTAATTGCTAGATCTTGAGTAGATTTTTGGAGGTCTTTTTAGAGGGCTTGGAGAGACTTAGTGGGTTTTCACCCACTCTCTAATTTTAGAGACACTTAGGGTTGGAGAAAGGAAAAAGACAAGGGAAAAAAGATAAGGGCTCTTCTTAACTTCTTCTTGCCATTTTATTTGGACCAAGGTTGGTGATTCTTTCCATGAAGGAATGCTCTTGCATTTTAGTTTGTATATTGTTTTTTTGGATGAACTTGTAAATCTTGTATGGTGTTCATGTATGTAAATCTTGTTATTGTTGTGTTGGGTTGGGATGTATTTGGATTTTGATTCACTCCTTGTTATTTTGTTTTTGGGAGGGTTGTTCATGGGAGTTGAAGGCATCACTCACCATTGGTAAGGGAAGTAGTAACCATGGGTGAAGGGGTTAGTTGGGCTCTCTATTGTAGTTGAGAGTCTCTTCTCTTGGAGAAGAGGGAAAACCTCATGGAGTATGGGCTCCATGAAGCCATATTGTAATCTTTGCATCTTGAGGATGATAATGATGAATTTTGTGTATGAAAGTTTTGATATGGTATCCTTTGGAAGGCATGAAGACTCTTGTTGGAAAATGTATAGTGTAATGGCATTCTCCTCCTTGGAAAATCCCACCTTCACCCTACTTCAATGGGTTTGGAAAACCCATTTGTGGAGCCATGGTTGGGAGTTTAATGTAGTTTTATTCGTACATGTGTTTTGTGAGCATTGTGTTGTATGTATCCATTCGGTCTTGATTCTCCAAGCTCAGGGGTGGTCTCCTTGAGACCTTGAATGGGAGGTGAGCTCTCCGTGGTTTTTCCCCTTTAATTATAGGTTATGAAGTCATGTTCTTGGAAGAATGCTCTTGGAGAAACCTTCAATTGGTGTCATTTGAAGCATGAATGTATGATGCAGGAGCATCCTGGGTGTAAGAGCAATCTTGCATCACCCAAAAATATTTTTGTTTTTATTTTCAATAAGGGCTATTTTGTGCAAAGCTACTATTTATGGAAAGTTACTATTTTTGGTAATTTTCGTATGTGCTCAGAATGATCTGATTTCTTTCTTGGAGGTTCATTTTGGTCATATAAGTCTGCCAGTAAAGTTTCATTGCCAGATCAAGTGTATATTGGAAGATATTGAAGATTTTCGGTATTGGCAGCAGGGTACAGAAACTTTGAACTCAGTTTTAAAGGCTTTAGAGGCCCCGGATGAGGTCAAAAATTTGGGTGATGGGCGCTTGAACCAGTCAAGCTTGTAGAGCGCTTCGTGGCATTTTCAAAATGGGGTTATAATAGCCGATCGGGTCAACTGGTGATGACTTATGGTCTTCGGAAGTTGGGCCACCTGAAATGGCAAAAAATAATTTTCTTCAAAATTTCTGCTCAGGTTTCGAAGGTTATCTTGAGCCGACTATGATGTAATGAAATGTAAAATAAAATAATTCTAAGTTTGGTCGGTCTTATTGGCTAAAATTCTGGAACCTTCCCAGGCGGTGAAAAATTGCCTATATAAGGAAGGTTGTATTATTGTCTTAGGCAGTTCAGAATAGTTCTGGGGGTAGTAGATCTCGGTAATAGTTCGAGGCTTTGTCCTACAGAATATTGTAAGGGAATGCCCATGTGGCTTTGCATATTGTAATTCTGAAAGTTTGTAATTCCACATTTGTGGAGATAATAAGAAGCCAATTTTCTGTTCGTGCATATTGTTGTTGTTTCTCTATTTCCGTTATGTGTTTGTGGTATTAAGGGGAGCACCCTTCATCAAGTGGTATCAGAGCAGGATTTCTTGAGTGTGTAAACAGATCACTGACTATGAGGCAGTTTGCACCAGGACCATGGCTAGGGTTTCAGCGCACATCGTGAAAATGCCTCCATGAAGGGAACGTGGTGAAAGAGCTGGTGTTGTAACACCTGAGGTTAGAGAGCTACAGAGACAAGTGCGAGCATTGCAAGAAGAGATTCGTAGAGAAATGAATCTTAATGTCAGAGATGAAAGCGAGGATGAAGCCGAAGAAGAATATCAAGAAGGAGAAGTTGAAATTGTGAACCAGGAGGAAGAAAGACTTTTTCGGGCGATTTCCAAGATTGGGAAAAGACCTAAGATTGAGGTTCCTACATTTTCTGAAAATCTTAACCCAGAGGAATTGATCGACTGGATAAATGAATGTGAGGAATATTTTGAGTATGAAGATGTTGAAGATCCTGATAGGGTCAAATTTGCGAAGGCCAGATTGAAAGGTCATGCGAAGATCTGGTGGCAAGAAATTCAATTGGAGCAGAATAGAAGAGGGAAAGATAAAATCACAAGATGGGATCGGATGGTGGATAAATTGAAGTGACAGTTCATTCCTGTTGATTATGAGCTTGACCTACTAAAGAAAATGCAGAGTTTGAAGCAAGCAGGAAGATCTGTTTAGGAGTATACAGAGGAGTTCTATCGACTTCTCATCAGAACAGGCCATGCAGAAGCTGATAAGGAGAAAGTTGCCCGATACCTTAATGGGTTAAGGCCAAGCATCCAGGAGGAGCTGAATCTGGTTCGAATGAACAGTATTGAAGAGGCATACCAGTTTGCCCTAAAATTAGAGGAAAAGCTGAACAAGAAGTTTGAGAGCAGACAAAATGGAAGAGGTCGCGGTGGACGATCATATGGTGGCCGAAATGAAGATCCAAAAAAGAAGGATGAGGCCAGTAGCAGTCAGAATCAGCGAGGAAATCATTCCAATCACTTCCAGGATCAGAATAATAGAGATCAGAGAGGAAGAGGAAGAGGACAAGGATCTGGAAGAGGTGGCTTCCGTGGAACATGTTTTCACTGTGGAGAAGAAGGTCATAGGGCATTTGAATGTCCTCAGCGCCAAGGCAGAACAGACAGAAGAAATGAAGGCCAGGCCAGAGTTGCACACGTAGATGAAGATGCCAGATCATCAAATTTTGAAGATGCTGAAAGAGGAGAAACGTTGATTAACAGAAGAGTCCTGTTGAGTGGTGAGAATGAACCTGAGCAAAGGAGGAGCCTATTTCGCACCAGCTGCAAGTGTGAAGGTAAATGTTGTGATGTGATCATTGATAGCGGGAGCACTGACAATTTGGTGTCAAAAGAGATGGTGACAAAGTTGAAGCTCAAGAGACAGAAACACACACATCCATATCAGATTGCCTGGGTACAGGATGACCACAAGGTCATGGTCAATGAACAATGCCTGGTGAAGTTCAAGATTAGCAGATACCAAGATGAGGTATTGTGTGATATAATATCTATGGATGCATGTCATATGTTGTTGGGTAGACCATGGCAGTTTGACAGATGTGCTGTACATGATGGTCGTGCGAATACCTATTCCCTGACAAAGGATAGAGTGCAGCATAAGCTAAAA
Organism: Chamaecyparis obtusa; assembly: GCA_027943335.1. Taxonomy (NCBI): domain Eukaryota; kingdom Viridiplantae; phylum Streptophyta; class Pinopsida; order Cupressales; family Cupressaceae; genus Chamaecyparis; species Chamaecyparis obtusa. The sequence goes on from BSBK01001073.1 coordinate 443,460, forward strand.
CCATTGAAGGAGACTGAAGAAAAGGTATGTGGTAATGCAAGGATAACTTTTGTTGATGGAAGAAATTTCCTAGATGGTATGAGGCATGAGCACGTATGTTTTGCTTTAATTCCAAAAGTTGGTAAAGAGGAAGTAGAAGATGTTCCTGTAGAAGTTGCAAATTTGTTGAATGAGTTTCAGGACATTATATCCGATAACGTGCCTGATGGATTACCACCAGTCAGGAAGATCAGCCATCAGATGGACTTGATCCCAGGAGCGAGTTTTCCAAACAAGGCAGCACACAGAATGACACCTGTAGAAAGTGAGGAGTTGAACAGACAAGTACATGAGTTGTTACAGAAAGGATTGATCCGTGAGAGTCTGAGTCCCTGTGCTGTACCAGCGGTATTAGCACCAAAGAAAAATGGAGAATGGAGGATCTGTACAAATTCTAGGGCAATAAACAAGATCACAATCAAGTACAGGTTTCCATTGCCATGAATGGATGATATTATGGACTGTTTGAGTGGAGCTGTGTATTTTTCAAAGATAGATCTAAAAAGTGGATATCATCAGATTCAGATCAGAGAAGGAGATGAATGGAAGACTACCTTCAAGACAAAGGAAGGACTGTATGAGTGGTTAGTCATGCCTTTTGGGCTAACCAATGCACCGAGCACTTTCATGCGGCTCATGAACGAGGTTCTGAAAGAATTTTTGGGTAAGTTTGTCATCGTTTACCTATATGATATTCTAATCTTTAGTAAGACATTGGAGGAGCATATGATGCATATTCATATGGTATTCAAGAAGCTGAGAGAAGAGAAATTGTTGATTAATTTGAAGAAGTGCAGTTTTGTGAAGAAAGAGTTAGTGTATTTGGGATTTGTAGTTTCAGCAGAAGGTCTAAAAATGGACCCAGAGAAGGTACAGGCTATCCTTGAATGGCCTACTCCAAGGAGTGCTACTAAGGTAAGATCTTTTCATGGTTTGGCTAGCTTTTACAGAAAGTTTATCTGAAATTTTAGCAGTATTTGTGGACCCTTGACTGAAACAATGAGAGGGAATAGAAAAGAGTTTAAGTGGACTAATGGGGCAAAAAAGAGTTTTCAATTATTGAAACAAAAAGTTACAGAACAACTTGTTTTAGCACTTCCAGATTTTAATAAGGTGTTTCAAGTAGATTGTGATGCTAGTGGTACTGCAATAGGAGCTGTTATGAGCCAAGAAGGTAAACCTGTTGCGTATTTCAGTGAGAAGTTAAATGATGCCAAGAGGAAGTATTCTGTTTATGATCAGGAATTTTATGCTATAGTTCAGGCATTAAAGAAGTGGGGACATTATCTACTTCCTAAGGAGTTTGTTTTGTATACTGATCATCAAGCTTTGCAATATTTGAATAGTCAAGGAAAGTTGAATCAGAGGCATTTGAAATGGGTTGAGTTTTTGCAGAGTTATACATTTGTTTTGAAACACAGGAGTGGAAAGTCTAATAGGGTTGCAGATGCTCTTAGCAGAAGGCAACTATTGCTGATAGAAATGCAGATTGAGGTGGTTGGGTTCAAGGAACTCAAGAATTTTTATACAGAGGATCTTGATTTTGGTGAAGCTTGGAAGGCTTGTACAGAACCTGTTACTCTAGATAGGACGAAATGGCTGGATTTTATCATCCAGGATGATATGCTATTCAAAGGGAGTCAATTGTGCATTCCACGAAGTTCTATGAGGGAGAATCTCATCAAGGAGAAGCATAGCGGAGGATTGGCTGGACATTTTGGTCGTGATAAAACCCTTTCTTTGGTTAGTGAGAATTACTATTGGCCACAGTTGCAGCAAGATGTGAAGAAGTTTGTACAGAGTTGTAGAGTATGTCAGATGGCGAAAGGAGTGAAGCAGAATACAGGGTTGTATCAGCCATTACCTGTACCAGAGAAGCCTTGGGAGGATATCAGCATGGACTTTGTTCTGGGTTTACCGAGGACTCAGTGGGGACATGATTCAATTTTTGTGGTGGTTGACAGATTTTCAAAGATGGCACATTTCATTCCCTGCAAGAAGACTAATGATGCTATTCATGTAGCAGAATTGTTTTTCAGAGAAGTAGTGAGACTTCATGGTTTGCCAAAGACCATAGTTTCAGATCGGGACACTAAGTTTGTTTGATATTTTTGGCGTACATTGTGGAAGAAGTTGAAGAAAGATTTGAAGTTCAGTTCATCACATCATCCACAGACTGATGGATAGACAGAGGTGGTGAATAGGAGTTTGAGAAATTTTCTGAGATGTTTGGTTGGAGATAAGCCAACGGGATGGGATTTGATTTTACCACAGGCAGAATTTGCATACAATAATTCTGTCAACAGGAGCACTGGTAAATCACCATTCCAAATTGTATATGGAAGTAGTCCAAGAAATGCATCTGAATTGAGGAAGATAGATAAAGGAGAAATAAGTAGTACTGAAGCTGAGGATTTTACAGAACACTTGAAGAACATCCATGGGGAGGTGAGGAAGCATATTACCAAGATGAACGCACAGTATAACGCTAAGGTAGATGAGAAAATTAGGTATAAGGAATTTTAGGTTGGTGATGAAGTCATGGTTCATTTGCGGAAGGAGCGGTTTCCAATTGGTACATATAACAAGCTGAAAATGAAGAAGTTTGGACCATGCAGGATATTGAAGAAACATGATTCAGGAAACGCATATGAGGTAGAATTGCCTACTGAGCTAAATATTTCACCAGTGTTTAACATTTCAGATCTGACAGAGTATCATGAGGGAGGTGTTGAAGATGAGATCATAGTAGCACAGTGGAGTATTCCAGCAACTAGTTCAGACACTAAGGAGATTGAAGATATACTGGATAGTCGTGTTGGCAGAAGCACAAGGAATAGGACATATGCAGAATATCTGGTCAAGTGGAAAGGATGACCTGTTGAAGATTCATCATGGCTAACAAAGGAGGAGGTTAATCATCTTGGTTTTCCTCTGCACACCTGAGTCGTGACAGGGTCACTTCTTAAATTACCCTGGGTGTCTGATGCAGGAGCATCCTGGGTGTAAGAGCAATCTTGCATCACCAAAAAATATTTTTGTTTTTATTTTCAATAAGGGCTATTTTGTGCAGAGCTACTATATATGGAAAGTTACTATTTTTGGTAATTTTTGTATGTGCTCAGAATGATCTGATTTCTTTCTTGGAGGTTCATTTTGGTCATATAAGTCTGCCAGTAAAGTTTCATTGCCAGATCAAGTGTATATTGGAAGATATTGAAGATTTTCGGTATTGGCAGCAGGGTACAGAAACTTTGAACTCAGTTTTGAAGGCTTTAGAGGCCTCGGATGAGGTCAAAAATTTGGGTGACGAGCGCTTGCGCCGGTCAAGCTTGTAGAGCGCTTCGTGGCATTTTCGAAATGGGGTTATAATAGCCGATCGGGTCAACTGGTGATGACTTATGGTCTTCGAAAGTTGGGCCACCTGAAATGGCAAAAAATAATTTTCTTCAAAATTTCTGCTCGGGTTTCAAAGGTTATCTTGAGCTGACTATGATGTAATGAAATGTAAAATAAAATAATTCTAAGTTTGGTCAGCCTTATTGGCTAAAATTCTGGAACCTTCCCAAGCGGTGGAAAATTGCCTATATAAGGAAGGCTGTATTATTGTCTTAGGCAGTTCAGAATAGTTCTGGGGGTAGTAGATCTGGGTAATAGTTCGAGGCTTTGTCCTACAGAATATTGTAAGGGAATGCCCATGTGGCTTTGCATATTGTAATTCTGAAAGTTTGTAATTCCACATTTGTGGAGATAATAAGAAGCCAATTTTCTGTTCATGCATATTGTTGTTGTTTCTCTATTTCCGTTATGTGTTTGTGGTATTAAGGGGAGCACCCTTCATCAATGTATTTTGATGATGTTATAATGTAATGGAGTTAACACTCCAAGTCTTGTATTTGTAAAAATTTTTTTTGATGTATCTAAGTCATGAAGTATTGTCTTGATTTCTTTTTGGAATAGATTTAATTTTATGAAAATATTGTATGTTGCTCAAGGATAAATGCATATGTATTCATGATGGAAATTTATAAAAGGAAATTTTTGTTGTGAAATGATCTCATTAAAGATAGGAGAAATGCACTTATCTTGAACATTATAGAAAATCAAGTTGAATCCAATGAAAGAAATTTTAGTTATGTTTCATCTTACTCTTGTATTGCTAAAATGGATTAATCAAAGTGGTACGTAGTTTCCCTTCAATAGCATGTATGTAAATTTTGTATGAATATCAAAACTAAGTTGGAAACCATAGAATGTTAAGGACTTTTGGACTTGTATTCATTGAGAAAGCATGTCATTAAAACAAAAAAAAAGAACAACTATATTATTGCATGAGGTAGCATTTCTTCTAGTGTGCAAACAAATCAAAAAAATAAACTCTACTTGAAGTTGCTAGTCAAACAAACAAATAAACTATGTGTAATGGCAAAAAAAAATAGCCAAATTGAGACCTACAGGTCTTGGAAAATGTATGGGAAAAAAATCCCATACATTTTCTAAAACCATAGTCATTTCTCTAATATAAAAACCTCACCACTTGCCTTAAAACAAATCCTCTCAATAAATAAAGAACTATATTATTTCCCCATCCAATTTGGTAGGTGGGACCCACCTGGGTCACCACCCCAAAAGGGCCTCTTAAAGGCCTTCTCAAAAAATAGTTATATAAACAAAAAATTAAATTAATTAACATTTATAAAAATTCACTCTTAAAAAAAGAGAAACTATACCCTTTTCACATAAGTCTTAATTTAATTAAGTTTAAATAATTTTTTTTTAAAAAAATATTAATTAAATGTGATGGGGGGATGTGGTCCCCACTCCCCATGGGGCCACGACCCTGTGCTCTATTGTGACAGGGCCCTGCCATGGTAGGGTATCGTCCTACCACGATAGGCAGTACACCTGTCGTGACAGGCGGTACCTACCGCGACAGGGTACCATGCCACGACAGGTGAGGTCTGTGACCAGTCCTAGTGGGACTTGAAAAAAATAAATTTAATGCATGTTTTTTTTAAATTTATTATATTAATTAGTTTAGCTAATTTATATTTTTAAATTTTATTATTATGTTTAATAAATTGTTTTAGTTTAGTTTAATCATAATTCTATTATTATGTTTCTAATAATTTGTTTAGTTTAGTTTAATTCATTTTTAATTTTTAGTGTTATGTTTTGATAAATTGTTAAAGTTTATTTAAATTAAAATAAGCTTAACTTTTAAAAGTTTTAGTTGATTTTATTTTGCTATATAGTAGATTGAGATTTAACATGTAGTTTGAAACTACATCCTCCTTTAAGGAGATTTAATTTAAATAATTTTTATACATAATTGATTCTGGTCAAGTTTATTAGTTGAATATAATAAATAATCTTTTGAAATATTGTTTTCATAATACAGTATTATTTAACACCTTTAGGTTTATGGGGAATAGAAATTGATTGGTTGTCCATAAAAGACGTTATACTAAAAATTCTAGTTAAGAAGCGAATGTAATATTAGAATTAACATGATAATGAATTTATAATGAAATTTATCTAATGGATTTAATTTTCATACGAATTCAAGTTGTACTTTTTTGAGCTTGATTTCTTTTGGTCAAACATGCTACTTAGATGAAAATTCTACCCTTATAGGATTGGCATTTGTGTATCCTAATTTTATGGCATTTGCATATGGACTTAGTTGAATTATTTAACCTGTTACTCAGACTAACTTAGTAATGTTATGGCACACATAGGATAATTGCAAACCTTAAATTATTGAGTCCTCTTATGGATGCTTTCATCCTCTAACTAGTTCTTTATAACCTTGGTGACGAGCGCACATAATTCCCCCTTTTGTGCTATATAGCCTCTTAGGGGAATGTTTATGACCCCATTCGATCCCTAGAAGTGGGACACACCAATGTTGACCCTTATAGCATGGCGTCATGATTGGAGAAATTAGTAAACCAATGCAACCCCAACCCCCTTTTTAGTCTGCTAATTATCCTTCTCTTGTGCCCTTGAGCTATATATAAAAAAAAAAATTGTTACATTTTTGCGTGTTATTTTTTGGGCATGACAATATTAGTACAAAGGAACAGATTGCAGACATCATTACAAAGTTGTTGCCAAATGATACCTTTGAATATCTCAGAGGTATGCTTGCGGTTTAGGCCCCTCCAAGTCAGAATTAAATGATGTAGGGATGCATCAATCCAAAGGTTTTCAAAGCCTTATCATATTCTAGACTAGATGTAGGGATCTACTCCTCAAGGGGAGTGATCGTGGAAGAAAGATGTTGGAAAATAGTTGATGACTCATGGAACCCTTTGTCTTTATTGTCAAAGGAGTAGTGTTTCTATGAGAAAATCCCCACTGTATGGGGAGGTAGTATGTAGTACTATTTGGTTGCAGAGATTTGGATTGATATAACTTTGGGATGATAAATTTTCCCATATGTTGACATCAATGCCAAAGGGGGAGATTCTTGGATATTGCTAATGCATGGGGTGGTGATTGATACATTTAATATGTTTAATCACTACATTACTAAATGGGAATTCATAGTATTGTCATTTTTGGTTTGTCACTGATGTCAACATATGTCTCTTTGAAGAGTATAGGCTGATTATGACAGTGTAAAGACACTATAGGGATGTTTTAAAACATGCGAAGATAGATGAGAGTATAGGAAGATGTTGTGATCTTATATCCAAGATTGCATCATTTAATGTTCCATATTGAGAGAGTTACACATGCTTTGGTGAAGACTGGTTACTGGATAGTAACAGTGGAAGTTGATAGAGCGAGTCTCTCTATATTTGGTATATCTTACCGAAGATATGGATTCAGTACATGTGAGCTATAGAGATGAAAGACAAGGCACTGAAGGATTTTCATTGGTTAGCACAAGGTACAAAATTCTGGATGATGTTAGTTGTGGTGTGTGATCTGGAGAAGACTTATTTGGGAGCTGACTTCTGAAGTATAGTGTGCATTTTGTTTGGCAAATTTAAATTAAGGATGTCGGTCCTTAATTGTTGTAATGGAATCATTGTATACTTATTTTAGACACCGTGTGTATCTTAGCAAGAGTTTATGTGAATATAAAATCTCAATTTGCTAACCTAATCATGTATAATGTAATAGAGTATATATGTAAGATATTTTCTTTGAAAAAGATATGGTGAGAATGAATGTGATATAAAGAATATTGTAAGAAGTTGCTAGATGTAGAGAAGAGATTTATAGGTGAACTTCATTGGAACTGATCAATAAAAGACAACTTCTATTAGATAGTTCAAAATATTGTGTATGTCTTCATATACACTTGTGGCGGACAGTGAGTTATGAAGGTGGATTTAACCTTCCTTGGGCAGTGAGCCCACCCTTCTTTCTTGACTCCTAATAGGGTCTGTCCTTTAACAAGGACTATGTACTATAATGGTTTAATAATCTCTTAATAGGGCTAAATCTTCTAACAAGGATGCAATACTCTCAGTACATCATTTGTGGGTGCTAATTCACACTGGGGTTTTTACCTTTAACAGGGTTTCCCCGAGACCAAAATATTGTGTTATTGTGTTGGCATTCATTGTGTTCATTAGATCTGATAATGCTGCTACTCAAAGTTTAAATTTTAATAATCTATCATACAACTGATTCACCCCCTCCTCTCAATTGTATTGTGGACTGTTATTCCTAACACTATCATTTGTTTTATCAACATAAATAATATTTTTATTAATATTCTCTGTTTAAATTTGCTCCTTCTCATAAATTGTATGCAATTATTTATTTTCATTCTTTTCATCTGATACCTCTTGAATGTGTTGAATTATTGATAGATTTATTATGAAAAAATGAGACAAAATTTTGACCATTCTTCTAAATATATTTTTTATATTTTGTATCTAACAAGTATGGAATTTCTTTTATACTAAGTAGGGTTTCTTCTTCATAATGGCATTCATTTATATCCACTCTCACACACATAGATTATTCCTCATCCAAATCCATAGTTTCTTCCTTATTTTATTTTGGAACATTATTAGACTCTTCCCCTAAAATACTTTCATGTATAATCTTGAGCAGAAGTCTTACCTAAGGATCATAGTAAATCCCTAACTCATGCATTTTACTTGATAGTGAAGGATTGGTATCCAAAGCTATGTCTTTATAAATGTTAAAAATCCTCATGAATAATTGTACTATCAGTTCACCTTCAAATCTTTTTAGATTAAAAAATGCATCCAAGGAAGACATGTAAGGTTCTTCCTCCATAATGAAATCATGATCTCTTCTTGTTCATAAAATATGCCTTCTTCCTCTTCATTTGTATCATGGAACATATCAAGGAACTACTGATCAAATTTCCTCCATGATGAGATACTCTTTGTAGGTAATGATTCATATTATTTTCTTGCATTATCCTTCAATGTTCTAACAAACAATTTCATCACCTAATCCTCTGCATTAATCTCATGATCCTCTATGAATGTATTAAATACATCCAAATGCTCAAGCACTGATTCATCCCATTCTCCATGAAACTTTGGTACAAATTGTGAGATTTTAGGGAGTAATTTCTTAAGGATGCATTTAAATCTCCTGAGATCCAATGGCTTGATGCCATCTGGAATAAATGGTTTTATCTAAAATGGTTTTTTGTTTTGGTACATTTTGAAATAGAATTGTTATTTTTTTTTAAAAGAAAATTTTCATATCCTTCTGAGCCTTCTCCAACAGTAGAGTCACTGACTGAAATAATTTTTTGAATAATAGATTCACCACCTCTCTTTGAGAAAAATGTATTTTTATGGTCTTTTGGGTTCTTTTTCTTCTAGTAGAGCCTACGTGTATATAAAAAATAGTTATGAAAATATTCTTAAATTTCAAATCTTTAATAACAAATACCATAAATTCTGAATTCTTTCTAAAATTTCTTATAGACAACTTCCCCAGAAGAGTCGTCAATTAGTTGGTGTGAATTGGATGGGGGAAACTGAGATATCAAATCTTTAGGATGGGGAAAATTGAGATATCAGATCTTCAAAAAAATAACACCAGAGATTATGAGTATCCTTCAACAATGTCTTTTGAACAACTCCCTAATGGAGTCATCAATATATTCATTGTGTGACTCGGATGGAGAAAACAAAACTATCTAATCTTTGAAAAATCAACACTAGAGCTTCTAGGTAAACATGATCAATATTTTTATGAACAACCCCCCAATAGAGTCGCCAATCTATTGGTTCCCAAAACCACATATTGGAAATCCAAGATCTTTTTTAATTCTGTAATAGGATCACTCAATCATCTTTGTCCAACTAACAAGAATAAATACATGGTTAAATTCTCCAACAGTTCATTTTCCATTCCATTTGGAACCCATCCATCATCATTCATCTGTATGGCTCACATCATGTTAGCCAATTCTTCCCTATCTTATTTGGCCTCTAACTCAAACATGTCACTCTAGTACGCAATGTTACTAGTATGAAGTTCCCAAGATGCATCTATCAAAATTTTTAGCACATCTTATTGGTCCTCCTATGAGCCTTTTAAGTCAAGTTTCAATACTAGTTGAAGCCTAGTTCCTCATTCAAAGGATCAAAGATGGTTGACAAGCCCATCTTTATAATAGATACTTATGCATTAACCATACAATATGCATTTTGGGTTAATCCTGGCCTTTTTTATAGAAATAATGCATGTTACCAATCATTAACTCTAGTTATAAATATCTTTAGAAACCTAATTGACAATCTTCCTTTTGGTCATTTCTAACTTAATGATGCTTGTGGCCGAAAAAAGTCGCACACTTGACAATTTGATCCTACATCTCATACATTCCCTTGGGAACGTAGCTGTGTCCTATTTGTCTTTTCACACAAGGAATTAATGCGACCTTTAATCTACCTTATGCCAATTTATCTTTTCAAACATCAAATTCAAATGTTCTAACAGATCCTTTCGGTATTCGAGATGTACATTTATCATCCCTAACCATAATTCCATTGTTTTGCAAGTCTTCGTGCAACATCCTTGATAAATGGTGATATTCCTCCATTTCAAAGCTCTTCAAATTTCTCCTTCGTGAAATGGTGATTCTTTGATGCTTTTTCAATAACTCAAATTTGATACTTGTGAAATTACAAAATTTCATTGTTTCGCAAGCCCACTATCTTTCCTTCTACAAAATAGAGAAAATCCATCCTTATATATGTTGTGTCTTTTATGATGATATCAAATCAAAATAATTTTGAGGGTTCCACCAGTGACTCCAAAGACACATTTCTTTGGGTTTAACTTGACCTTTTATTCCTGAAGTTTTTCAAATATGGCATCTAACATAGATAGGTGTAGATTCATTTCCAATGAATTTGCTAATATGTCATCTACATAGTCCTCCATCATTATGTGCATCATATCATGGAAAATATTATTCATGGCTCTTTTATATGTAGCCCCAACATTTTTCAAACCAAATGGCATGACACACCAACAATAGGTTCCTCATGCATAAGTAAAATATATCTTTTGCTAATTCTCTGGTGTAATTTTGATCTGATTATATCCAAAGAAACCATCCATGAGTGATAACATCTTTTAGCCAGATGTGAGGTTGATAATCATGTCAATGTTAGGCAAAGAGAAATCATCGTTGACACATGCTAGATTTAGGTCCTTGAAGTCTGTGAAAATCTTGATCGCTCTATTGAGTTTGGACATAAGCACCAGATTAGAGACCCAATTAGAAAAGTTGATGGGTTTAATAAATCCCATATCCAATAGTTTTTATCATTTCTTTGAATAGTAGCGTTATCTCAGGATGCATTTTTTGAATCTTCTATTTATAAGGGTTTTCCCCCAATTTGAGTGGTATATGATGAAGCACTAGTTCTGGATCTAATCCAGGCATGTCAGATTATGACTAAGAAAATTTGACTTTTCCATATTTGAAGAACTGTATGAACTATTCACTATCCTCTATTGTTAAAGAGTTTTCCAAATGGATTAGTCTTTGTGTCTCTTCAGTGCCTATGTTGATGGTCTGCATTTTCTCTACTAGAAGTAGTGACTACTCTTTAGTGATAGGGATTATGATGCAGGAGCATCTTGGGTGTAAGAGCAATCTTGCATCACCCAAAAAAATATTTCTATTTTTATATTCAATAAGGGCTATTTTGTGCAGAGCTGCTATTTATGGAAAGTTACTATTTTTGGTAATTTTTGTATGTGCTAGGAATGATCTGATTTCTTTCTTGGAGGTTCATTTTGGTCATATAAGTCTGCCAGTAAAGTTTCATTTCTAGATCAAGTGTATATTGGAAGATATTGAAGATTTTTGGTATTCGCAGCAAGGTACAAAAACTTTGAGCTCAGTTTTGAAGGCTTTAGAGGCCCCGGATGAGGTCAAAAATTTGGGTGACGGGTGCTTGTGTTGGTCAAGCCTGTAGAGCACTTCGTAGAATTTTTGAAATGGGGTTATAATAGCCAATCGGGTCAACTGGTGATGACTTATCGTCTTCGGAAGTTGGGCCACTTGAATTGGTAGAAAATAATTTTCTTGAAAATTTATGTTCGGGTTTCAAAGGTTATCTTGAGCCAACTATGATGTAATAAAATGTAAAATAAAATAATTCTAAGTTTGGTCGGCCTTATTGGCTAAAATTCTAGAACCTTCCCAGGCAGTGGAAAATTGCCTCTATAAGGAAGGCTGTATTATTATCTTAGGCAGTTCAGAATAGTTCTGGGTAGTAGATCTGGGAAATAATTCGAGGCTTTGTCCTACAGAATATTGTAAGGTAATGCCCATGTGGCTTTGCATATTGTAATTCTGAAAGTTTGTAATTCCACATTTGTGGAGATAATAAGAAGCCAATTTTTTGTTCTTGCATATTGTTGTGGTTTCTCTGTTTCTGTTATGTGTTTGTGGTATTAAGGGGAGCACCCTTCATCAAGTGGTATTAGAGCTAGGTTTTCTTGAGTGTGTAAATAGATCACCAACTATGAGGTAGTTTTCACTAGGACCGTGGTTAGGGTTTCAGCACGCATCACGAAAATGCCTCCACGAAGAGAACGTGGCGGAATAGCTGGTGCTGTGACACCTGAGGTTAGAGAGCTGCAGAGACAAGTGCAAGCATTGCAAGAAGAGATTCACAGAGGAATGAATCTTAATGTTAGAGATGAAAGTGAGGATGAAGCCGAAGAAGAATATCAAGAAGGAGAAGTTGAAATTGTGAACCAGGAGGAAGAAAGACTTTTTCGGGTGATTTCCAAGATTGGGAAAAGACCTAAGATTGAGGTTCCTACATTTTCTGGAAATCTTAACCCAGAGGAATTGATCGACTGGATCAATGAATGTGAGGAATATTTTGAGTATGAAGATGTTGAGGATCCTGATAGGGTCAAATTTGTGAAGGCTGGACTGAAAGGTCATGCGAAGATATGGTGGCAAGAGATTCAGTTGGAGCGAAATAAAAGGGCAAAGGAGAAAATCACAAGATGGGATCGGATGGTGGATAAATTGAAGTGACAGCTCATTCCTGTTGATTATGAGCTTGACCTACTGAAGAAAATGCAGAGTTTGAAGCAAGCAGGAAGATCTGTTCAGGAGTATATAGAGGAGTTCTATCGACTTCTCATCAGAACAGGCCATGCAGAAGCTGATAAGGAGAAAGTTGCCCGATACCTTAATGGGTTAAGGCCAAGCATTCAGGAGGAGCTGAATCTGGTTCGAATGAACAGTATTGAAGAGGCATACCAGTTTGCCCTAAAAGTAGAGGAAAAGCTAAACAAAAAGTTTCAGAGCAGACAAAATGGAAGAGGCCGCGGTGGATGATCTGGAGGACTATCATATGGTGGCCGAAATGAAGATTTGAAAAAGAAGGATGAGGCCAGTAGCAGTCAGAATCAGTGAGGAAATAGTTCCAATCAGTTCCAGGATCAGAATAATAGAGATCAAAGAGGAAGAGGAAGAGGACAAGGATCTGGAAGAGGTGGCTTCCATGGAACATGTTTTCACTATGGAGAAGAAGGTCATAGGGCATTTGAATGTCCTCAGCACCAAGGCAGAATAGATAGGAGAAATGAAGGCTAGGCCAGAGTTGCACATGTAGATGAAGATGCCAGATCATCAAATTTTGAAGATGCTAAAAGAGGAGAAACGTTGATTAACAGAAGAGTCCTGTTGAGTGGTGAGAATGAACCTGAGCAAAGGAGGAGCCTATTTCACACTAGCTGCAAGTGTGAAGGTAAATTTTGTGATGTGATTATTGATAGTGGAAGCACTAACAATTTGGTGTCAGAAGAGATGGTGACAAAGTTGAAGCTCAAGAGACAGAAACACACACATCCATATCGGATTGCCTAGGTACAGGATGACCACAAGGTCATGGTCAATGAACAATGCCTGGTGAAGTTCAAGGTTGGCAGATACCAAGATGAGGTATTGTGTGATATAATATCTATGGATGCATGTCACATGTTGGGAAGACCATGGCAGTTCGACAGATGTGCTGTACATGATGGTCATGCGAATACCTATTCCCTAACAAAGGATGGAGTGCAACATAAGCTAAAACCATTGAAAGAGACTGAAGAAAAGGTATGTGGTAATGCAAGGATAACTTTTGTTGATGGAAGAAATTTTCTAGATGGTATGAGGCATGAGCATGTATGTTTTGCTTTAATACCAAAAACTGGTAAAGAGGAAGTAGAAGATGTCCCTGTAGAAGTTGCAGATTTGTTGAATGAGTTTCAGGATATTGTATCCGATAACATGCCTGATGGATTACCACCAGTCAGGAAGATCAGTCAACAGATGGACTTGATCCCAGGAGTGAGTTTTCCAAATAAGGCAGCACACAGAATGACACCTGCAGAAAGTGAGGAGTTGAACAGACAAGTACATGAACTGTTACATAAAGGATTGATCTATGAGAGTCTGAGTCCCTGTGCTATACCAGTGGTATTAGCACCAAAGAAGAATGGAGAATGGAGGATGTGTACAGATTCTAGGACAATAAACAAGAACACAATCAAGTACAGGTTTCCATTGCCACAAATGGATGATATTATGGACTGTTTGAGTGGAGCTGTGTATTTTTCAAAGATAGATCTAAAAAGTGGATATCATTAGATTCAGATCAGAGAAGGAGATGAATGGAAGACTGCCTTCAAGACAAAGGAAGGACTGTATGAGTGGTTAGTCATGCCTTTTGGGCTAACCAATGCATTGAGCACTTTCATGCGGCTCATGAACGAGGTTTTGAAAGAATTTCTGGGTAAGTTTGTCATTGTTTACCTAGATGATATTTTGATCTTTAGTAAGACATTGGAGGAGCATATGATGCATATTCATATGGTATTTGAGAAGTTGAGAGAAGAGAAATTGTTGATTAATTTGAAGAAGTGCAGTTTTGTGAAGAAAGAGTTAGTGTATTTGGGATTTGTAGTTTCAGCAGAAGGTCTAAAAATGGACCCAGAGAAGGTACAGGCTATCCTTGAATGGCCTACTCCAAGGAATGCTACTGAGGTAAGATCTTTTCATGGTCTAGCTAGCTTTTACAGAAAGTTTATCAAAAATTTTAGCAGTATTTGTGGACCCTTGACTGAAACAATGAGAGGGGATAGAAAAGAGTTTAAGTGGACTAATGGGGCAGAAAAGAGCTTTCAATTGTTGAAACAAAAAGTTACAGAACAACCTGTTTTAGCACTTCCAGATTTTAATAAGGTGTTTCAAGTAGATTGTGATGCTAGTGGTACTACAATAGGAGCTGTTATGAGCCAAGAAGGTAAACCTGTTGCTTATTTCAGTGAGAAGTTAAATGATGCCAAGAGAAAATATTCTGTTTATGATCAAGAATTTTATGCTATAGTTCAAGCATTGAAGAAGTGGAGACACTATCTGCTTCCTAAGGAGTTTGGTTTGTATACTGATCATCAAGCTTTGCAATATTTGAATAGTAAGGGAAAGTTGAATCAGAGGCATTCTAAATGGGTTGAGTTTTTGCAGAGTTATACATTTGTTTTGAAACACAGGAGTGGAAAGTCTAATAGGGTTGTAGATGCTCTTAGCAGAAGGCAACTATTGATGACAGAAATGCAGATTGAAGTGGTTAGGTTCAAGGAACTCAAGAATTCATATCCAGAGGATCCTAATTTTGGTGAAGCTTGGAAAGCTTGTACAGAACCTATTACTCTAGACAGGATGAAATGGTTGGATTTCATCATCCAGGATGATATGCTATTCAGAGGGAGTCAGTTGTGCATTCCATGAAGTTCTATGAGGGAGAATCTCATCAAGGAGAAGCATAGTGGAGGATTGGTTGGATATTTTGGTCGTGATAAAACCCTTTCTTTGGTTAGTGAGAATTATTATTGGCCACAGTTGCAGCAAGATGTGAAGAAGTTTGTACAGAGTTGCAGAGTATGTCAGATGGTGAAAGGAGTGAAGCAGAATACAGGATTGTATCAGCCATTACCCGTACCAGAGAAGCCTTGGGAGGATATCAGCATGGACTTTGTTCTTGGTTTACCGAGAACTCAGCAGGGACATGATTCAATTTTTGTAGTGGTTGACAGATTTTCAAAGATGGCACATTTCATTCCCTGCAAGAAGACTAATGATGTTGTTCATGTAGCAGAATTGTTTTTCAGAGAAGTAGTGAGACTTCATGGTTTGCCAAAGACCATAGTTTCAGATCGGGACACTAAGTTTGTTGGATATTTCTAGCGTATGTTGTGGAAGAAGTTGAAGATAGATTTGAAGTTTAGTTCATCACATCATCCACAGACTGATGGACAGACAGAGGTGGTGAATAGGAGTTTGAGAAATTTTCTGAGATGTTTGGTTGGAGATAAGCCAACAGGATGGGATTTGATTTTACCACAAGCGGAATTTGCATACAATAATTCTGTCAACAGGAGCACTGGTAAATCACCATTCTAGATTGTATATGGAAGTAGTCCGAGAAATGCATCTGAATTGAGGAAGATAGATAAAGGAGAAATAAGTAGTGCTAAAGCTGAGGATTTTGTAGAACACTTGAAGAACATCCATGGGGAGGTGAGGAAGCATATTACCAAGATGAACGCACAGTATAAGGCTAAGGCAGATGAGAAAAGGAGGTATAAGGAGTTTTAGGTTGGTGATGAAGTCATGGTTCATTTGTGAAAGGAGCGGTTTCCAGTTGGTACATATAACAAGCTGAAAATGAAGAAGTTTGGACCATGTAAGATACTGAAGAAACATGATTCAAGAAACGCATATGAGGTAGAATTGCCTACTGAGCTAAATATTTCACCAGTGTTTAACATTTCAGATCTGACAGAGTATCATGAAGGAGGTGTTGAAGATGCGATCACAGTAGCACAGTGGAGTATTCCAGCAACTCGTTCAGACACTAAGGAGATCGAAGATATACTGGACAATCATGTTGGCAGAAGCACAAGGAACAGGACATATGAAGAATATCTGGTCAAGTGGAAAGGATGACCTGTTGAAGATTCATCATGGCTAACAAAGGAGGAGGTTAGCTGTCTTGGTTTTCCTCTGCACACCTAAGTCATGACAGGGTCGCTTCTCAAATTACCCTGGGTGTCTGATGCAGGAGCATCCTGGATGTAAGAGCAATCTTGCATCACCCAAAAAAATATTTCTATTTTTATATTCAATAAGGGCTATTTTGTGCAGAGCTGCTATTTATGGAAAGTTACTATTTTTGGTAATTTTTGTATGTGCTCGGAATGATCTGATTTCTTTCTTGGAGGTTCATTTTGGTCATATAAGTCTGCCAGTAAAGTTTCATTGCCAGATCAAGTGTATATTGGAAGATATTGAAGATTTTTGATATTGGCAGCAGGGTACAGAAACTTTGAGCTCGGTTTTGAAGGCTTTAGAGGCCCCGGATGAGGTCAAAAATTTGGGTGATGGGCACTTGCATTGGTCAAGCCTGTAGAGAACTTCGTGGCATTTCTGAAATGGGGTTATAATAGCTGATCGGGTCAACTGGTGATGACTTATGGTCTTCGAAAGTTGGGCCACCTGAATTGGCAGAAAATAATTTTCTTCAAAATTTATGTTCGGGTTTCAAAGGTTCTCTTGAGCTGACTATGATGTAATGAAATGTAAAATAAAATAATTCTAAGTTTGGTCGGCCTTATTGGCTAAAATTCTGGAACCTTCCCAGGCGGTGGAAAATTGCCTCTATAAGGAAGGCTGTATTATTATCTTAGGCAGTTCAGAATAGTTCTGGGTAGTAGATCTGGGCAATAATTCGAGGCTTTGTCCTACAGAATATTGTAAGGGAATGCCCATGTGGCTTTGCATATTGTAATTCTGAAAGTTTGTAATTCCACATTTGTGGAGATAATAAGAAGCCAATTTTTTGTTCTTGCATATTGTTGTGGTTTCTCTGTTTCTGTTATGTGTTTGTGGTATTAAGGGGAGCACCCTTCATCAGATTATATCAATATATCCATCCTTAGGTGCCTCAAAGAGGTTTTCACCCTTGGATACCTCATTTTTTTACTATTTTATGGCTAGAAGGTACCTTTTAGTTTTCATTTAAGAGCCCTATATTTTCTTTGTATTCATTTTTTTGACCGTAGGATTGATATAACTCCCCAAGGTACATTTCTTTGTCCAAGTTGATACTAAATCCTTTATTATGGTCTCCCATATGTATGCCTTGTCTATGTCCCAATAAATCATCTATCACTTATTCATCCTAAAAAATGTCTATGGTTGTTGTATTTTATTTTTTCCAATCAATAAGTTTAGGGTAGATCAAGGATATGATATCCCTGGTTTGAAAGGAGGAAATGGGAAGGGTCAAGGTGTTGATATACAAATTAGATAATGATTCATGGGTTTCATAAGAGGAGGATGAGGATTTCGATATGTTATATAAATATCTAATTCATGCTCTATGATCTATTGGTCTAGCTTGTAGGATTAAGAAGGAAATGTTCATGTCAAGGTGTAGGCTGCTATTATTTTGTGGGATATCCCACTTATATTCATGTAGTCTATCTTAGAGTGGTAATCTTTGAAAGTGTCATCATCATCATAAGAACATACATCATTATTAGGAAGAAACAAGATAATTGAAGTACTTTCTTCAAGTGGCCTATAACCTAAGCCTTGAAACCTTGGGTTTTGTGTAGGTGCAATCATCTCTAAAATTTTGTGAGCATTCTTTCCAAGACTAGACCTTCTACTATATCCTTTTTTTTATACAATAGTATACCTCCATCCATATTTGTGAACTCGAATTGTGACCTTAGGGGGTTCTTCACCTATGTATAGCCAGGAAGATAAATCGTTATCAATTTTATCTTCATGTATGTCACCCCATCTTATGAAAACCATTAGATGATAGACAATTGTTTATTTTTATTTCCACTCAAGAGGTTTTCTTGGTTTTCCATAAGAACGAGGCAAGATAGGTAACTTGAATACACAAAAAGAGTCTACATAGGTGTACTCTCCACATCATTTTTCCTAAATTTGGATCTTGATTTTTGATGTGGGTTCTCCAGTTGATTTAGAAAGTCTTATGGAATCTATGTTTTGAGTCAAGGAAACAATGGGTGCTTGGGCATTTCATTGGAAATGTCTCCTTTAATATTTGTGTAGATTAGGAAATTATATTTATCACCATTAATGGTTATTTATACTCTTTACTTAGGAAACTTAAGGAATTGATAATAAGTGGATGGTGCAGCCTACATGGAGTGAATCCATGGTCTCCTTAGGAGCATATTGTATCTTAGCTCTAGGTCCAACACTTGGAATGCATTTTCTTGTGTTGCTCTACCTAGTCTGATTGAGAGGTTTATCATGCCATTGGAAGGACATTACTCATCATCACAATATTTTATTATGGTATTTTTAGTTGCATCCACACATCTTGTAGAGTAGTCTAGTGCTTGTACTAATTTTGATGTACAAATATTTAGACTAGCTCCTCCATCTATCAATAGTCACTTGATTTTGTGGAGGTGGATAAAGACTTATAAATGGATAGGATCATTATGGGATGGTTTGTGTGCTAACAGATCATTATTAGTGAAAGAAACATGGTCTAGAGTGGATAGATATCCAACCATGGCTTGGAACTCATCAACATCGATATCTTTTAGGACAAATGGCTGCAGCAAGGATTTATCTAGAACTGCCTTATGTTTTGGTGAAATACAGAGTAGTTAAAAGATGGAGATTTGGGATAGGGTCTTCTTTATATGGTCTAACAATTTATACTAGTTTGATGGTGGAGTGAATGACTTGGAGGGTATGGTGGATTTTGGCAAGGTAACTTGCATTGTGATTTTGGAGTGATGGGTGGTAACAACACAGTCAATGCCTAGACC
Source organism: Chamaecyparis obtusa (assembly GCA_027943335.1). Lineage (NCBI taxonomy): Eukaryota > Viridiplantae > Streptophyta > Pinopsida > Cupressales > Cupressaceae > Chamaecyparis > Chamaecyparis obtusa. The sequence continues at coordinate 462,873 of BSBK01001073.1, forward strand.
TCAGGTAGTGATGGTATTAATTGTCAAGTTGGGGTTTGTCTTGACATAGGTGAGGTTAGCCTTGTTTTCTTGTCTTGATGTGGAGGTCTTTCCTTTTCCATTATCCATAAATGGGTTTTTAAATATATTATGATCTTGGTTGGTAGTTCTAGAAATGTTGACAACTTCAATTTCACCACATTCAATGAAATCCTAGACAATGTTCTTCATCTAAAAATAGTTGGTCATTTTGTATCATTTGGTTTTGTGATAATCAAAGAAGTTTTTTTCATCCCACCATGTTGGTTTAAAGGGACCTAATTTGTATGATCTTATTTCAGGTAGATTAATAGAATGGGACTGTAACAATTTCTTCAAGATGTTCTCAAGAGGTTCTATAAGAGGAGTATAGTTTCAATGTGGATTGGGCCTTCTTGAAAAAAAATGGATGTTGTTTATCTAGTTTGATAGGGGATTCTCTTTCGGAGTATTTATGTTGGCACTTTAGACATTTATCGGTGTGTCTATTTGTAATCGAGGTAAAAAGTTAATCAGTAAAAAAATTCAATAACATTGAAATGTCAACCAAAAAGTGGTTGTTAAGAAATTAGTATTCCCAATATCAAGAAAGTATGCAAGATAAATAGAAAACATAAATGATAATTAATATGAAATCATTTCAACACAAATGAATATTCAAACAATGAAACCTTTCCTTATTGTCATCATTCTCTAAGAAATCGTGGGCTCTTAGATTTGAGCTCAAGATTATGCTAGCATAATAATTCATAGCAATCATGGATTTTTCTAATGAGAGGATTAGCTCTCTATTTATAATAATTTCATGGGTTTCATTAAGGATTCCTTGATTGATGGGTTGATTGGTGATGTGAAAGAGTTAACTCAAAGTGAGTAGGAGTTCAACTCTTATTGATTTCCTTGCTAAGTGGGTTGACTTTTGAGGTGGAAGATTTAACTCAAAGTGAGTAGGAGTTCAACTCATCTTGACTATCTTGATAAGTGAGTTGATTTTTGAGGTGGAAGAATTAAGTCAAAGTGAGTAGGAGTTCAAATCATCTTGACTACCTTAATAAAACTAAGGACTTGACTGATGAGGTGGAATAGAAGACTAAATTAAATTGATTGGTTAGGAGAGAGAATTATGGAGTCAAGAGTTGTGATTGAGAAGCTAACTCAAAGTAAGTGTGAGTTAAGATTTAGGAGGATAAATATTGTTTTTTAAAATAATAATTTTTTTTACTTGCACACGTGGAGATATCTATAAATAAATAATATCTTATTTATTTATGAGAGAGGAATAATTAGTTGTAATTAAATAAATATAATTTATTTAATCATGAGAGGGGAAATTGATTTAATTATTACATAGATATAATAATATTAAGAAAGAGGGAACATTAATTAAATGTGATTATTTAATTAATTATAATGAGATATGGAATAATAAAATAATGTTTGATTATTTAATTACTTTGTAGATGAATTAGGGATAAATCATGATTTAGATGTTTAATAATTAAAGTAATTAATTATGAAATTAAGGAGAAATGATGACTTTGATCTTGGATTATAGTAGAAAGACACAATTTATTTAAATAATAAAGATTATGAAATAAATTAAAGAGGAATGTTAGTAATGTAACTGTGTTAGAGAAATAGGCCACTTTTAAGTGTCTACATTTTGCACCTCTTTGATATAATGCATTTTTAGGTGTTGTTTCAAATAATAATAAAAATTATTCCTCGGTATGCTCTAGTAGGAACAATGTGATGGTGAGGTAAATGATGCCCCTTCGAGAGATTATTTATGCAAGAAAGGGATGAATGATCTATTGAAATAATTGTTGGATTAATTATGGAAATTCAAGTATTGAGAGGAGAGGGGTGAATCAGTACTCCAAAAACTTTTATTAACTTATTCTGAACATTTATCGAATTATAAACTTTGCATAAATCACCTTACAACATAGAAATTAAAACATAAAACACAACTCATAACACCATAATTTTTGGTCTCATAGAAACCCTTGGTTAGAGGAAAAAAATACGATGAGGATGGTACCCACAATCCTTCTCTACTGCAGTAAAAATATTTTCTAGGTTAGAGTTACAAAATTTAGCTATTTCCAATAGCTTTCTCTGTTAAGAGTATTTACCTTTCTAGGAGTACAAAGAATTATTTAGCCTACCTTGCTAAAGGATTTTAAAACTCTTATCTAAGAGAGTACATTGCTTAAGGATTTACAAAATAAGACCTATTAGGGCCTACCCAGTTAAGGGATTTTATAATTATTATTACACTATAATCCAATACTAAAAATGTTTGTAATGATGCATCAACAAATGCTTGTCATGCTCAATATTCTCAATATCATATAAGCTCATTCTGCATTTCAATCAGACTTCAACTTCTATCTTTAGTAGCCTTAAATCTAATTCACATTCAAAATTCTTCTCTAACTATTATGTTTATGGGTAGCTTCTTTTCTCTTCATTACATGTTCTCTATAATTACTCTTCTCTACTCTCACACCCTGTTCTTTATACAAAAATCCTTTTATAATCGATCTAGAAGTGGTGGAAGTGTTATATATTCTTCTTCTTAAAGGGTACTAACATTGGTTACATCTCCCATGTATATATTCCACTTAATTTCTATTGGTAGATCTTACCTTGTAATCATGCAAAATCATCTTGTTTATGTCTCCAATGATTTACCAAACAATCTTCTTGGAATTTGTAAAACATTTTATGCTCAACATCCAGATTCAATGTATCTAACATAATATGTTATGTCATCATGTGTTACTCGGTAACATGTATACTCAGCTCGGTAATTGACTTTCTCTTTGACTTGGTAGTTGTTGTGACTCGGTAACTATTTGGTGCTTATTTCTTATTTCCATTTACCAAAGTTGTCTTTTCATTTACTGATTGACTTGTTTTCTTTACCAACTGAGTCCTATGACTCCTTCCTCATTCATCGACTAACTTTGACAATCAATATGAATTTAAAAAAATTAATGAAAAAAAAAAAACTCTTTAGAAGTATCAATCTCCCCCTTTGGCATTAGTTTGACATCTTTGTTAAAAAATTCAAAGTCATCAAAATTTTGTGTCCTTAATCAAAATTTAACCATGTATAAACTTCATAACTCCTTAGCTTCATAACTCCTTATAATTCTCCTTGACTCCATGAATCCCCTTATGACTATACTTCCTATAGACATAACTCCTTATGACTGATATTTTATATGTCTTATATACATATATCTATCCCCTTTTTTGAAAAATATGCCACAAAAATTACTTACTTGGATTTAGTGGTGGAATATTATAAAAAATATATTGATATCTTTTCTTTGCATCTCCCAAGGATGACTCCCATGATTCCTTTATTGTTTTCAATACCACAATTTTCTCACCAATTTCATCCACTAAACCAATCATATTATCTATAGCACTGTTGTCAGGGGTATTCACTAATCCTTTTGCCTTGTGAATATACTTCTAGAGTGATTCAATTTTGGGCATCAAAATTGATTGCAGCTCTAAAATTTCCATTCTGATCTTATTCTCCTATTTTCTTAGCTCATGTTGTGCATTTAGCCTTTGATAATAGACTTGAAATGTTCCAAGATTGGTTGTGACCTTTTTCAGCTTCTTGATCATTTATTTTTCAATAGATTCATCATTTTTCTTGATATCCTCAATAAAGTTTGAAATTAAACAAAATTTTTGAAATAATGAAAGAATGTTTTTCAACTCATTTTCTAATTCTGCAACCAATTCAGAAAGTGATACCTTATCTAATACAACTGTTTGAAGTAAATCTTCAATAATCTTGTTCTCCATATTCTTCCTATGCACTTGCATCAGATACTCAGTGGCCTTTGTGCCAAGTTCTTTCACTTGTTTGACTAGTTCTTCCAATTGATTTAGTAGGCTTCCCTTCTCATTTACAGTAGCATCGGGAATAATTTCCTGCAATATATCTTTAAGAATCTCTAGTACATCTGTCTTTTATTTCTTAGCTAGCATTTTATCCTATGCTACTTTATTTTAAGTAGATCTCTAAATTCAGACACCTCTTTAGGGCTTAGGGAGGAGATATCTACCTTTGGAATTACTATCGGTTGGCTTAAGTCATTTTTTTCTTTCTCATGCTTTCTTTTCTTGGAAATTTTCTTCTCTATTTGCACACTTTCTCAAATACAAAACTTAGGGGAATGTGATACCTTCATTGCATTTGATGTAGTAGTTGTAGTTGTATTCTCAGTTCTTTCATCTCTTTCCTCTTCTTTCTTTTCTTCCTTCTTTTCTTCATGTTTCTCCTCTTTCTTCTCTTCATGTTTTTATTCGTTATTCTCTTCTTTATTTTCTTCCTTCTCCTTATCTTGATCTTTCTTATTTACATTTTTTTGTTGTCCTGTGGTCTTGGTAGAAATGACCTGCTCTGTATTCTAATTTGTTGTACTCTTGGTCTCTTTATTGTCCTTGATTTCCTTTTGTTTGGTCTCCTTTACTTGTTTGGTGGACTTCTCTACATTAGTAGGAATATCTATAGTAGCTTCTAAGATAACTTCATTAACTATAGGAAAATCAACTACTTGTTCAATAATTGGATCTTCATTCATCAATTTTGTAGTAGCAACACCATCAACTTTCATTTCTTCAGTGTCCTTATCCTAGGTGACCATGACATCTTCATTATATTTTATTTCTTATGTTCGGTCCTTTTTTATTGATATCTTCAATGATCACTTCATATTTTTCTAGGGTCAAGTCAATAAGATCTTAATTACCTTGATTTTCCTTGGTCTCTATTGACTGGCTCGAAAAAAATATCTTTCTCCATATACCATTTGTTTTCTTTTGCACTACTTCAAGTTCACCGGTCATGATTTTTAATTCTCCACTCTTTACAAGAAATCTCTTTGAGTACTCCTTCAATGCTTCTTTAATCTCTTGTACCAAAAAATTAGGTATAGTAATAGCTAGGGACCTTTCCCTCATTTTTTTTTAGAATTCATAGCATACTTCCATCTAGCATCAATCTTCTTGTATATCTCATCGAGTATTTGGTTCGCAACTTCAACTAGAATAGTTCTGAATTTATGGAATGTAAACACAACTGCCTCCTCAATATTTTATTTTTCTTCACCACTCCTCATTTCATAATTTACATATTTTATTCCTACAAAACCTCCATAATTTATGAGATTTTTAAGAAATTCATCTAGGTTTTTAGGTTTTGAGGGTTGTATTTTCACAACTTTAAATTTACTTAAATCTTCTGATTTTGTCTCACTATCTTCTTGTAGCTTCATTTTTCTCCTTCTTTTTTCATATGTTTTATTTTCCCTCATATATGTCTTAGGATTGGGTTGCTCTACCTCAGGTGTCTTCTTCTCTGTCGATGTTTAAGTAGACCTTGACAATGGTCTTGATCCCTTAGGGCTAGGTGTTTCCTTTTTCACCCTTGTTTTCTTTCCCTTGATCTCAAATGGGCCTTCCTCATCTTCATCAGTAGTAACACCTAGACTTTCTAACAAATTACTAATCATTCTACTTGTTTTTCATTGAGCCTTAGGTATCAATATACCTAGTTTTATCTTTTATTTCACCTCTTCATATGTCCCATATCATTTATCTCTCTTTTCAATAGGTTTAACTAATAGGGATTTAATCTACTACAATGTAGTGTCTATGTCAATTTCATATCCCATTAGTTGTAGCCAGATAGTCCTTGGCTCCATAGATTTCATAATGAAAGTTTCGGTATCCACTTGAAATAAATAGTGTCTCAGTTATCTTCCACTAACTGAGGTGGAATTCTAAATTTCTTATGCATTCTGGTTTGAAACTTAGTAAAATAATCATTCATTATAATATCAAAGTTATCTCCTAGACTCTAAATTAATTCATTTATTTGATATATTATTGGTTTCTTCACACTCCATACTACATTACCAATTAATGGGAAGAAGTTTTGAAAGTAGAAAAATATACATACCCATAATGACCCAAACTTCAAAGTGTTGGTCTTTTCTTTCTGAATGGTGTTCATATTATCATCAAACGGTTTTAGTAGGATCTCACATAGATCAATCTTCATGTCCTTCTTGACTATCTTGTATGTAATGTCCACTGCTCTACATGGTACACTATCTACTTGGGAGGACTCAAAGATTTGATAGGGTATAACATTACATGCAAATCTCAATTCAGGATCTTCAACACTTAATAATTTGAGACCTTTTCCATCTCATTTTGCTTGTGTCAATTCATAGATTATTCTTTTCATTTTCTTGTTTGCCTTCGGTGTATCACTGATTAGATAACCAGTCACAATATGTAGGACATATTTTGTGATCTTGACTGGTGCATTGAGCCACATAAAATGGTCATGAACTCATCTCAATATAGTTCTCATCAATTCAGGTTTGAATACACTCGGTACATGTAGGGCATGCATTAAACCCTTAGTCTCCAAATGGATATGTTCATCCTTCAACTTCCCATTCACACATAGATTCTGGAATGATGTGTCGATATTAGTTTGAAAAATTTACTCAATATTATAGTGGATGATGACACATATATCTTTGCTCAAGATAAATCTTAGAGGAATTGAAGATAGAGCTCCCATCTTGTCAGGTTTAGTAACTTTAGCTATAGGTAGCTTGTACTTCAGATTGAAAACATCAACCTTCTCAATGACAATAGGCTTTTTAACTTTAGGTGCCATCTATTCATATATATAAACACTTGATTGAAGTAGGGTCTCATTTGAATATCAACTCAATCATGCTTCCTCACCTTAGGAAAATACCAAAAATCACTTAAATGTTCTTGATAGTGCTTAGATCTCTTCAGTCAATCACTAAAATTTTCTTAGAAGACTCATCTATTTATAATTTTTCCTCAACTAGGGTTTCTAAGGACTATAATTTTAGCATTTAATATTTTTACTAAATCCCTTTATATTGATTACCACATTACACATCCTTACACTAAATGAAACAAATAACATAGACTTTTACTAATAAAACATGAAATGTTAACTTCACAACATATATCCAAATGCATCATAATATTCTTACATGGATTTTGCACAAATGTTAGGAACCTATTTAAGATTGAAATTTAGCTCACATTTCCTATGCATACCTTTGGCTGATTAGGTGAAGATAGGTGCACCTGATCCAGAGGATGAGGTTCCATCAATTGTTCCAAGTGCATTTCCATCATCTAGAGACTTTGTTCTCCATATTGTATTCATCTAATCTCTTATTTCTTCAAAATTTACTTCAACAATTTCATTTGTCTCTTCCTCAGTTGGAGCTTTGCCTTGGTACCTCTAGTCTTTGGATAGGTGACCTACCTTATGATAGTGAAAACATGCCATTCTAGGATTTCTCCATGACCTTCTATTGTTCCTTCCATACATCAAAATTAAATTTTTTGCTATGTCTAAATCTCCTACATGTCGTACATGAAATTCTTGTATTGTAGTCCCATGGTATTGTTGAACCTTGTTAGTTGTTTGCAGTATTGTGTCGGTTAGGTACCCATTTGACATTATTTCTTTGTGTCCTGCAATCTTCAGACTTATGACCATATCTATTTAAATTATTGTAGTAACCATTGAATTTTGGCTTCCTTGAATTGTTAGAAGTCATTGATCTACATTCAAATTCTTTATGACCATACTTATTCCAATTGTAACAATAACCATTAAAATTAGGAAAGCTCTATAGTTTACCTCTTTTAATCCTACAGACATTGGTTATATGAAATTTTTTCCCCTAATGATAACAAATAGGCTTCTTTTTCTTTGGTGGGGTAGTAGTATCTCAGTTGGTTTCTTGATTTGAGGACTCTCCCTTCTCGGTAGTGTTGTTTTCAGTTATTCCAAGTCCAGCTGTGTCTCTCAGTTGTCTCTAACCTCTAAGTTGTTCATCCAATATTCTTAATGTTTCTTCATTCCTTTTCAATACTTCATTTGCATCTTTTTCATATTTTAGTTCATTCTTTAGATGTTCATTTTCTGATCTCAGTCCAATAATCTTTTCACCTTTCCTTTCAATCTCTTGATTAACACCAATTAACTTATTTGTCATATTAAATTGATTTTGTGTCAACCTTTGTATTTACACATATTTCTCATTCATTCTTGTACTTAACTTCCTTTTCTCATATTCTATTAGTTTCTTATCATATTTATCTTTTCTCTTTTGTTCAAGGAATTCACGCATTCTTACCAATTGAGCTTCTTATTCCCTTTTCAATGATTTTACCTGGTCAATTAAGATTTTGTTCTTTTCAGTCAGTTCTAATATGGAAGATTTAGATTCATCAGACAAACTTCCCTTTTCTTTTTCTTCAAGTTATTCAACCTGATCTTGAGTATCTTTCAGTTGATGGGCTAAATCCTTTCTCTTGTTAAGTGAATGCTTCAATTTTCTTCTTATTTCATCGATCTAATCATTTGCAAATTTTAGTTCCATGTTCATATTGCCAATCACCTTTTCATACCTATAGCTTTCCATCTTTTCATATCTTTCCTCTCAAGTGGTTAAACTTCTAGATAAGGGACTTAGTTCTGATACCAATTGTTGGATTAATTATGGAAAGTCAAGTACTAAGAGAGGAGGGTGAATTAGTACTCCAAAAACTTTTATTAACTTCTTCTGAACATTTACCAAAATATAAACTTTGCATGTGCATCACCATAAATCATAGAATTTAAAACATGAAACACAACTCATTACACCATAATTTTTTGGTCTCGCAGAAACCCTTGGTCAGAGGAAAAAATGTGGTGGGGATGGTACCCAGAATCTTCACTACTATAGTAAAAAGGTTTACTCACTTAGAGCTACAAAATTTATCTACTTCTAATATGTTTCCTTGTTAAGAGTATTTACCCTTCTAGGAGTACAATGACTTATTTAGTCTACCTCGCTAAAGGATTTTACAACTCTAATATAAGAGATGTACCATGTTAAAGGATTTATAAAATAAGACCTATTAGGGCCTACTCGATTAAGGGATTTTATAATTTTGATTACACTATAATCCAATACTAAAAATATTTTTAATGATGCATCAACAAATTCTTGTTAGACTCAATAAGCTCGATATCATATTACCTCATTCTACATTTCAATCACACTTCAACTTCTATACTCAGTAGCCTTAACTCTGATTCACATTCACAATTATGCTTTAACTATTCTATTACTTGGAAACTTCTCTACTCTTCATCACCTTTTCTCTATAATTACTCTTCTTTGCTCTCACACCCTTATCTTCATACATAGATCATTTTATACTCAATCTAGAAGTGGTGGAAGTGTTATAGATTCTTCTTCTTAAATGGTAATAGCATTGGTTACATCTCCCATGCATATATTCTACTTTATTTCTATTGGTGGATCTTACCTTGTAATCATACAAAATCATCTTGTTTATTCTCCAATGATTTACCAAACAATCTTCTTGGAATTTGTAAAACATTTTATGCTCGGTGTCCAGATTCAATGTATCTAACATAATATGTTATGTTAGACTGTGTTACTCAGTAACACATTTTATTCTTACTCGATAACATGTATACTCGGCTTGGTAACTGACTTGCTCTTCAATTTAGTAACTAATGTGACTTGGTAATTATTTGGTGTCTACCTTTCTTTTCTTGGTTCCTATTTCTTATTTCCCTTTATCAAAGTTATCTTTTCCTTTACTGACTAACTTTTTTTTCTTTACTGACTGAGTCCTATGACTCCTTCCTCATTCATCGACTGACTTTGACAATCATTATGACTTTAACAAAACTAATGAAAACAAAATAAATCTTTAGGAGTATTAATAAGATGATGGTATCTATGATGTTCATGAGATGTAAAAATGTTTTGATATGCTTCTATGTTATCTAATGTATGTATACATTTTCTATATGATGCGATGCCATGTCGATATGCTATGCACTTTATGTTTTTGTATTTCCATATGCACTTTCTATGATGTGACAATATGTGTTGCAAGTTTATGCTAAATGAGTTGGATGTTCTATATGAATTTAGATGATGGATGAATTCATTGTGATATGCATTTTATGATGTTTGTGTACTAACATACTGTGGATGCAAGATGTAGTGTTTTTTTTGTGTCATGATACTCTTCCATAAGGACATGTTAGGATTGATAAAGAATTATTAGTAATGTAACTTTTAGATGATGATAATTTATGGGATGAAAGAATGAGAATGAATCCTTGATTGAAGACCTTAGATTTTAATAACAATACTTGAATTCCAACTGAATTGAACTATTTTATATTTTCATCATTGAGCCACTTTATTATAGAAAAAAAGGATACCATCCTACCAAGATATGAATGATCTAGATACGATTATCCTCTTTCATTAAAATAGGCACTCTAAAAAGATAAGGAATGTGGGCCAATTCATCTAGGTTGAGAATTAAGAGTCAAGGTATGTGTGACATATCATAACTAAAGTATCCATTGTGATTTTATAATTGGACATTGTATATAGATGTAAAGGATCTTATCACAAACATCCAAATCACTCTTTTAAGACTTCATGGAAAATATTCCACAAATTTTAAAAAATAAAAATAAGTCATGAACCATCACACCATCTCTAAATCACTTGTGGACATCCTGGAGATGCACAAGAACATGACTTGCAAAAAATCAAGATATAATAAGACTAATCCGACTCAACAAGTTTGCATTATATTGATTATGTGTCTTTATTTTTGCATTAGTTTGGACATTGAATTTTGATGTATTATTGATGCTATCTAATTTCAAGAATAAGGTACCTCATCCAAGATTTCTTCATCTTATTTTGAGTGTTCCTTATCTTGTCTAAGACAACGTGATTTTTGATAAAATGCTTTACTGTGGGACTGGTTTGATAGATAAGACAATTTGGTTAGTGTAGATGAGGACTTATTGACTAGTTTTTACTTGGTTCTACTGAAGCTTAGATGTATTGCATGACATCATTCAATGCTCATTTTTGAAATGCAAAAGAATTGGTTTATGTTAAAAGGAGATTTATTGCAGATTTTTTTTAGTTTTTTCAAAAAATTTGTTTGTCTTCAACAACTTTTTTGGGACATTTTTTGGTCCACCATAGGGTTTGTATGTTTGGATTAAAGGTATGTGTGGTGCATCCCATAATTGAAGGCCCTTATCATAGAAACCCTAAAAATGGTCACTCTTAGATGAATGTTTTGTGTTTTTATGATATTTTTGAACTAAAGGTATTTTTGTAATGTTTTTGGTTCTTTTGGGATGATTCTTTTTTTTTTTTATAGAAATTTTGGATCATGACATTGGAGTGCCCTAGTCAGTTTAGAATGGGAACTTTATGGCAGAATGGTCATGATGGACTGACTTGGTACAAAATATGATATGATGTGCTAAGATAAAGGTAACTGACAAATTTTAAGCCATATAGTGATGGCCATTGATTTTATTATGGATAATGAAGTGTAATGACATGTGATAGCATGTTGGAGAAATGATAGATGATGGAGCATGATCCCTATTAGAGTTGTACTTTTTTGCAAAATTTAGAGTTCTAGATAAGATGAAAGCTGTAAAAATGACCTCTTGAATCCTATGCTCAATAAATGAATTCTCCATAAAATCATATTATCCACTTATAAGTAGAGGTGTACATTAAGTTTTATCCTCACACACTCAAAATTGACATGTTCTTGGAGTACTAAGCCCTTTACACTACATCTCATATATCCCTCCAAATAGGTCATTCTCATGAGTAGATATTTCAATACATCATCTCTTCCTTACCAAATCAATTATTCCTTTTTATTGTCCTTATAATAAGGTACTCCTATATCCATTTTCAAAGCCCCATGAGCACTTCTATAATATTGAAAATGTTCCATAAAACACACAAACTATAAAATATACCATTTTCATGCATTTTTTCGCTATTTCACACAAGAAGAAAACAAAGGTTGCGAAATAGAGAAGTCATCACTATTTTGCAAAAGACACAAAATAAAGGTTACTAAATAGAAAAGCCATCGCCATTTCAACAAAATTCATAAGGGACTGGGAAATAGTGAACCCAATGCTATTTCACAAAGAGCATATTTACCACTTGCAAATTGGCAAAATGGTTGCCATTTCATGTATATAAATAAAGGACACTTTCCAACTAGTGAAGGAGGAACTAAAATGAGCTAGTCCTCATTTCACCAAACTAACATAAGACACATGTTGAAGTGTGATGGGAATTAAATACTTACGAGCTTGAAATTAAAAGAGCCAATGCATGAATTAAAATAACACAAGTGGTGATCAAGATTTGTGGATTTTTTGAGATGGAAGCAAAGTTGATCAAAGAGAATTATGGAGATAGAGTAGAATAGAATTAAAATGACACAAGATAGATTGATACAATTTATCTAAGGTTCATAAATCATAAACAATTCTATCAAAAGAAAATCCCTGAGAAAACATGTTGAATAGAAATGCGATAATTTCTACATGTTGGAAAAATGATGTTGCTAAAGGATAAAAATGATCGAAATTGAAAAATCTAAAAAAGACCCAATTCTGAATATCCAATTTTCAAGATCTAATTAAATCTTTGTTTTTCACAAGGTATTTTTGGTTTCCTATGAAACCAAAATCCAAAAGATAGGTAATTAGTCTTTAATTAGTTGATTGTTTTTTTAATAAAGTTTTTAATAGGGTGGTTTCTTTTCACCCTAAAGAGGTGTGAAAACCATTCAACCACACACACACACACACACACACATATATATATATATATATTTGTGGTGTAAAATGTAAAGAGAGACAAGAATTGAGATTTTACAATACATACAAGATGTAATACATATTTTCAAAGCAATACAAAGACTCAGTTTTATTTTCTACAATTGTGGTATGAAATTATTTTCTTATCAAATTGGTCCTTTGTGATTATTAATTTGAAGAATTAATTACCATTTTTAAATTTTTTCTAAAGGGGTTATTTGTCTTTCCGAATGATTCAAATATCAAGAAGCATTCGTGAAGTGATGTCCTTATGTTTCTTATTTGATTGGCTTTCTGAAATAGAAATTAAAATCAATTAGACAGATTGGTGTGGTATGTACTTAATCATCTTTCATTGATAGGATTGAATGGTTGATAGTTTATCTAAAGGATAAAATAATATCTCACCAAGTTGTACATGAGGGTTTAAGGAGAGGTGACTCTATGCCCAATAAGAATAAGGGACTACTCCAAAATGACCTTGATCAAAATGCTAATGCAGGAGGTACTAAAGAGAAAAAGAAGATTCATTTTATTTTCTAGATTTCTACTGGAGACCATCCTATTCAACAGTGTCCTCAGATGGATGGGATTCATTAATACTTAGTCCAGTGAGGACACCAACAACAACCTGCCATCCTAATGAATTATTTCCCCCCGCACTGCAGTAACAACAAATGGTTGTGATGAACCCTCCACCTTTGCAAGGGGGAACATAGGCAAATACCCTTGGTCTTGATCTATGAAAGAAATAAATATTTAACACCATCAAGTTTACATTTAGTAGGAGTAGATAGAATGACATAGAGGTAGAATAAGAATAATCAGATAAATAGAAAGAATAAAGCATCCGTAGGAGAGATATTAGATTAAAAAACTAGTCATTCTATCATAGGTATATGAAACTATAGGATGGAGGTTAGAAGTAGAATAAGGATCACAGTTAATATTCTATAAAAAGATTCAACTTTGAGCTATGGTTGGAGAATAGGTCTACCCACCTAGGTCCTACAAAGCCTGAAGTGTGAGGGAATTCAATGATAAATTAGTTAATCTCATTCATTGGATAGATTAGGTGGGTAGTTTGTAGAAGGAATTTGGCATAGTTTAAGGATTTCTCAATCTGTTGATTTGGGAACCAACAGATTGGTGACTTTGTTGGGGAGGTGAATGAAAAAAGAAAATTTCCAAAATCTTTGGTATTAATAAGTCAAATTAGGCCAATTGAGATTTCCCCATTTGAGTCACACAACCAACAGATTGGTGACTCTACTGGGGAGATTTTATAGAATCTTTGGTTATTATTAGGGAAGTATAGAGAATTGTGAGTTTGTTGTAGCATTGAGAAGTGACTCTGTTGAAGGAAAAGGCCCATAAGAATAAAATAATTTTTTATTCCTCTTTTGAAGAGGTGGTGGCTCTATTGAAAAGGAATCTAAAGAAAATAGGAAGTGGTTATAAAAAAAATTCAGACATTCAACATGTATCATTATAAAAATCCATATGAAGTCCCATATTTAGGGATGCAATACCTGAAACATCAATATTAAACAAAAACACATAGCAGATTGTGTATTATTGAAGCATATTAGCCACTAAACTTTAGTAACATTTCTAAAGGTCTAAAATATTTTCTTGTCGAACTTAAAAAAACTTGTACCAAAATTTTGCAAAGATGGAACAAAATAAAAAATAAGGTATTTCAAATCATTCTACATATTCATTGAATATTTCCAAATTGTTGTAGAAGGTGTGGTCATGAGATTATTTGTGAGATCATTGGTAGATAATTGAAAGCATATTTTTGATATGTTACCCTCAGAAAGTATATCATCATGGGAAGAATTGGAATGGTGGTTTACAAATGAATGTTATGGTATTATTGAAGACAACACCAAATTTTAGCCCACCAAATTAAAATAATTCTTCATGCAGTGCTAATCTCATGACACTTGATGAAATTATTAGCAGATTGAAATAGATAGCTTTGAAAATATTACCAGATAAAGAAAACATAATAGATGAAGAATACCTAAATGGGGATGTTTCAAAACAAGTTGACTCTAAAAATCTAAAATGGTACCATTTGTCTGATTCACATAGTAAGGAATATGAATGCACTAGTCATGAGGAAAAAAAACTAAGCATCCATACTTGAGAACCAAAATGATGCTTGTGTTAAAATAGAGACAAATATCAGTAATAGAGGGGATGAACATGAAAAATTTCTCAGTATTGAAAAAATATCAGCTTAGATAGATAAATAATATCAAAGGTGTGTCCACAAAAATAATTCAAATTTTCTTCAACCTCAAATGGATGAACATGAACAAAATAATAGAATGATGTAGATAAAAAATAAACCTTATGAGATTTTGGATGAAAAAGAGGAAGATCTACTTCAATATAACTATGAAGATAAGAGGAAAGTATATGTTGTTGATAAATCTGAAGAGGACAATAATTCTCAAGAAGATGATGCATTTAGTGAAAGTATACATTATGATCATCATACAAAAGAAAGTACATTAGAAAATGACTTCAATTTTTTTCAAATCCATTATATAATGAGACAATGGAAAAGGATTATACAAACTATTGTGATGATGTTTTCAAAGGTGATTTATCTATGTACGTAAATCCATTATATGAGAAGGGTGAATCATTTTATGATAGTATGGGTAGTATACTAGTTTTTGAGGATGAAAAATACAATGTTGAGAGTGTGATATCATCATCAGAGGATGTAGCCAAAGAAATAGGTGATTTCCTAGATTTTAACACGATGGAAGCTTTAGGTATCGTGAAAGTTTCAAACATACATGATGTTAATGATATGTAGCTTTGGTTAGATTATTCTAATTGATGAAATCAAATGCATTAGTGACCTATTGTCCTTGAGAATTTGATATCTATCCTTTACAAGTATGTTGATCTAGTTATTTTATTTGATTATAATAATCATAATTAATTAAGCATCATTATAAATTATTATATTTATATATTCTATTAAATATATATACATGATCATGTATATATATTTAATAATATATATTTATGTATACTATTATTATATTCATGATAATGTTTAAATAATATAAATCATGCTAATATCAATAATGATTATATATATACAACAATAAACTACCGATCGTAATTGCTAATAATCACTAAGCATTATCAATGTAAAATAATGTTGTTAAGAGGTCGAACTCAAGTGATATACATGGAATATGTTCCATGTAGAGGCATGCCTCTATAGGAGACATGTCTCCCCCATACTTATACATATGAAGTGATTGGGGATGCTTGTAAAGTACATAAAACATATTAAGTACAGAGTAAGTATCATCGAAAACATAATATCAATATTAATATTAGATTGATAATATACAATTTGATATTAATATCAAACTATCAATACAAGAAGATTGATATTAATATAGAGATTATTTCAATATTAGACTTTGAGATTAGAAGATATCAATATTAAATACACACACACACACACACACACACACACACACACATATATATATATATATCATCAACACTATTATCATAGAGTGAATTGATTGAAGAACTATATCATTGTTAAAATTAAAATTATGTATTACTTGGATCTGATAGAAAATTTAACATGGTATCAAAGCCAATCTAAGGAAGATCCAATCAGATTTGAAATAAAATGCTATCTAAACTATCATTTGATTTTTAGAAATACATATTATTTCTTCAAATAGAAAATGGTGTTAGATTCAAGGATCATCTTGAAGGAGCTTCAAACTTTGTCTCATGGAAATTTAGAATTATGCTCACCTTAAGAGAGCATGAATTAGAAGCAACTGTAGAACAAGATATGGCTATACCAAATGTAGATAGCGAGAAACACCAATAGATAAAGAACACCAACAAGGCCATGAAGCTATTGGTGGATGCAGTTAAAGATCATATAGTTCTAATTATCTCCAAATTGGATATAACATACAAAAAAATTTCAACTCTAGAAAACATGTATGAGATAAACAACATGAGCAGGGCTATATCATTTAAGAAAAAGCTTCATCATGTAAAGATGAATAAAGGAGAATCAATTACATCATACTTTATGAGGATTAAAGAGTTAAGAGACCAAATTTCCACTATTGGTCATCTAATCAATAGAAAGGAGTTAACAATATTGACTCTAAATGGACTCCCAACATCATAGGAAGCATTTATTTAAGGAATAAGTGCTCATTTGAAACTTCCCAAGTTTGATCGATTAAAGATGGATTATGTTCAAGAATAATCTACATTAATCTCAAGGGGGATTGGTCAAAATTACATGAATGAAGACATCCATGTACTAAACTCTCATTGTCAGAAGAAGGGTAAGAAGAGGAACTCCAAAAGTAAGGACAGATGTAAATGGTAAATTCTCATCTAAGAAAAGAATGGACATGTCTAATGTGCAGTGTTCCAAATGTGACAAGTATGGACACTATGTTGTGAAGTGTTTAGATAGGACAAAACTACAAGACTCTATTATTGAATTTGGTAAGGAAAACTTGGAAAATGATTATGAGAAAAGTTATATTTTATTCAGCCTTATCAAGCCAAGTACCAACCAGCCTTAACACCTAGGTGATGTCAACAAAGACATGTGATATTTGGCACAAAAGATTAGGGTGTGAGGCCTCACCCCGACCTATCATAGCATCTTTTCTTATTTGCATTTTGATACATTGATACACTTGTTGATCTATTCTGATAGAGACTCGAGATACTATATTTTGATGATGATTATTATGCCATGTGGATCACCTTATGATGTGCATTAGAATTTAGAGTATGTTGAGATTTTGATTATGCATATTTAGTAGTGTGATTTTGATGGGAATATTGGATCATGTTTAAATTTGATTTCTCCACAGGTGACTTGTAGAAGAGGGATAAGTCACACAAACATTTTATTCTTTAATAAAATTAGCTATTAACTAATGGGTTTTGCTAACATGTTTAGATAAATCAACTAGCTGCTTTAATTGTTCATTTCATTGGACTTGTTAATATTAGTTGCTAATCTCACTTAATTATTATTAGTTTCATTTTGAGATTTTAGTACATTGTTAATAAACTTAATTTTTAATCATTAGTTTTATATGGATAATGTGTTTAGGTTTATCTAGCATTAAATCACTTGTTAAATTAATAGTTTATTTTATTTAAATGTTCTAGTTTGAGTAAGGTTATTGTATAGTTAATTAGGTGTATTTAAATTGTAACTTGCTATTGGTTATAGAATTTTTGGTGTAAATGGATTTAACTTTTAATGTATCAATATATTAAGTTAATGTTTTATTTTGTTCATTAGACAATTAGTGTAAGCCAGACTAGACTTAGCAAGCATTAGGAACTTAGTTAATTAGAGGATAAGTATAATCCTTAGCCAATGAGTCCCAATTTTGGTAATCAATGTAATGGACTAATAGTTAGCAGTGATAATGTTCCGACCTAGCTAGGAATGAAATTGAATTATTAATTTAGTAGCATTATCAGGTATATGTTCCTTCACAACTAATAGTGGAACTTCTTAACAAGATGATAACCAATTCTTTTTAGGGTCATTAAGAAACTGGACCTTCAACATTGCTAGATGAGGGCTTACTTGAGATAGATCTCCTTGATAGATCCACTTAATGTTATTGTCATTGCAAGCAGTTTCCTAACCATTTTCAGCATAGGAGCATCCGTGATGAACCTTGGCTAAGTAAATTAGAGTACATGACAATGACATATGATGTTACATTTCACCCTTCAAAAAAAAAAATTGTTACATTTTTGGTTGTTTATTTTGGGCATGACATAGGGAATCTCCATTTTTTGTGCTCTATCCTCAATAGAGAAAATGGTGATATGAATACCTAATATTAAACAAGAACATGCAAAGGGTGTTCTTTGGGAAAGAACACTAAATACACTTTTCACAATAGTGATAGTAAATCCAAAATTACTAGAACTTATTCATTCTAATTCATTTGGATCCATAACTATAACCTCTTTAGGGGGATTCTTGTATTATATTATCTTTATAGATCATTAATCTAGGAAAACATAGATATATTTTTTAAAATTTAAAGAGTCTCAATAAATCCTTAATAGATTTAAGGAATTCAAAGATCTAGTAGAAAATGTCTAGAAAAAGAATCAAAACCCTAAGGAAAAATAATGTGGGGGAATATATTTCAGAAAACTTCAAAAAAATTTGTATTAATGCTAGGATTAAGAGGGATTTTACAATTCCTTATAACCCTCAACAAAATGGGGTTAGTGAAAGGAAGAATAGGACTATTTTTGAAGATGCTAAAGATATGATGTATGATTAAAACCTAGAAACTTCATTTTGGGCTGAAGCCTCTAGGACTGTTGTCTACATCTAGAATAGATGTCCTCATTGCCTTCTAGATAACAAAACCCTTGAAGAAGAATTTGTATGTGTGAAAATTGTACCTAGTTGTGGACACAACACTTCAGTAAAACATTAGAGGTTAGCAAATCGAGAAATCTGCAAATAAATGAAATAAGCTAACTAGGTGATTTACTACCTTCTAGTGGGTGCGAGTATGGTATTCTTAGATTAGACTGAGATTAGTGACAATGCAACACCTAAATGAAGGATTTGAATGCAAATGATAATAAATGCATATTAATCTTTTTTTTTTGAATTTTTGATGTAATTAGGATGAAAAACTATATGAATCTAATCTAGAATGTATGAAATTGATATGTAAATTATTCTAACAATGCTATGCTATGATATGGAAATGGATGCAAAGCTATGAAAACAATGAAAGATCTCACAAAATCTCCTATCGCAAAAGCTTGATTCTTCAGATGCAATTTCGCCAGAGTAATTGTGCAAATTTGAGAGATGCAATTGTGAAGAGCTGAGCCTTGATTTTATATAAATCTAGGGCTTGAGGATACATTGAGAAAAGCCATAGATCACTCTTGATAAACTCAGGTTGATTTTTGAGTTAAGAAGAAATCAAGAATTAATTAACTCATAAAAATCATGCAATCTTTTTGACTCAAATCAGGAGTTTAGATCAACTTTTAACTCAAAATAGATGTTGAGTTTCAAAAAGATAACAACTTGAATTGATTTTTTGATTTAAAGTTTAACTGCTCTTTGAATGTGCATAGATAGTCATGAATTAATTTAAAAATAAAGTGATTTATTCTCAACTTAACTAATTTTGAATTAACATAATTGATTTATGGGTTGATCAGTTATTTAATAAAACTTTATTCCAAAATTATATTATTAAATATTGATAATTTGTTTTAATCAATTAAATAAGAATTCAACTGATTATTTTTAGCAAATTTGATTTATTGTCAAATAAAACAATATTAATTAGGAATAAATAGAATTAAATCTAATTAAATAATTAAGTGGAAAAATTAAATTAATTAATTAAATATTCAACATATTCAATTAATCAACTTAGGGTAAATAATGATATTTATCGCCAAATAATATTTAATTAAAGATAATTAGGATAGTTAGGAATATTCTAGGAATATTCCCCAATGCAGAATCAAGATAAAATCAATTAGGTTTTCGATGACTGATGTGCAGATGTGCCTTAGGTTAGGAATTTGATGTCAATTTCATTGGATTTGTTGATGTATAAGGTCAATGAACCTATAGCCCATTTTTGGGGTATTACATTTTGCCCCTCTTTGAATCACTATGTGAAGTGGAGTGGTTCAAAGATTAATCTATTTTTTATGTTTGAAATTGATTTGAGAGATGAATCAATTTTGAGACATAAATCGATTGAAAGATTCAAAAAAGATGATTCAGGTCCTGGTTGACCAAGAATCGAGATGATGCTAACTATATCAACAATGAATTGGTGATTACAAAGAAGTGTCAAAACACTTGATTCTGAACCTAGGATTATGAAGAAATGACAGTCCTGACTCCAGACCTCATTTTCCAAAGGAGTCACATGGA
The DNA here is from genome assembly GCA_027943335.1 of Chamaecyparis obtusa. Taxonomy (NCBI): domain Eukaryota; kingdom Viridiplantae; phylum Streptophyta; class Pinopsida; order Cupressales; family Cupressaceae; genus Chamaecyparis; species Chamaecyparis obtusa. The sequence goes on from BSBK01001073.1 coordinate 483,719, forward strand.
TGCCAAATTTGAACCCTTTAATTACAAAGAACCAAGGAAATAATATGACTAAATAGATGGTTATGAAGAGGTGATACAGATCGCAAGATTTAAAAGAGAGAATACCAGATTGATATGGATCTCGATGAACTTGATATGCCCCAAGCAATGAGGTCTTTTGATGAATCAGTAACTAGACATGGTTGTTGTCTTGATTACTTAAAGAAAGATTGGTTTACAGATTCAATTGATGTGCAATACCATGCGCCTTCGGGATGAAAATCAAAATCTGACAAGAAAAGTTAGTGTTAAATGGTTTATAAGCATGTTAATTGATTTGAGAAGTGGTTGTGCACATTTGGAGATGCGTTCTACATCGTTTGGAGGTCCTAAAGACCAAGTTTGACTAGGTTTGACCATGAGTTGACCATGGTTGACTAAGTTAAAATTTGAATAGTTTGATGTTAGATAATTAGTTAAGTTGAATCCTAGATTTCTATGATGATAGAAGGTCGATTATGCAAGTAGTCAGCCATCTTGGGTCTGAAAATTTTAAATCACGATTTTGACAAAGTAAACAATCTCAAATTTTGATTTTGATCCTGAAAATTGGTTCAGAACATCAAAATCAGCCAAGGGTGCCTTCTTGGTGATCTATTAAAAAGACCTTTGTGCGATACTCAGTCCTTATGATATGTTTAGCATAGTTTTGGAGAATTGTTTGTGTCAAGCTGATTTGGCAATCATGAGATAAATGCAATCATGCAAAGTACAAAGTGACATGCAAAATGAAATGCAAACTGAGGACCTAGGACTTAGCCACTAATCATGTGTTGGTCATTTTCATCACTGAATATTTTATTACGTAAATGGATAAATCAATACAACATCCACTAATTAGAAAACTATGAACATATGAATATCAATTTTTGAGTCAAAGTCAATACAATGCCCATTGGCTAGACAACCATGGACATATGAATATTGATTTTGTTTTCAGAATGTCAGATTAGATATAAGAAACAAGGCACAAACTCCATGATGACCTAAATATCATGTTTGTTTTGATATTGTAATTTGTATAAGCATCAAAACATAAATGTTGTGATGACCTAAATATGCCTTGTGTGTAAACACGTCAAGCATTCAAGAGATCATTCTAAATCCACTATGAATTACCCGCAGTGACCCTTTATCATTCACATCCCAGGGTAAGTCGTGCTTCACAGTAGGAGTAAGAACTCATTCAAAAAGACTATAGTTAGATCGAACTTCCTTGAATTTTTTGGGTATCAATGGTCGAGGTACTCATGGCCATCCAATACATGATAAAGGCTCTTACAGATGGACACCATTTCAATCCAGAATTACCAAAGTTGTTAGATTTTCACTCAAAGTAGAAAACAAAGAAAAGATTATGCCCCCAATCATCACTCTCTAATTCCTATAAAGGACATCATCAAAGAGCTCGAAAGGACACAATATGAAAAAATCTCAATGTGAATCAGTAAGCATACAACGAGATAAAAGCAGTGAAGCAAAGATTGTTTTTAGTTTGTGTTGATGTTTGGTTGTGTTTGATTTCAAAATCATTTCTAGTAAGGAGACTGACTGATTGAATTAGATGTAGCTTCAAAGGATTCTGACTAGATATGATGCATCTGAGGTGTCAGTACCCAAAAATGATGGATTTTCTTTTGGCCAACTGACAGGTATAATGATACATCTTCAATTCTAGCTTAATCAAGCCTAGGCTAGTAGGCCTAAATTCTCTTTTGAACTATCAAATTCTCTATGTCGCACAACTGCGTACATAAACAAAAAAAGTTCCTCCAAATTTGGTGAATGATCCTTTGAGGAAGGAAACTAATCTCCTGAAAATCTCTATTCTATAATACTTGACTAAATGGATTATACTAAAGAATTAAAAGTAATGCTTTTGAAATAATGATTTAATGATCTATAAACTACAAAGTATGAACCAAATGACAATTTCCAAATAATGATTAGATCAGTTCCTTCTAAATACTTGGGCTATAGAGTCAAAAAACTTTCAATCCTACGTACGATCAGAGACAATTTAAAAAACTTGCTTTAATAAGATAAGACCATCACTTCATAGGCTTCCACTTGACTTATAACTCAAATCAATCTATATAGCTAATCTTATAGAGTTTAACTCAAATTAAGAGACCAATAAGAATAATGACAGGTTCATAGACCATACAATTGATACTCGAGTTGTATATATTAACTTTGAATTACAATATTCAGGGAATAGAACACAGTGAAACACTCTATTTAATAGAATATTCGAAAGACTAATTGAAAACATATAAATTATAACCACAAATAAAAAGAAGAGCACTTATCTTTATTAATGTTGAAAAAATAGTACATTAGAGTTCATATTGCAGTTGTGATCAAATTATATCTTATGAAAATCTGAATTATATTGTCTTGTCTCTACATTTTACATTATGTATATATATGTGTTTGAGTGGCTTTCACACCTCTTTAGGGTGAAAAGACACAATCTTATTACAAATTATTTTGAAAAAATAATAAACTAACTAAAAAATAACTACCTAACTTTCGGATTTGGGTCTGGTCAAAAAACCAAAACACCTTGTGGAAAGCTAATATTTTTACTAGAAATAGGAAATGTGATTTCTTGAGCTGGGTCTTTTTTAGATTTTTAAAATTCAACCATCTTCAGCCTTTGTCGACATCATCTTTACAGTAGGTTGAAATTCTAGCATTTTCTGAAGGCTTTGATCATAGAATTTTGATTGTTCCTATTACAGAGCTTGCTTTCTTAATCTCTCAACTTTGAATTGAAAATTAATGTAATTTTTTCATCCCATTTCATGTACTCCATCATTAATTATTGGGCATGGATTTAAGAGGCCATTTTTTAGGGTTTTATCACTATATAGGACTCCAAATTTTGCCCAAAATTTAGAGCTCCAATAGGCTCTTTCTAGGGACGTATGCTCCGTGTGAGCATAGCGAGATTCCAAGTATCTCTGGAAGAAGCAGACCAAGTGCGAAGTCTATTAGGCTATAAAGTCACTGCATATTTCAATAATGAAATCAAATCTCATTCAGTGGCCCCAGGCCACCAAAACATGGAATCAACATTTTCCCCTATCAAACACTTGATTCTGATCATGTAACACTTTGGATTTCTTGCATACAATGCCATCATTTTTGTGAACTATACTTGTTGCTTTATCAATATATTTTTTGGTATTCTCTTTTTGTTTTTCCTTTGACAAATCATCAAATGCACTTTGGTCCTTTTTGAATGGAAGCTCCCTATGGTCATGCATGTGACCATTCATATAATCATTAGAATAAATCTTCTTCACGTGATTGTCCTTTTGTATATAATTTTTTGTCTCCATATTTAGAATGTAGATTATGTTTGTCTAATCCAAAATCTTCTCCAGGCCTATGGTGTAACACTTGTTCATATAATGGTTTTAAAGATGGTTCATGTCGAGGAGACACTTCTTCACATATACCAGGACTATGGTCAGGTGTGATATTTGAGAAATCTTCAAGACTATCCTTTAATCTATTCCCCCATCATGCTTGGCTGATTCCATCTCATATTCTCATATTTGGTGTACCTCCAGCTCAATGGATGAACTAAAATATATCTCACCCTTTGAATGCACTTCAGGAGTTTCATCAACTTTAAAATTAGGATGGTTATCTTCATTATGACACTGATGGATTCCATTGCATAAAGGATCCTCTTCAAATAACATATTCGATAACATAGAGAAATTAGACATATCTTCATCTACTTCCTCTTCAAACAATGGATTCAAAAACATAGAGAATGTAGACACATCTTCTTCTTCTTCCTCTCTACTAAATTCATCCTTTCTAGAATCATATACTTCATCAACAAGACATGTGTCTCTCTCATCAGTTTTATCTTTTGGTGTTTCATCAATTTTTTTATCCTTGTGAATTGGAATATATTTTGAGTCATTTTTGTGTACATGCCTTTGATATTCCTTATCCAACAAATCTGAAATTTGTTCTGCACTAAGAAAGGATTCTTTCTCATTGTCTTTATTTATATTATCTACTTCTATTTTATAGGTCCTATTGTCACAAGATTAAACCACACATAAATCAATAACTGGATTTATTGTGTTCTTTTCTCTGATGTTATCCTTTATTATATAATTATGCAATACATGTTTGTTTATTTGAGATACAAGTCCATGGTTGGATTTATTATTTTCTTCATCTGGCTCTAGAACTTCATTAGAGCTTTGTACTCCTATATATTTGTAGACATGGAAAATTGGCAAAGGCTTAAATCAATCAAAAGGTGCATCAAATCATCAAAATAGCATGAAAAATCAATAAATGGAACAAAGACAATTTAAATCAAAGAAAAATTCAATTAAATGATTAAATGATTAAATAAAGCTTGAAAAGGGGAAAAACACTAAGAAATTGATTAAATTCAATTAATGACAGTTGTTGAAATGAAAAATCAAAATGAACCTCTTACCCTTCATGGCTAAATTTAATTACTTTAATTAATTAATAAATATGAAATTCCCTCAACAAAGCAAAAAGGAGACAAAATGGACACAAATCACTCACTTTTGTTGAAATGGTCCAGCCTTTTGAAAACATTTAAATGTTTGTCCCCCAATTTAGGGACAAAGCAAAGCCAATTGACCTTACCCAAGCATAACCATGGTTATCTCACTCTACCCCCTACCCTTGGGAAAATCTTATAAATAGAAGGCATTTTGAGGCATTAATAATCCACTCCATATCTTTGAATTGCAGCAAAGCTCTTGCAATTTGCATCCACACCACTCACTTAGCATTTTCATTGATATTTTAGCTTAATTGTTGATCATTTTAGAGATTTTCTTATCAAATAGAGCTATAATTTGATAATTAGATCTATTTTGCATATCATTCTTAGTTCAATTCTCATAATTAGAGTGTCACTAGTGAGGATTTGCAGCTGAGAGCCTCATTTACCACTTCAATTTAGAGAACCATGAGATATTTAGATTAATTGTGCATTATTTAGATTAGTTTGCTTTGAATAGTGTAAATTCTCTTTAAATCTTGTTATTTCATGAAGGTGTAAATCACTCACATACAAATGGCGCCCACCGTGGGGCTCTAGGCCTCAAATTTATCAAAATTTCCACGTTATTTGCAAATTTAGGCTAGAATTGCATGATTTTGCTCACTGTTTGCAGGTTACAGGAAAGAAATCACGCCTACCAGTAAAGAAATCACACCTACAGTAAAGAGATGTCGCTGGCAGGAATTTAGATGTCGCCTGGAGTCTGAACGCTCACGCTTCTTACCAGCAGAGTCACGCTTCTGGATAAAGAAATCACGCCTGCGGACATTAGATTATCGCCTTCTGCACAAAGATATGATGCCTTTGGCTACTTTGATGTCGCTACAACGAATTAAAAGCCACGGCCGACGATTTAGTTCACGCCTGGTGTAAAGGGAGTTTACCGCACTTTGCTTTTGATTTGTCGCTTCTCTTATTTTAAATGTCGCTTTCATTTAATAAGATGTCGCTTAGCTGAATTACTTTGTCGCTTTTGGATAAATAGTTTGCGCGTTCGTTTGATTTGATATCGCACATAATCACTTTAATCTCGCTTGAGCCCCTTTTGGTGATGCTCGCGGTTAAAGTAATTACGTCTTTGTTAAATTAGATATCGCCTTTGGCAAAAGAAATGTCGCCTGGTATAGCATCTATTTTCTATTATAGTAATTGCTGTTGTCGCCTGTAATAAAGATTTCACGCGGTCATTAAATTTAATATCGCACTTGACTATTTTAATCTCGCTTGAGCCCCTTTTGGTGACGCTCGCGGTTAAAGTAGTCACGTCTTCATTAAATTTGATCTCGCCTGTAGTCTGGACAATGTCGCCTAACAGTATTTTCACTATTTTTTCAAAATAATGACTGTATGCTAACTTTACTGTCATTTTTTTTGTATCAGGAGCATGGTCTGTCATAAGAAAGTGCAAAAACCAGAGAGAAGATACAACTTAGAGGAGAAATTGATCTCTAAGAGGATAAGAAAAGAAAACCGGGTACATTCTACCTTTGTTCTCAATAATAATTTAGAGAAAGAAGTAGAATTACATGCCAAATACATTGCTGTTGTAGATGCTTACAAACGAAAATATGTTTCATTGAATTGGGAATTTAGTCCTTAAATTTGTAAGAATTTTGCAAGTATTTTGGTAAAAAAAGAATCAAAAGCATAATCAATTATATCATTTTTAGCTTTGATTTTGGTTTCCCCTCACTTTGTTTGTATTGTGCTGACTAACTTGTTGGTGGAGGGAACATTTTGCCAAGGTAAGAGAAGGATTTGGAGAGAAAACGAAAAATCTACTACTTAAAAATGCACCTAGCCTTTGCTAGCATCGTTTGAGGTATTTTTCTCATCAAGCTTGCACTTCCCTTAAATTGTGGCATTTCAAAGTTCAAAACATAGTTTAATCATAAAAGGAAAAAATAAACACTTCAATTCTAAGAATCCCTTTGTCACGGGGTTGAAAAAGAACCAAATTTGATTGTGAGTGTTTGGGATAAGGGAAAAGCAATAGGGATATGCTCTTCACTCTTTGAGTGAATCAAATTCCCAAACTTGCTCTACCAAATCGACTTTTCATGCTTTCAAATGAACATGTTTAAAACTTAGTGGGCTCACCTCCCGAGATTGCCTTAGAAGGGCCGGTGAGAGGGACAGCCCAAAGTGGGATACACTTGCTTTTGCCGTGAGAATCCGACCCACTATAAAAGAAACGCATGTATCCTTAATGGGGTGCACGACAAAAAGGATTTTAGCTCTTTCGAACTTCCTCTAGTAGTCTTAACAGATTGCGCAAAATCGTGCTTCGGTGCGTGTGGGAAGCCCCTTAACATACTTGGGGGATGAAAAGCTAAGATCTCTTTTGAACGGAAAACTTACTACATAACGGTAAAATAGCAAAACTACCTATTAGAGCCATTTAAAAGCCAAATTTTTGCTAGGTAGCTTGCTTGGAAGTCTTTCTTGTGATCAAACCCATGGAAACATTTGAGAATATACACATTAGAATGATCTAGGGACATGGTGAATTATTGATGTGTGTGTTGAGATTGTCTTCAACTTTTCAAACAAGAAGTTCCAAAGTACTTGATCAAAATACAATTAAAATTTTTAAATCTTATAAACTGATCAATACCATTTACCCATTCCAAACCAACCCAACCAGATTGAAATTAAAGAAGGAAGGATTGATCCATAATGAGGAGCCTATTTGGGAAACAAATCAATCCTATTATGGAGCATAATTATCAAAGTCAAGATCAAGATCTCCATAGGAATCAAAGAGATGAGGTTTCTGAAGATGATGTTGTTGAAGCATCCCAAAGTCCCGTGTTTCTGGAAATAATGGAATTACTTTTGAAGTGGGATAAAGACACATATTTTCTAGCTTTCGCTCAAGAAGGAGCTAAACTTCCTTATAATTATGACACATCAACCTTGAGAAAGAATGAGGAAAACCAAAGAGATACATCATATAAAATGCCCTTATTAATATCAAGCTATTCTTTTCAAAGTGATGAGGTGTCTAAAGATGATGTTGTGAGAGCATCCCAAGATCCCGTGTTTATAGAAATAATGGAACGAATTTTGGATTGGGATAAAGAAGCATATTTCCTAACTTTAGCTCAAGCAGGAGCTAAACTTCCTTATAATTATGACACATCAACTTTAAGAAAGGATGAGGAAAAGCAAAAAGATACTTTATCTAAAGAGCCATCATTAAGATCAATTTGGCCATTCCTTTATGATGATGAGCCATCTGTATCTTCATCCTCCTCACAAAAGGAAGCATTTAAGAGTGATCAAGTTATCTTGGATCAAAGGAAATTGCATAATCAACCTATGTGTGATCAAGATAATAAAGAATATGGAGTGAAAAATATCGCTCTCAAGCAAGATCTAATTCAAAAACCTCCATATAGCAAGAGTAATCCATTCATCCTTTGTCCATCTCCTAACAAGGTTTCTCCCTGGATGACTTGTACACCTTTCATCCTTCATTCATCTCCCGAACCTCTATCTAGCAAAGGCCCTCCCATAGCTAGCATTCCTTTCATCTTGCAGTCATCTCCCAAAGCTCCACAATTATCCAAAATTCCTCCATCAAAGAATGAGCCTAATGATGATACTTTTCCCATTAACTATGTCTACCCTCAAGGGCTACCTCTAAAAGAAACCCAAGCTAACTCACATCTTGCTGCAGATTGTTTCCATGCTTCAAAGATCTTAGAACCCAAAGCTTCATGTGCCTCAATGCCTATTATACCTATTCAAGAGGATCCTACACCATTCTTCCAAACATTCCCCACACATATCCAAACATCTACCTTATCCTTAGAAGTGGCTTCATGTCAAGAAGATAATCCAAACAGAAAAGAGACAAATAGTGATAAAGATCAAGATCAAGATTATATACAAACCCCTCCCATATTTGATGAAGGTCCCATATCCCTTGAACCTTGTGATGATCCCCTTGCATCCTTTCATGTCTTTCAAGATGATATCCTTCCATTCCAAGAACAAAGCACCCTTCCAAGTTCCACATCTTCTCCACTTCCCAAGCAAGATCAAGATATCCCTTCCATAACTTCCAATGAGCATATTGAAAATCAAGAGCAAAATACCTTCGCTACACAATTTGAAGATACTTGTCAAGATAAAAGCATCCCATCATTTCCTTGTCATATTCCTCCATGTTCACCTCAAGAAACCATCATTCTTCCAAATCCCTTGCAAGATAATAAATCCCTTCAAGCTGCAGTTGATCCTATCAAATGTGTTCCTATCAAAGCTACTCATGAGCCTATTGGTATAAAGATAAATCCTAAAGATAAGAATCTTGACAATGGAGCTCCTTCCAAAGATATTGATATCCCTTTCACACCTTATATTCCTCCATTCAAATACAACCACATACCTCCACTATCCTCCAAATCCATTTTGGGTTCCTATGTCCCAAAACAAAAATCTTCATCCCTTCCATCCATACTAGGTCCATATATTCCCCCATCAACCATTCCTATCATCCCTAGTTATCCATTCACTTACCCTACCATGTATCAAGATCAACAAAGACACACATACTTGAAGAATGTCCAAACACCAATCCATATGAACCATCCATATTATTCCTATTCATCCACAATTCCTAAGTCTTTTGGAAGCAATGTTGATGTGCAACATAAAACTCATAAATCCAAGAATCCATATGTGCATCAAAATCACAATGTCCCATCTAATCGACATGTGAATGAAAAGAAAAATGAAATATCCAAAAGGCCACAAAGGTCCACCAAGCAAAAAGAAAAAAGAAAATGTGGGTTCCTAAATCCCTCATTGAAGAAATGCATTCAAAAGCATTCCAAAAGGAAGAAAAATCAAAGAATATGTGGATTCCCAAGTCATTGTTGAAAGACTTGCACACAAAAGAAGAATCAAAATTGACATTCAAGCTTCCAAAGGCTTCCATTCCATCTCCTTCCAAACATCCTTCATCTCCTTACATCCCAAAATCCACTACCTCAAAAAGATCCTTATCTCCGTCATCTATTGTTCCTCCATCATTCCACCACTCTTCAAAGTGTGTGTCAAAGTTGATCTTGCCAACATTTCCATCTTCAACATACCTTCTTCTTATCCTCACATTCATTTTCCAATGCATACTTTCCGTACTTCCATCCCTCTTATCAATACCTTTGAGCATCCTAGTCATACCCATGGTTTATTATAGCATATCTTTCAAAGGAGCATTGTCCAAAGATTCTAATGTTGGGAAAATATTGAAAAATACAAAAAAAGAAAAAAATAAAGAAAAAAAGAAAAAAATGAAAAAAGAGAAAAAGTGCCTTGGTGAAAACCTAGCAATAGGCACCTTGGTAGCAAAAATAAAAAGAAATAAATCTACGGTGAAAACCACTTCTTGTGGCGCCTTAGACAAGTACCATGATGAAAACCTGGCAAACAGGCATCATGCGTAATTCTTCCTTCTTGCACTCTACACTTGGGGGCAAGTTTCATCCATGCCATCTTCCATCTTCCTATCATTTACCTCACTTTCATCCATATTTCCTCTATCACCTTCATCTTGACAAGGTTGAACACATCCATGAGCATTGAGTATCTTGACATCCGTTATCCTTGCCATCAGCTTATGTACTTGCTGCATCCATGTTACCCTATCATGATCTTGCTTATCCCAAATTCACCTTCATTATTCCATCAGCTTTTTCATAATCCCAAAACATCCCTTCATAGCCTCCATCACCTCTTTATCCAGATTGTGTTATCTTATACACATCTTACCCAAATTGACCCTTGGTCTTGATCAAGAAGATGAACTTTTTAAAAAAAAAAAAATTGTTATCAAAAACTTCTTGACATGTCCACTCTTTTGGATCACTCCTTTTCATGGCAGCAGATTGTTATCCTATACACTATCTAGCCCTGCACAATTGACTTTCATGGCTTATCCAAAAACATGCTTCACATTTCTATATCATTTTTTCCTTAGCTTGGGTACTCTTGAGGAGATAGTCCTATGGGTCACATTCACATACTTCTTCCATCATAGCCTTTCCATCTCTAATCCATCAGCTTGCAAATCCATCTTTCATGTCCTATATCTTGCTAGACATTGGGGGCAAACCAATGTGATCTTGTTTGAGAGTGGGTAAAAAGGACAACATAAAGTTCTTCTAGATGCATCTTGCATAAACTGAGCTTCGGTAATATTTTGGAAGTTTGTCCAAGTCCAACATTTTTTTTCTATCCAACTGGGGCATTTGATCTTAATCAGCGGATTTCAGCCAACATGCATGAATTCACATGAAGCAAGGCATTAACTTCAAAAGGATTCAATAGTACAATATTTAGTCACATCAGAGAGGGAATTATCAGAGTTTCAGAAGAGAGAAGAAGATTTTCGTGAACCTTTGATGGATATCATTGTTCACTAACCAAGAATTCAATTACCACAACTTGATCCATGAGCCTTCATTGACTTTATTATTCAGGATTAAAAATTGACAAAACACTTTAAAAAGATCAAAATACTTGGAAATACTTTTTGAAAATCATGAAACAATGCAAAACACTTGAAGCTTTCTTTTGATGATCTTTACTTACATTGATTTTTATCACGTCTTTTTAGCTAATTGATGATGTTTCGACTAGATTGGCGATGATGGAGACATGATATTTTTCTTGTCTTTGAGTGACTATCTTGAGGGATATCCAACAACTTATGTGAATTCATCTAATGACATGGTCATCAAAGAACCATCGAGGACTTTCATATAGGGTGGAAGGTTGACCTTTGCTTGTTTATGCAACATTGAATTCGTTGAAACTGGTATTCATACTCTCATAGTTGGTTTATTCGACTAGTGTGGGTTGTACTAGTCCAAAAGGAGGTTACCAAATGCGATAAAAAGTGGTATTCATATCATCATGTCAGTGGGCAGTGGTGATTGTACTTGCTTTCCGGTCCCAAGTGCTCAATGATGAAAATTTATCCTCAAGGCATTTATTTGCTAAAGCTAGTGACACTTAGTTGCATTGCATTGCATTATCATGGAAGGTTAATTGCATTATCATGTTAGATTAATTGCATGTGCATTTGTTTGTAGTATTTTTCCAAGGGAAAAGGGGGTTCATTCAATTGAAATCTTGATCAATCATAAAATGGGTCATTCAATCAAGAATCAAGGAAAGTCCATAAATCATAAGTGTCCATAATATCAAAGATCCATGAACTTTGTTTAATCAAAGATACAATGTCATCAAAGTGATACATCCAAGTCCTGATCAATAACTGAAATATCATGATATAATATCAACAAACTGAAGGAGCTCCATAATCAATCATCTCAATAACCTATACTCTAGCTGGGTCAAAACCATGACTTAAATCCAAATATCCAAGAAGCTAAGGTCCGTATATATATATCATTTATGGAAATGTGCCTGTTTCACAAATCAAGGGAATCATATCAGTATTCTATATCAGTGAATCATCTTACGTCAATCAATCCTATCAAAGTATCAAGCAATCACACCCAGTACCATCGTTCGTGTCTCTGTGTCCTGAGAACGAAGCAACAGTATCAAATCATATCGGTTTTCACATTGATTGATTTATCCTATCAGAACTATCCTATGAGATTGACAAATCACATTCATTGGTACCATTATCCTATTATAATCACTTGTTTTGCTTAACTACAACAGACCTATCTATCTTGGATATGCAAATTGTGAGTCATGGCATATCATCAATATTTTTCAGAAATGAAAACATATTGGACCAATCAATCAAAATCTTTCAAATCAAGGAATCAATATGTTTTATTTCTGAGGGGGCATCAGAGTATCAAAATGGGCATCACATCAAAAACATTTATCAGTGGGGCATATCAGTATCATATCATATCATATCAGTATCATATCATATCAGTTTCATATCAAGAGGCAAATCAATGGCATATCAGTTTCATATCAAACCTATCAACATATCAGCAATCAATTAACCCAGGACCTTTATCAGTGAACCCAGGACCTATCATCATATCAGGACCCATATCATATCAGAGGCATCAGAATCATATCAGCACCATCATCAGAGGCACATTATCATTATCAGGAAGTACATCAATCAGAACGATCAGAGGCATATCAGAACCAGGACCAGAATTAGATCATCATACTAAGGGAATCTTTGAATCGGTGTTCTTCGCACATCGACTCAAAGAGGGGCATTTGTAGACATGGAAAATTGGAAAAGGCTTAAATCAATCAAAAGGTGCATCAAATCATCAAAATAGCATGAAAAATCAATAAATGGAACAAAGGCAATTTAAATCAAAGAAAAATTCAATTAAATGATTAAATGATTAAATAAAGCTTGAAAAGGGGAAAAACACTAAGAAATTGATTAAATTCAATTAATGACATAGTTGTTGAAATGAAAAATCAAAATGAACCTCTTACCCTTCATGGCTAAATTTAATTACTTTAATTAATTAATAAATATGAAATTCCCTCAACAAAGCAAAAAGGAGACAAAATGGACACAAATCACTCACTTTTGTTGAAATGGTCCAGCCTTTTGAAACCATTTAAATGTTTGTCCCCCAATTTAGGGACAAAGCAAAGCCAATTGACCTTACCCAAGCATAACCATGGTTATCTCACTCTACCCCCTACCCTTGGGAAAATCTTATAAATAGAAGGCATTTTGAGGCATTAATAATCCACTCCATATCTTTGAATTGCAGCAAAGCTCTTGCAATTTGCATCCACACCACTCACTTAGCATTTTCATTGATATTTTAGCTTAATTGTTGATCATTTTAGAGATTTTCTTATCAAATAGAGCTAGAATTTGATAATTAGATCTATTTTGCATATCATTCTTAGTTCAATTCTCATAATTAGAGTGTCACTAGTGAGGATTTGCAGCTGAGAGCCTCATTTACCACTTCAATTTAGAGAACCATGAGATATTTAGATTAATTGTGCATTATTTAGATTAGTTTGCTTTGAATAGTGTAAATTCTCTTTAAATCTTGTTATTTCATGAAGGTGTAAATCACTCACACACAATATTTTACATTTCATCTATCACCTTCTTGTCTTTCAATATTTAAAAATTCATCCAAGGGAGAAATACAAGGCTCTACTTCCTAGATGTATTGTTGATCCTCTTCCTGTTCATAACACATTTTATTTCCTTCACTTGCATAATGGAATTCATAGAGAAACCATTGTTCAAATTCAATCCAAGATGAAATACTTTGTGTAGGTAATGATTCATATGCCTCTCTTGCATTATCTTCTAATGTCCTGACAAATAGTTTCATTGCCTAATCTTCTGCACAAATCTCATAGTTCTCTATAAATGCATAAAATATATCCAAATGTTCAACTGCTGATTCATCCCATTCTCCATGGAACTTTGGTACAAGATGAAAAAACTTAGGGAGCAACTTAAAAGGAATACAATGGAATCCCCTAAGATCCAATGGCCTGATACCATTTGGAATAAATGGTTTTCTCTAAAATAGTTGTTTGTTCTGATACATTCTAAATATTTGAATTGGTCATAACTTGTTTCTTTATACATTAGGTTCTTGACAATAGATTCACCACCTCTTTCAAAGAGGAAATTTTAGTTATCTCCTTCTGGGTCTTCTTCCTCAGTAGAGTCATTGATTGAAATTATTTATTGAATAGAGTCACCACCTCATTTGAGGAATGTCTTACTTCTAGGTTCTTTCTTCATGTAGAGTGTACTTTCAAAGAAACTAATATAACTACTTTTTTATTCTGATCTGTGAAATTTGAAATTCTAGGTAACTTCACAATATATATTGTGAGCAACTCTCCCCAGTAGAGTCGCCAATTTATTGGTGCCCAAAAATTATGGATCACTTTTGGCCAACTGACAAGTACACACTGATACCTCTGCAATTCTGGCTTAATCAAGCCAAGGCTGGTAGGCCTTAATTCACTTTAAACTATCAAATTCTCTATGTCCCACAATTGTGTACATAAATAAACAAAGTTCCTCTCAAGGTGGTGAATGATCCTTGGAGGAAAGCAACAAATCCTCTAATAATCTCCACTCTATAAATCTTGACTAAAGTGGATTAAACTAAGGACTCAAAAGTAATATTTTTGAAATAATGATTATATAATCTACAAACTACAAAGTATGAACCAAATGACAATTTCCACATAATAGTTAGATTAGTACCTTCTAAATACTTAGGCTATAGAGTCATAAAAATGTCAATCCTACATACGATCAAAGACAGTTTTAAAAACTTTCTTTAATAAGACAAGACCATCACTTCACAAGCTTCCTCTTGACTTATAATTCAAATCAATCTATATAGCTAATCTTATCGAGTTTAACTCAAATTAAGAGACCGATAAGAACAATGGCAGGTTCATAGACCATACAATTGATACTTGAGTTGTATATATTAACTTTGAATTACAATATTCAGGGAATAGAACACAGTGAAACACTCTATTTAATAGAATATCCGAAAGACTAATTGAAAACATAAAACTTATAACCACAAATAAAAAGAAGAGCACTTATCTTTATTAATGTTGAAAAAATAGTACATTAGAGTTCATATTGCAGTTGTGATCAAATTATATCTTATGAAAATTTGAATTGTATTGTCTTGTCTCTACATTTTACATTATGTAAATATTGTTTGTTTGAGTGGCTTTCACACCTCTTTAGGGTGAAAAGACACAACCTTATTACAAATTATTTTGAAAAAATAATAAACTAACTAAAAAATAACTACCTAACTTTCAGATTTGGGTCTGGTCGAAAATCCAAAACACCTTGTGGAAAGCTAAGAATTTTATTGGAAATAGGAAATTCAATTTTCAGAACTAGGTCTTTTTTAGATTTTTAAAATTTGACCATCTTCAGCCTCTGTCAGCATCATCTTTGCAGTGGGTCAAAATTCTAGCATTTTCTGAAGGCTTTGATCACAGAATTTTGATTGTTCCTATCACAGAGCTTCCTTTCTTAATCTCTCAACTTTGAATTGAAAATTAATATAATTTTTTCATCCCATTTCATGTACTCCATCATTAATTATTGGGCATGGATTTTAAGAGGCTATTTTTTAGGGTTTTATCATTATATAGGACTCCAAATTTTGCCCAAAATTTAGAGCTCCAACATGAGGGATACTGGAGAGCATAGGATATGACATTGATTACCCCCAAGTTTGAAACTTTGATAGGATACATACACTTTTGTTGGATTGGTGCATAGACTGACTTTATTGAAAATAGGAATGCAAAAACAAACCAAGGGATATGTACAAACTAAAGCAAGACTAAAAGCTGGGAAAGACCAAGATTGCGCTAATAGATGGAGCGTTTTGAACAAGTGGCGCCCATTTGTCGAGTTTTCACCATCTTGGTAGAGATTCTATTTTTGCTACTAAGGCACCTGTTTCCAGGTTTTCACCAAAGCACTTTTTCTCTTTCTCATTTTTTTGTATTTTTATCTTTTTTCAATTTTTTTGTATTTTTAAATCTTTTTATTTTTTTAATTTTTTTTTGTGATACATCAAGGTTCCTATTGCTAGGTTTTCACCAAGATGTTCATTTTTTCAAGAATTTTTCCAATTTTTATAATTTTTTTAGGACATTTTTAAATAGTGAATGCCTTAGGTGTAGAATTTCTTCAAATGGAGAATGTTGATTGGTTCTTAGAGTTGTTCTCCTTCAGTCGTTGAGAGTTGATAGGCTCCAGAGCCAAAAGTAGAAGTGATTACAAAGAGACCCAGCCAATTGGGTTCAAACTTCTCTTTGCAATCTCGATGTGATTGATTTTTAGGATTCTCTCTCAAGACTAAATCACCAACATAAAATTCTCTATGTCTAACTTTCTTGTTGTAGCCTCTAGACATTCTCTTCTGATATACTCTGAGATGATCATACACAGCTTGTCTGCGCTCATCTAGTAGTTCAAGTTCTTGCAACCTAGACACTCTGTATTCATCATCAATTACTAGACCATGCATTCTAATTCTTAGTGATGGGATTTTAACCTCAATAGGCAGTACCAATTCAGACCCATAAACTAAATTGAATGGTGTAGCCCCAATGGGCATTCTGATACTTGTTCTGTAGGCCCAAAGAGCTAGATTGATCATGAGATGCCAGTCTCTTCCTATTTTATTAACTGTTCAATGCAATATTTTCAATAGGTTCTTGTTTGATACCTCTGCTTGTCCATTCCCTTGAGGATAGTAAAGGGATGACCAATGTTGTGTTATCTTGAATTTGGCACATAAGGAATCTAGGTCCTTGTTCTTGAATTGGAAACCATTATCTGTGACTATTGAATGTGGGATACCATACCGACATATGATGTAGCTCATAATGAACATAGACATTTTCTTGTCAGTTTCTTGAGTCAAAGGGACTGCTTCTACCCATTTTGTGAAATAGTCTATGGTTGTAATGATATGGGTATGTCCATTAGAAGAATGTGGATAAATGGCACCTATTAGGTCAAATTCCCATTGTTGAAAAGGCCATTGTGTAGTAAAGGGAATAAGATCTCTCCCTAGTGCATGAATCAAGTTTCCATGTACTTGACACTTTTGATAGTTCTTAGCATATTTGATAGCCTCCTTTTCCATTTCAGGCCAATAGTACCCAACCCTAATAAGTTTTCAAGCTAGTGTTAAACCATTGGAATGTGATCCACATATACCTTCATGGAATTCCTCTAATGCACATTGAGACTCTTCACATTCTAAACACCTAAGAAGTCTACCATCTAGACTCCATTTGTATAGATCATTACCAATGATGACATACCGGGATGCATTTTGGATAAGGTACCATTTCTCATGGCGGTTGAAGGTGTCAGGTATGATTTGGTCTTGAAGGTAGGAGAATTTTTTTTGTATCTAGAGGAATCATGACCAACAACCATGCAGATCATGCAAGTTTTAGGGGAATCATATGCAGGAGATGATGGTGCTTCCACCAGGAACTCGTAGCATAGTTCATGTTTAGGCTACTGTAGTAGAGATGATAAAGTTTCCATAGCATCAACAGCCTTGTTCTCCATTCTTGGAACCTATTCAAAAGTGAATGAGATGAAATATTTCTTTAAGTCATCTACCATGCATTTGTATGGAACTAATTTCTCATCTTTTTTTTGGTACACATCATTGACTTGGTGTATTACAAGTTGTGAGTCTCCATGAATGTGTAATTATGTCACTCACCACTCAATTGTTATCTTCATGCCATTAAGTAGAGCTTCATATTCAACAATATTGTTTGTGCAAGGAAACTTGATTCTGAATGCTTTAGGTATTGAGTAACCTTGGGGTGTTATGAACAATATGCCTGCTCTAGATCCATTATGTGTGTAAGATCCATCAAAGAAAAGACACCAAGTCCTGGAAGATATGTGCATGATGGATGAATCAGGAAATTCCATTTGTAATGGTGTATCATCAAACATTGGTGCTTCAGCCAACTAATTTGTAATGACTTGATCTTTGATAGCTTTCCTTTCAATGTATTCTATGTCAAATTTTCTTAATAGCATCACCCATTTAGCTAATCTACCTGTGAGGGAAGCTTTTCTTAGTAGGTACTTTAGTGGATCAATCTTAGCTATTAGTTGTGTTGTATGAGCTAACATGTAGTGTCTCAACTTTTGTGATGCAAAGATGGTAGTTAGACAGGCCTTTTGTATCATGGAATAGTTCTTCTCATAAGCTATCAATGTTCTACTGATGTAATAAATAGCTCTTTCCTTATTGTTTTCATCGTGTTGTGCTAGTAATGCCCCCAGTGATGTATTTGTGGCAGAGACATATAGGATCAATGGCTTCCCTTGAATAGGAGGAATCAAAATAGGAGGATTTTCCAAATGTTGCTTGATGTGGTTGAAATTCTTTTCACAATCCTCATTCCATGCAAAAGTCACACCTTTATGTAATGTTTTTGTGAAAGGTTGTGATATATCAGCTAGCTGAGATATGAAACATCTGACTGATTTCACCCTTCCTTGTAAAGTCCTCATTTGACTGATATTTTTAGGAAGTTGCATCTCTATGATAGCTTTGACTTTATCAGGATCTACTTCAATGCCCTTCTTTGAAATAATGTAGCCTAGGAGCTTTCCAGAAGTGACACCAAAAGCACACTTTTGAGGGTTCAGTCTGAGACTAAACTTCTCCATTTTGTCTAGTATTTTTCTCAAATAATTC
Source organism: Chamaecyparis obtusa (assembly GCA_027943335.1). Lineage (NCBI taxonomy): Eukaryota > Viridiplantae > Streptophyta > Pinopsida > Cupressales > Cupressaceae > Chamaecyparis > Chamaecyparis obtusa. The sequence continues at coordinate 502,607 of BSBK01001073.1, forward strand.
AAATATTTTGATCTTATCATTGATTTAGTTAGGTGTCATCAACATAATCTTCCATGGTTCGATGTATCATGTCATGAAAGATAGATGTCATAGCTCATTGATATGTAGAACTAGCATTCTTAAGACCAAATGGCATGACATTCCAACAAAAGGTACCCCATGCACATGTAAAATCAGTTTTCTCTTGATCTTCTAGAGCAATTTTGATTTGGTTGTATCCAGAGAAACCATCCATTAAAGAATACATCTCAAAGTTCGCTTTCATGTCCACTATCATATCAATGTTTGGTAATGGAAAATCATCCTTAGGGCATGCTTTGTTAAGATCTATAAAATATATGCATACTCTGATTGATTTGTCTAGTTTTGAAACTAGAACTATGTTAGAGATCCATTCAGCATAATCAATAACTCAGATAAATCTAGCTTTTAATAGTTTCTCTAATTAGGCTTTGACTAAGAGTGCAACATGTGGATGCATCTTTCTCAACTTCTGTTTAATAGGTTTGACTCCTGGAGCAATAGATAAATGGTGCATTATGAGATTAGGATCTAATCCAGGCATATCTGAATATTTCCATGCAAAGTTGATCTTCTTTTCTATCAAGAAAGTAGTGAATGCTTGTTTCTCTTCCTCTGATAAGGATTGTGCTACATGGATCATTTGTGGCTCCTTTGTTGTACCCAAGTTGATAGATTGAGTTGGATCTATCAATACTAGAGATCTATCTTGTAAATGAGCTGGAAGGACATCAAATATCTCATCCTTAGGCACCTCAGAGAGGTTTTCACCTTCGGATACGTCTTTTTTTTTACTATTTTAGGTTCTGAGACTACCACAAAGTGATTTTCACCCTTAAAATTCTTTTTCTTTTGTTTTTTTTTCTTTTGACTAAGATACTTGATATCCGACTTTGTCATGCTGATGCTAGGTTCACCAATTGAAGTTTTCATAGATTCCACTGCATTGAGGTAGCAAGCAAGGGCATGGTCAGTCAGGAAGGTATGGATGTCTTGGCTCAGATTAGTGGACGTTTGGTCAATAAGTTCTAGAGGATGGATAGTCAATGTAGGGGAGGATTGGTAAATGGAATTTATGCATATGGTGTTGTCATCATTGGTCCTAACCCAACTCTCAAATTCAAAGGTGATATTACTTCTCAAAATGTTCAATTCATGAATAGTCTCAATGTCATTATTGGAGTCCACTTCAGCCATAGGTGGATCAGACTCATTAAATTCATCATTTTGATCTAGACTTACGTCAGTCAATTTAGGTGAATATTGGTGAATGCCATCAATGTGTTTCTCAGTGATAAGTTCATCGTCTTCTAGAATAACTCCCCATTCATATTCATTTGATTCATCCTTTGATTTTTCATCTAGACCTTTGGGAAATCTAAAAACATGTGTAAAGTCAAGACGGATCCCCCAAGAAGGATTTCCATCTAATTCTAGTTTGAAGTCATACTCATAACAATCTATTTCAAAATCACTGTTGCATCCCAAATTTTCATCTATGGTAATAGGTTTACCTTCTTATTTTTTAGTCGTAGGTTCTTGTGGAGCTACCAAATTGATATTCTCCTTAGGTTTTTTTTCATCTTTAAGGAGATCTAGTATTTCTTGAGGTAAATGTTCATAAGGAATAAGTTTAGAGCTATCTGAATCATCACTATCTGATTGAGGTGTTTCTTCCTTTTCATTATTGTTCTCTTCTAGTTCTATCTGTTCTATCACATGAGAAGAGTCCCCCTTGAGATAGAAGGGTTTCTTCCAATATCCTAGACCTGTAGTATCTTTGTTTGGTCGACCAACATGTCCAATGGGTGCCACAAGATCTTTACCTCACACTCCTAGAGGTCCTTTACCAGGATATCCCATTTTAGTCATTAGTCTATTACCTAGTCCATATGACTTTGAAGGAATTTGTAGTGTTTTAGAGTCATATTTTTGAGTAGTTTAGGATTGATACTCATCTTTGTATAGCGATGCAAGAACAACTTCATTTTATTTAAACTCCTGCTTGGAAACTTTTTTTGTGACAAAACTTCCATTGTAGATGGTTTGAGGGTCTTTAGACTCTTGCTTTTTCTATTTTAAAGGTTGCCCATAAGATTTAGGTGAGATTGGGAGAGATGTTAGAGATAGGATGGGTTCCATAGTTTATTCTCCCATGCCTGTATCCTTAATTTTGACCTCTTTGGCAATGTATTCTAGCTTGGATGTAGATGCTATGTATGTTTACTTGGTAGGAGACTCTCTATTATTTGGGACAAGTTTTTTAGTGCTTTCTTTCAATGCATTGCAAGATGTAGATATGTCAGCTAGAATTGTTACCTCTACTCCATCATAAGGAAATTTCACACACTGGTGGTATGTCGATGGAATAGCTTGCATCTCATGTATCTAGGGCCTCCCTAGAAGAATGTTGTAAGCCAATGGAAGATCTAGAACTTGACAGGTGATATATATTTGATAACTGGTCTTGTTTTGATAGGTAAGAAAATTATTCCCTTGGAGGATCTTTCTTGCTCATCATATGCTTTTATAGTAATCTTCTTTTTAGGATCAATAACATCTTCTCATAATCCTAGTTGTGTGATCAATTTTTAGGAACAAATATTTAGACCAGTGCCTCCATCTATCAACACACATTTGAGATGACAGTTTTGGATCAAGACTTCAATATGAAAGGGTTGGTTATGTAGATGACTCAACAAATTGTCATCTTCCTCTAAAAAGGATATATCCTAGGGAGATGTCAGATGACCAACCATAGTCTGGAATCTATCTAGATCAAGATTGTCAGGAACATTGGAACCAAGCAGAGCTTTATCCAGAATAGGCCTATGAGCAAGAGATATCTGAAGCAACTCAAACATGGATATTTTTGCATTGGTATGCTAGAGTTGTTGGACAATACTATATGATGTTGGTGTGGTCTCTTTAGGAGTTGATGATTTTGAGGCAACCCTCTATTTAGAAGTAGATCCAGATCAGTAGAAGGTCTATGTGACTAAGTAAAGTGTTTTTGCTATACATTGGATAGGTCAAAGCGTAGTTCACCAAGATCTAGATATAGTGTGTATCTATTATTAAGAAGGTTGTAGCCTTCACCCCTTTGAGTAGTGTGCTCTTGGAAAGTGTGTCCCCACCCCTAATAGGGTTAATTGTAAAATACTCCTAACAGGATCTAACCCTTGAGTAGGTCTACTATACTAAATATATTGTAGAGAAACTCCTAAAAAGGTTAAGGATCTTCTAACAAGGATCATAAAACACTAGTGTAGATTATTAGTGGGTGTCAATTCCCATTGAGGTATTTACCTATTTGGGTTTCCCCGTAACCAAAATATTGGTGTTGTGTTCAAGTGTTCTTTCATTATGTTTATCCTTTATGTTTAAGTATACTTAATTGGATAAAGAATTGAGACTTGTAGATAACTGATTCACCCCCCCCCCCTCTCAATTATCTCTTGGGACTATTCCTAACATAATTGAGTTCCAGAACCAAATTGTTGATGAAGATTTTGAGTTTTTCAATTTTTGGAATAGGTCGAGCATAGAGTGAAAACTTCTTCCTCCATCATTTGAGGAAATTCAGGAAGGGTTCTCCCGAGTTTTGTTTTAGATTGCAGATATCGATCATGGTGATCATATGTTGAATGTTGTAGGAGTATTGTTGATAAAATAGTTTGATTAACTCCTCAAAGGTTTTTATTGTTGGAGGCATTTTAGAGAACCAATGAATGGCTGCTCCTCTTAGAGATCATGGGAAAAGACGCATGAGGTAGGTTGGTTCATCCATGGACTCCATAGATTGAGTACAAAATTCTCTGACATGATCTTGGGGATCAAAGTTTCCATCATACTTATCATATTTAGGTATCTCCACTCTTTTTGGGAATGGTGGCATGTACAAGTTTTTATCAAATGGAAAGGGGCATAGAGCCTCCATAGAAAATTCTTTAGGTTCTTTCTCTTTTTCCATCTTGTTTAACTTAACTTGCATATCATGCATCTGTTTCATCATAGCTGTGATGAGAGTTTCTTTCTCTTGAGTAATGATATCTTCAAAATTAAATTTTGGAGGAAGTTTGGCTCCTTGTCAAGCTAGATCTAGGAAATATGCCTCTTTCTCTTCAGGTAAGAAATGCCTCATCATTTTCTTGAAGTTATCATCATTTTGATATTGGGCAATTTTGGAAGGTGTGGGTTCTTGATCTGCACCATGTTGAGATTGGTGTCCTTGAGAGCCTTGATTTTATCCTCCTTGAGACATTGTGTTGGTATGAGGACTATCAGGGATTGACTTATGTGGAGTTTTTTGAGCACCTACGTGAACTGATGCAGGAGGAGTGATGTAATTGCCTTTCAAAAAAATATTACCGAGAGCGTCTTCTCCAAATTTAGTGGTGTCATAAGGTTGATGAAATTTTTGAGCAATTATAGAAGATGCTACTGAGGATAATTTGGGTTGTTCTCCTTGTTTTCTTTGTGAGGAAGCTCTAGTCTCCACCATTAAATTTGAGTGATGTGAAAGAGCAAGATTAAGACAACTGAAGAATGACTTGATTCAAGAAGATCAAATGACGCAACCTTGTCAAGATTGGATTGGTTGAAGATTTATTTGGATGTAAATGAAGGATACTATGTCCTAGTTGTATGGGTAGATGCCCAAAAGATGGTGGACATGAGCTCGCAACACAACCATTTTGATGAAGATTTAATTGAGGATGATTTTGACAAGGTTTTTGACACAAGATGAACACGATTCAAATCGATAGATCAGAAGGCTGGATCAAAACTCAAGAGACCACTTTTGTAAAATGATTGGATTCTTTCTGGTTTCTGCTCTATTCCTGACATAGTGAATTTTCTGACAAAATCTAGTAGTTGGCTGCAAAAACTAGATTTCTAACAAATTCTGGAGTTTTCTGACAACTTTTGAAAATTATGATACGAGTTTCTCTAGGCTTGTACGAGTTTGGGTTGGCTTTGGCATGACAGTTGACAAAACTCGTACAAAAATTGACACCAGGGTTTTGTTTTTTCTTGACTTTGAGACAAAAACTCATACAAAAATGTATAGGCTCTTGTACGATAATTGGGGGTTCTGATATGACTCTTGGGAAAAACTCGTATGACTTTTTGAGACTGCAGAATGAATTTTGACTCCAGAGAGGATTTTTGCTTCACATTTGCAACTTTTTTAGTTTTTTAGTTTTAGATTGTTTGTAAAGTTTTCTGTCCAGGTTTGAAGATCTGTGTAATAGTTCATCTCGGGTTCATTCATTTTCAATAACCAAGTAGATAACAAGCACACAAAATAGCAAGTGATTTCAAGCACGTCTGAAAAAAATGAGCAAGGGACAAAGAAACCTTGCACATGAACAATCAAGTGACTTATTCTTCTAACCCCAAGAATGCTACTTGTGTATGTTCTCAAAAAGTTTTCCAATAATGCACATAGTCCTAGAAAATGAAAAATTGGCCTTGTTAGGGTTTTTAGTAATGGTCTGACTCTGCAACTTTTGTGATCTCAAGAGGGTGAACTCCAATCCTAGCGCACCAGGGTTTCGACATAGTCCAAGAATTTAATCAATTAGGAGCTGCTAGGGAGATCTGACCGCCCAAGAAGAGACCACACTTGTGGAGATTTCTTCGACAAAGAAATTTATATAGCGGTTGTTGCTACCATAGAAAAAATGGCTATTATCACTTGAGGTTTTGTCCACATGGTTGACCCAATAAAGGGAATGTCCACTATGGTTAACTCTCTATAAAGGTGACTCACAAAATATACCACATGGGGACTTGGTCTAGATTCAAGGATCTGAGTTTCTGATACTACCCAAAAAGGGAGTAGAGCATAATCCTCTAGCCTTTTCACTTTTACCCAAACACAATAGATAGATTCTTTGACATGCTAAGACTAAAATCACCTCACCAAGGCTTATGATGTCAACAAAAATGTCTACCGATCTCTCTAAGTGCGACCAAGAGAGAATGTACCCATCAAAGTTGAGGACCAAACCAAGTAGAACGTGAGATAATCACACTATCCTCCCTACCTACAAGGGGATCTGTCATCAAAAAGAGCTTTGCATGCAAAATAAGAGAATGAAGCCCACTCTCTCAAGATCATCCACAAATAGTGTTCATAGGGCCTAATTACAATGTGTAATAGATATTGTTAGAAAGTAAAGACCACCAAGATAACTGAGAGGGGGGGGGGGGGTGAATCAGTTATCTGATAATTAAACCATTTATCAACATTAACTTCAATATAAACTTCAACAGCTTCAAACCATATAATTAATGTAGTAACCAACCATAGAAAGATAATCATACACAATGACACAATAACACAAGATATGTTAACTAGGGAACCTCTTGATCAAAGAGTAAACCCCAGTGGGAATGATGCCCACAAAATGATGCACTAATATGAAAGTTCCTTGTTAGAGGATGGACCCTATTAGGAGTCTTATGAAATACATTCAGTACATATGAATCTCTGTTAGGAGATTTTGAATCCCTATTAAAAGATTCTAACCCTGTTAGGAGTTATGAAAGACAGAAGGACCCACTGCCCAAACAACTTTAAGGAAAGATCTCTGAACTCACTGTCCAACAGATCTTAGGATTATTCAATAGAATAATATGAAATATGTTACCTCCTTCACTCTATGCCAAAACCACACTCTCTGCTACACAAGATCACAAATCTAGATCTCTGTACTTCACAAGTCTTCCTTCATCACTGAATTAGCTCTTTTCTTCGCTTCATGCATACATTCACATCACAAATTTCACAACTTCATTTTACAACTCTTAAAATCCTCTCATAACAAGGAAAAAATTCCTTCTTTTATACCACACTCAAATAATTACAAATGAGTCGGCATGCAAATACAAAATAATAATTTCAACACGCTACATCAAAATTACATAAAATTGTCAGCTTCTAGATATAATAACTTTCCAATCGTGTGACCTCAAAGTTTGCACTATGAACCACATCACCAACAATGAGTCTCAAACTTCCCTTTAACTACGTAGAATTAGATTCCATCCCGGTTAGGAGATATCCTCCAATTGCCAAAAACTGCTACACAAGAATGTTGCCAGAATACCGCTTCTACCAAAATGCTTATAACTTTCATGAATAAATGAATTTATTTTTGTGCTCTTAACCATAGGATAATAAAACAAAAAAGAAAATACCATGAACTGTGCATAACTCAATCTATAATATAACATGTGTGCAAAACAAAACTGTGTCTGCTACTCTGCTAAACTCCAGAATATCACTGTGTTGACATCAATGACAATCATAGTCATGAATGCAACAACCACTGCTATAGAATGACTGCCAAAGTCTTTAGAATTCATTCCTAACAATCTCCCCCATTGGCATTGATGGCAACATAGATGAAAAACATCCAATGTTCCAAAAATCCAATCACTGCTGCACAACTGCATTGCTGCTCTTCATCAATCAAATCTTGCTTCGTTATCCTATTCAATCTCTCCAACAAATGTAATTCCTCAATGTTTTTAATAATTCTCTCCCCCATTGACATCAATGATAGAAATTCTATCACTATGTCAAACAATAGCTCAATGTCAAAAGATATTATTCAGAAAATACATTCACAAGAGTCCTCAACGACTCAGCTCAGATACACATACTCCCCCATAGAGGAAGTACCAACATCTAATCCAGAAAAAAGATAGGGCCATAAACCACTGGATAGATGCAACCAACCTCATCATTACTCAAAAGTAGGTTGGGGCATAACCCCAAGCATACCTCTTAGATACTCAAATGTATCCTTAGGAAAAGGCTTAGTAAATATATCTGCTATCTGCTCCTTTGTGCTTATGTACTCCAGTCTAACTTCTTTATCAGAAACTTTCTCTCTTACAACATGATACTTGATCTCTATATGCTTTGTTTTAGAATGTAAAACTAGATTCTTAGACATACTAACTGTACTTTTATTGTCACAATATATGACAATAGGCTCATCAAACTTGATTCCAATGTCCATCAACATATGTTTCATCCAAATTATTTGATTACAATTGTTTGCTACTACTACATATTCTACTTCAAGTCTTGCCATAGGGGCAAAAGTCTCTTCATAGTCAATTCCTTCTTGCTATGAGTATCCCTGACATACCAATCTTGCTTTGTTTCTAATTACTTCTCCTTGTTCATTCATCTTGTTCCTGAATACCCATTTAGTTCCAATCACATTTTTGTCTTTAGGTCTAGGGACCAATTCCCATGTCTTGTTCTTTTCAATCTGATCCAATTCTTCTTTTATAGCTTTAATCCAATGTTCATCTTCACAAGCTTCATTAGTAGACTTAGGTTTAATTTGAGAAATCAAACATAAATGTAACTTCTTTCTAGTCATAACTCCTTTGTCCAAACTTCCAATAAATTGCTCAACAGGATGATGTCTTGATATATACCTGTTAGGTGTCATAGTCACTGATCTTTCTTCAACTATAGATTCTTCTCTATTTTATTCAGCATGACTTTCATTCAACAATTCACTGTCAGTCTCAAAAAATTGTTCAATAGTTTCAATGTTAGGTTGAGGGTTAGTTCCTTCATCAGATTCATAATCTAGCATTCTTTCCTAAATTTTAAACTTCTCATCAACTTTTACATTTGCATTTTCAACAATAGTTTTAGTTCTCTTATTGTAACATCTATATGCTTTTCTTTTCAAATAATATCCAAGAAAAATTCCTTCATCACTTCTAGGATCAAACTTTCCTATATCATCATCTCTCTTAATATAACATTTGCTTCCAAAAATTCTAAAATACTTAACTGAGGGTGCATGTCCAAACCACAATTCATAAGGTGTCTTGTCTGTGTCTGCTCTAATTTGTACTCTATTCATTGAATATACTGTTGTATTCACTACTTCTCTCCAAAATGTCTTTTGATTCCTGCTTCAATTTCTTCATCATTTGCATAATCATGACTATGATTGTCATTGATGTCAACACAGTGATATTCTAGAGTTTAGTAGAGTAGCAGGCAAAGTTTTGTTTTGCACACATGTTATATTACAAATTGAGTTATGCGTAGTTGATGGTATGTTCTTTGTTGTGTTATTAGCCTATGGTTAAGAGCGCAAAAAGAAATTGTGCCTACTACTCTGCTAAACTCTAGAATATCACTATGTTGACATCAATGACAATCATAGTCATGAATGCAACAACCATTGCTACAAAATGATTGCCAAAGACTTCAGCATTCATTCCTAAAAGATATGTAGAAAGAAAATCTATGTTTTCTTTAGAGCCCAAAACTAAAGTCTATTTTATGAAAGAGGGAAAGGAACACAAGCTTGACACATGAGAGTTTGTTTTATGTCCCAAATCGAAATGTTATCAGATCATTGTAAAATACTTGAATTCCCTCGCAACGCGCTTAGTAGATTCTAACTTTATTTTTAGCTATGTTGAGAAATCCCGTGAGCAAAGAGATCAGAAACATCAGATATCAATCATTAGGGTTAGCTGTCAAAATTTGAAATCAAATCTGAAATGACTATTTTTGTAATTCTTCTATAAAAAAAAATTGAAATTCTAGCACCAAAACTCATACAATAGTGAACTACTGCTCATATGATAGTTCAAGCATGAAATGATAGTGGGTCAGCATGCACACGACTTTTCAAAAACTCATATGAAAATCTACCTATAGTCGGCATGACACTTTAGAATGTCATCTGTCGTACAATAGATGGGGGTCCTTGTATGAAAATCTATCAAATCTCATATGAAAAATGTATAGACAGAAAGTAAAAATTGTAGTTTTGAAAGAAAATTGATAGAAAATTGATCAGAAAGAAATGGAAATCCATTTCAGGGCCCCACGGTGGGTGCCAAAAATGTGTGTGTGAAAATTGTACCTAGCTGTGGACACAACACTTCAGTAAAACATTATAGGTTAGCAAATCGAGAAATCTACAAATAAATAAAATAAGCTAACCAGGCAATTTACTGCCTTCTAGTAGGTGTGAGTATGGTATTATCAGAATAGACTGAGATAAGTGACAATGCAACATCTAAATGAAGGATTTGAATGCAAATGATAATGAATGCAGATTAATCTTTTTTTTTTTTGAATTTTTGATGTAATTAGGATGAAAAACTGTATGAATCTAATCTAGAATGTATGAAATTGATATGTAAATTATTCTAATGATGCTATGCTATGATATGGAAATGGATGAAAAACTATGAAAACAATGAAAGATCTAACAAAATCTCATGTCATAAAAGCTTGATTCTTCAGATGCAATTTCGCCAGAGTAATTGTGCAAATTCAAGAGATGTAATTGTGAAGAGCTGAGCCTTGATTTTATAGAAATCTAGGGCTTGAGGATGCATTGAGAAAAGCCATAAATCACTCTTGATAAAGTCAAGTTGATTTTTGAGTTAACAAGAAATCAGGAATTAATTAACTCATAAAAATCATGCAAAATCATGCAAAAATAGCCTTTTGACTCAAATCAGGAGTTTAGATCAACTTTTAACTCAAAATAGATGTTGAGTTTCAAAAAGATAACAACTTGAATTGATTTTCTGATTTAAAGTTTAACTTCTCTTTGAATGTGCATAGGTAATCATGAATTAATTTAAAAATAAAGTGATTTATTCTCAACTTATCTGATTTTGAATTAAAACAATTGATTTATAGGTTGATCAATTATTTAATCAAACTTTATTCCAAAACTATATTATTAAATATTGATAATTTGTTTTAATCAATTAAATAAGAATTCAACTGATTATTTTTAGCAAATTTGATTTATTGTCAAATAAAACAATATTAATTAGGAATAAATAGAATTAAATTTAATTAAATAATTAAGTGGTAAAATTAAATTAATGAATTAAATATTCAACATATTCAATTAATCAACTTTAGGGTAAATAATGACATTTATTGCCAAATAATATTTAATTAAAGATAATTAGGATAATTAGGAATATTCCTTGATGTAGAATCAAGATAAAATCAATTAGGTTTTCAATGACTGATGTGCCTTAGGTTAGGACTTTGATGTCAAATTCATTCGATTTATTGATGTAGAAGGGCAATGAACATATAGCCCATTTTTGGGGTATTACAAAATTCACTGGGATTAAACCTAACATAAGCCACTTGAAATCTTTGGTTGTCCAATTAACATTCATGTAACTAAAGAAAAGAGATCTAAGTTAGAATCCTCAGGTAGAAATGGAATCTTTGTAGGCTATAATGAAACATCTAAAGCCTATAGGATCTACATATCTGGACATAGATTATTTGAACTTAGAAGGGATGTTATCTTTGAGGAAGATGTAGCTTTTAGAAGTTCTGAAAGAATTCATGAGACAAAATATCAAGAGCCTCCTCAAAATATGGAAGAGGATCATGCTCCTGAGATTTTAAGGGAGATTCTTGAAATAATGGAAAATGAAGATCAAAGTGAACCCATGGATCCTGATAATGAATCTAGAAACACTAATGTGAATTTGAAGAGACCAATTTGGGCAAGGAAAATGATTCAATAATCTAAAAAGTTTACAGCTCCAAAAGGAACCTCCAGGGAAAGCAAAATACCTCATAAATACTCTAGTTATGTTGCCTTGATGAGTGAGATCATCAAATTAGAACCTTCTAGTGTTGAGGAAGCCATCAAACTTCAAGTTTGGAAAGATTCTATGAGTGAAGAGTACCAATATATTGTTAAGAACAATGTTTGGGACATTGTGCCCAGGCCAAAGGGTAAATCAATGGTTTCATCAAAATGGCTCTTTAAAATCAAGCATCTTGTAGATGGTATTATTGAAAAATACAAAGCAAGATTTTTTTCTAGAGGTTTCTATCAAAAGGAAGGGATTGATTATGAAGAAACATTTTCTCCAGCTGCTAGATATACTTTTGGTAGGGCTATAATTTCCATTGTTGCATCTAAAGGATTGAAGATTCACTAGATGGATGTAAAGACTGCCTTCTTGAATGGAATAATAGAAGAAGTATACCTTGAGAAACCTAAAGGATTTTTCACACATGGAAATGAATCACATGTTTTTAGATTAAAGAAAGAACTATATGGGCTTAAACATTATCCTTGAGCTTGGTATGAAAGGATAGATCAATACCTCTCGGGCTTGAACTTCTCCAAGAATGATGTAGATCCAAATTTATACTTCAAGGTAATTAATAATGAAATGTTGATTTTTATTCTATATGCTGATGGAATATTGATTATAGGTGAAGATCACCTAATTACCAAATGAAAGAAAGATATAGCATCTAATTTTGACATGAAAGATCTGGGTCCCTTGCATTATTTCCTTAGTTTAGAAGTATGAAAGCGAGATGATGGTATCACTCTAAATCAAGAAAAGTACACTATTGACATTCTATAAAGGTTTAGAATGATGGAGTGTAAACCTATGGCTACACCCATGGAAACAAACTTTCACAAGTTAAAGGAAGAAATAACAGACTCAAAATTGGTAGATCCCACTCTGTATAGGAAGATAATTGGATCCTTGATGTATTTGGTCAACACTAGACTAGGCATTTTTTATGTAGTAAATGCACTTAGTCAATTTATGTGTGAACCAAAGAAGATACATTTGGTTGTAGAAAAGAACATTTTGAGATACCTACGTAGAACTATTCATTATGGTCTTAAATACAATAATGTAAACCTAGATCTACATGGATAAAATGATTCAGATTGGGCTAGAAGTGTAGTCGATAGGAAGAGCACATCAGGGTGTTGCTTCAGTTTAGGATCAACTATGATCTTATGGATTAGTAGTAAACAATCCTCAGTTGCATAGAGATCCACAAAATTTGAGTACATTGCAGCCTCCATGGGAGCTAGAGAAGTAGTATGGCTTAGGAAACTTATTTTTTAGGATTTTTTGGTCAACCCTTGGATCCTACTATCATCCATTGTGATAACTAGAGTTGTATAAAGCTTTCAGTGAATCTAGTGTTTCATGACAGATCAAAAAATATAGAGATTCCTTATCACTATGTTAGAGACATGGTAGAAAGGAATGTGATTGAGTTGAAATATGTGAGTACAAGTCAATAGACAAAAAACATTCTCACCAAGCCTCTCTCCAAGATAAAGGTTGAACACTTTCAGGATAAACTTGGTATGGTTGAAACTGTAACTTAATTTGAGATTGAGTCTCAATTATTTAATTCATTGTACTAATATTTCTAAAGATGTTTGATGTGTAAAATCTTTTATTATCATGTGTGTGACTCCATGACTAGATGGACCCCTGTGAACATCTTTGAAAGGTGATGACTTTTCAATAATGAACACTTACATTAGGTTGATATTGTAAGGTGACAACTTTACAATAATTGACTCCATTATTATGATAGATATTGTGAGACTTGATATCTGTGGACATGTCATGATAGTTAATATCTCTTAAGACATTATGGTTGATATCATGAGACTTGGTATAAATGGATAAACTATAATGCTACTACTGAGATATTCATGGTGGATATTATGTGACTTAATATCTGTGGAAATTCCATGATTTGATATCCTTATGGTAGGTATCATGTGACATGATGCCAGTGAACATACCATATGATGAATATAAACTTGGGAGTCATGGTGAATATCATGTGACTTTATATTCATGGACATTCCATCACTCTAGATATGATAGTGAGGTGATATCCATCTTCTATACAATAAATGGATCTATTGTGTTTCTGGAATAGAATTAATTCTTTCTAGCTAAGAGGGAGTGTTAATGATAGGTAGCTTCAGTAAGATTATTATAATCGATGAAATAAAATGCATATAAAGTGGCCTATTAGCCTTGAGCATTTGATATCTATCCTTTACAAGTTTATTGATCTGGCTATTTTCTATGATTATAATAATCATAATTAATTACGCATGATTATAAATGATTATATTTAATATATATTTATATATAATATTAAATATATATACATGATCATGTATATATATAATAATATATATTTATATATACTATTAATATATTCATGACAATTTTTAAATAATATAAATCATGCTAATATGGATAATGTTTATCAATGTTGATTATATATATACCACAACAAACTATCACTTGCAATAACTAATAATCACTGAGTATTATCAATGTAAAATGACATTTTTAAGAGGTCAAACTGATGCGATATGAGAACATGTCTCACATAGAGACATGTCTTTTTTAATCTCTATTTGAGCATTAAGTATTGTCATTAGTATCAAACAAGTTTAGTCAGTAATCTAAGTTATTCAGTCGGTAAAGGTTGGAATAAGGAGTTACAAAAGTTTGTCAGTTGAACTTACAAAGCCTTCACACCAAGAAGTTGCAAGGAAGAACATCAAGCTATTAGAGTATAGGCTTAAACTAGCATGTCTACTGAGCATCAGGAATTACCAAGTACTAAGCTAGTGAACATCGAGCATTCTACACTTTTAGCATCAATTTAATCACCAAACAATGAATGCAATGTTTACCAAGTTATTCAAGAAATGACATAGTAATCAATAATAGTACATATCTCTATGAAAACATTTTACACGGATCTATAAACATTTTACCAAGATTGAGAACATATTTAATATGGATGTAATCATTTAATTATGTGATGATTCCTATGAAATAGTTAGATCTAGGTTATTTTTGTACACCGTAGATCTTAGGTTTTCTAAGATGTTGTAAACCTAATTAGGTCAAAGAAGTTTCTATATATTTGTAAAAGATGTCATTTTTAGTAATGTATGATAAGGAGATCATGAAGTAGTAGCCACAAATAGGACATCATAGATCAAACAAGGGTTTGCATGATAGGAAAGTTTATTAGAGACAATATCAGTTTATCAGAAACATATAAAGGATACCGAGTAGGACAAAAGATTATATTCTACACTTTGAGGTGATATCTATTTGATATTTCATAGATCTGATTTAGACAATCATAAGTTGTCATTTACAAATATTCTACTGTTATCAATTTAACCATTGTAGTAGGATTATAAATCTCTTCACAGAGTAGACTTAACTATCTTTTGTAAATCTCCTAACCAAGTGCACACTTATTTGGTGTTGCTAAAATCCTTTAACAAGGTAGATCTAGTTGATCTTATGTTACTCCTAATAGGGTAAGATCATCAGAAGTGATCACAATTGTAGCCTTAACCGGAACACTTTATTTACTGCAATAGTGAAGGATTTGTGGGTGTCATCCCCATCGTATTTTTTACCTTCTAACAAGGGTTTTTACATAACCAAAATACTTGAGTCATGAGTTAACATTTTAATGAATGTTTTATTGTTTTGTTTATGTGCATTTTACATTTACAAATTATTTGAATGTATATTACAAACAATGGACTCAGTCGGTTAGTTAAGCACTACTATTGCAGATTGTTAATTGTTGAAAGTTTTTAAGGGTACTGATTCACCCCTCCCCTCTCAGTACTATATCTTTCATATCCCAACAATTGGTATCAGAGCTAGACCTCTTATAAAGGAAGTTTAACCACTAAAGAGTAAAGATCTTAGGATGGAAAGATATAGGTTGGACAAGACTATTGAGAATCAGAGGATTCAGATGCAACTATTCATTGAACAATTCAAACAAGCCAAATATGAATGGAAGAAATTATTGATTTAGAGAAAGGATATGGCTATTCAGTACTATGAGACTAATTATCATGAAGAAGATATTGATGAACCATTTGAGAATTCTCAATCTAGATCTGGTAGTATATCTGACATATATGAAGGAGAAATTTATGATTTATTTGAGAAGAATCTACATCTTATTGAACAAGTCAAAGCCTTGCAGATTAGATAAGAATCACAAATGGTGATAATGATTGATGTCATGAACAACACTAGGCAAGCTAAACAAGATAGAAAATTGGTTGTTAAAGACATAAGACAAATGACTGAGAAACTACAAGAAAAGGAATATGAGATAATGAGACTTACCAAGCATCACTTTTAAATCTCTAATCAAATGGTTATTATAAGTCATGAAGGCAACTGAGTGAATAGTGAACTTACTAGGAAACTAGAAGACAACAGTGAAATCAGAGAAGAAAATGAGAAATTGAAAAATGAATTCAAGATGCAGCAACAACATAATGAAATGATGAGGAAAGATGAAGACAGTTCTAAGAAAATTGAAATTTTTGATCAGTCAAAAAGGACTTGGAAGTACTACTGGACTAGGCTATACCGAGCAAGGTGAATTATCAAAACAAGCTAAACATATGAATTCCTACACAAATCAAAAACCAAAGAAACTATCATGTTATCACTATGGTAAACCGAGCCACACATCTAATGTTTGTAGGAGAAAAGCTAAAGGTATTCCTAAATCCACTCTTAAGTTTAATGGTTATTGTTATAATTGTAACAAGTTTGGACATCAGGCACATGAGTGAAGATATAATTTTAATAGGACTCCTAACAAACCATACATGGAGAAACATTGTCGCACTTGAAATATGCATGGACATACATCACAAGAATGCATAACTAAGATGAAGCAAGTCTAGACATCGAAAGGACAAAACAAGCCCTATCAACCGAGAAGACAAGGTAATGCTTATACTTGGGATTACAACACATGGGCTAGTTGCACAACATGTAGACTATGTGGACATATTGTAGCTAATTGCATGAGGAAGAACTGGAGAGGCAGATCTCGCAATGGGACAAACACTTGTATGGTATGTTTACATTGTCACAAGGTTGGTCACTTAAGTAAAGATTGCAGAGACCGAGCACCAGAAACACAAACTTATGAGAATGATAATACAATTGAAGATATCATGAGGATAAGAAACACTATGTGGAGAAAAGCATCAAGTCATAATGTTGACTCAAGCAATGCAGTCAGTGACATCTCATCCATTGGATTGGGTGACATCACCACCTCCACCTAAGATGAAAAGGTATGTATGGAACTCATAATTCTAATTGGATATATCTAACATAAAGTTCCTTATATCAAGTGTTCACATACCAAATCTGCATGAATTAAGATGCACTATGGTTTCATATGATTTGAGCTTTAGGTGTTTATGGTTGGTATATGCTAGATCGAGTGAGAAGTTGCTAGTTAGTAACTATTGGTTAGGTTAATTCAGTTGTAGTATTAACTGAGTAATATTTTATATGTTAACCAAGCTATGGATATTTTGAAGTATACATCGAGCATGACTATTGTTACTGAGCCATGTTAGGTCAAGCATTTATTGCAAAAAAATTGAGTGGGAAGATGAAAATTGCTATAAATACATGATGGACTTAGCTTATTTTCACATTGCAAACATGAAGAACTGAGAGATTTCAAGAGATAATTTGAGAAAAGGATTTCTAGAGTGATTGAACAAAGATTTGAAGGATTCTGAGAAGATTCATCACTATTACGAGTAATTTCTATCATCATCGAGCTATTTTATTGCTATTTCCCAAAGCCCTAAACTGAAGAACCATGGTGTCCACATCAAAAGTTAAAAAATATAAGAATGTAGTTGAGGAGTACGTTAGGTTAATCATATCAGAAACATGTGATGAGATGAAGTACAAACTTCATCCCAAAGTTGCTTCGCAGACTAATAAAACTAGAGCTTTTTCAAGCATACCACCTAGGGTTTTGCTGGTTGAAGACATATGGGCTACATTCACTATAAAATTGATGAAATTGGTGACTTTGAGCTTATTTCCACATTTCAAGAGCTAAGTGTTAATGGAAAATTGAAGGATTATCATGAGCATTTGAGAGTAAAGGGTTTGATAAATGCCCTACATTTCCCAAAAGTTTTCAGAAATGAATGGATCAAGATAGTTCTAAGCCATGTGCATGATGGAAAAATATGGTTAGATGAACCAATCAAGATCACTAGAGATATTATTCATGAAGTAACTGATTATCCTATAACCGACAAGGTGAAAGTACTGAGGAGTGCACCAAGAACTGAGTTAGAGAAAACTACTGGAGCAGAATGGGATGGTAGAAGATTAAAAGTAAATACAATTGTTGATCCCAAAACTAGGTTCGGTGCATATGTTATTGGGTATAAAATCTTCCAATCAAGTAGACCTAACTATTAGAATAACTGAGAGGGGGGTGAATTAGTTATCTAGTGTCCCAAAACAATATGTATAATTCAAAACTATTCCTTCAATTTATGCTCGTCAGTAAACAATAATAACTTTCACTATCTATACTTTTACTAATTACTAGTCTAATACTTTAATAGTTACCGATCAAATCTAAAATGTAACATGTAAAGAATGATCACAAAAAAATATCACAATCAACACATAACACAAGAGATTTAACATGGAAACCTTGTAAAGGGAAAAACCACCTGGGACTGGCAACCCAAAATTGTTCACTCTTCTGAAGTGAGGTCAGTTAAGACCCAACCCTGTTAAAGGTTACAAACACACTATTAGGTGTGACCTTGTTAGAGGATTTTAGACTAGAAGTTATCATCCAACCAACATTCACTATGGGGTTGATAGGATAACAATGTTCATTCTATGAATGATACATCATAAGACTTTCAGAGTCCACTCAATAAAGAGATTTTGACTATATACAATGGTTAAATATGTAACAATAAATGATTTTCCTTAATACAACTTCAATTGTAGATTACAAATCAACATTTAGTCCATACAAATCCTTCTGATCAATATTTCACTTTAGATTCAATACTATATCAACTTATTGTCTGTCGGTAATTGCTCTTTGTAGCTCAGTAATTGTTCTATAGCTTGGTTCTTACTTTAACCAATATGATTAGAATGCATGAAAACCTTGTTCACGTGATATTCCTGCAGCTTCTACTTTTTCTAGCATCTACATAAAGAAATTTTGTTCTCTTATATAGACGAGTAAATCATTTTCTTCTCCACCATCATATTTTTCCGCTTAACCATATTCATAGATTTTTCCACTTCAAGCTTTCTTGGCACTTGTGTCAATAACATGTTTCAATCTACTCCATTAGATCTTCCTTTAATTTCATCAGTCGTCGATCTATGTAACAAACATTATCTGTTACCTCAATGTTATAATCTTGCCAGCTCATCAATCTTATCAACTAAACTAATCATTTAATTCACTCTGTTCCACTCAATTAACAAAGAAATGCATCAGTGAACACTGCTCGGTTAATACTGTGATCAGTATACACTACACTCCGTCGGTGTATACTAGAATTGCTTCATTTACTGACAACACTGCTTTGTGTCTTTCAAATCTATACTTTATCATAGATGAATGCAACATAATAAAGTCAATATCATCAAGTCATAGACTCATCAACAAGTTACTCAATGTGTTCCTTATCCTCATCTATCGTGTACATCTTTCCTCATGTAGATTTCTCTGTTCTTCATCTTTTTCACCTTTCTTCAGATGTCTTGGTATAGTAACTTACAAGATAAGTGTTGTCAAGTTAGTTGACATCAATGACAACATAATACTGATTTAATCATATTACATATCTAATTAGAAACTCCTCAGTGATCTTGCAATCATAGATTCTTCAATCAGATTCCAAATCAGTTGTAGTCCAACAATCTCTCCCTTTGTCATTGATGGAAAATCAAGTAATATGAAATGTACCATACACATACTAGACATATATTCTACAACTTTGTGAACAAAATGTTGTAAGATGAATAGACTTAATATGTTTAATCACTACGTTACTAAACTAGCATTAGATAATACAACTTTACCATTCTGTAGTTGTGATCTTTTTAGTTCTCCTGTTCCTGCTTCTGTTCTTTGTAACTGATCTTCAATACTCTATCTCATTCAGATTGTCTCTCCCTTAGATAGTTCTCATCGGTGCTTGTTCCTTTTCATATTATTTATCTCTCCCTTTGACAACAATTCCAAAGAAACAAATAAACAAACAATTATGTCTTCCTCTATATCTCTAAATACTGATATCCCAATCGGTTCAAGTTCTCAAACTTAATCACAACCTTAAACATGATTCAAAGTGTGAACTATGCTACATCATCATGAATGATCTTCTAATAAAAATAGGCTGATGCAACAACCAGATCACCTCAGTGACCAATAGATAGGGGATGGACCCCAAATCTAGTGCTCAAGTATTCAAATGTGTCCTTCGGTAGAGGCTTTGTAAAAATATCTGCAAGTTGCTCTTTAGATGTGACAAATTATAACTTCACTTTCTTCTCTTGCACATGTTCTCTTAAGTAATGATACTTAATAGATATATGCTTTGTCTTAGAGTGCATTATAGGATTCTTTAAAATATTTATAGCACTAGTGTTGTCACAATATATAATCATCAGGTCAGTGATTACCTCATTCATTCCTTCCAACACTTTTTTGATATATGCAATGTTTGAACAATTAGTAGCAGTGGAAACATACTCTGCTTCATCTATAGACTGGGAAATACAAGCCTACTTTTTTCTTGTCCATGCTACAAGTCTTTCACCAAAGAAAAATGCTCCTTCGATGTGCTTTTTCTATCATCCACATTTCCAGCCCAATCAGCATCGGTGTAAACTTTCAGTTCTAAATCCCCTTCCTTAGGATACCATAACCCATAATTCTCTATTTTCTTCAAGTATCTTAAAATCCTTTTTGTAGCTATCATGTGTGATTCTCTTGGATTAGTAGAAAATCTTGCAACAATTCCCACAACATGTGTTATATCTGGTCTACTGTGAACTACGTACATTAACTTACCAATCATGGATTGGTAAAGTGTCTAGTTTACCTCTATAGTTTCATCCTCCTTTGTCAATTTGCATCTAGTAGCCATCGGTGTTCCCATAGGTTTAGCATCTTCCATGCCAAATGTCTTCAATACTTCCTTTATGTATTTAGATTGTGTGATGAATATTCCATTACTCTGCTGAATCACTTGTAGTCCAAGAAAGAACTTAATTTCTCTGAACATAGACATTTCAAATTCCTTTTGCATTTCATCAGCAAATGCCTTGTAGACAAGATCTGAGCCTCCAAAGATAATATCATCAACAAATATTTCAGCAATGATAATAGTATTATTAGTATCACCTTTCACATATAGATTGTTGTTTTCACCTATTCTAACAAATCCAATACTTAACAAGTAAGTATGTAGTCTTTCATACCATGCTCTTGGTGCTTGCTTCAATCCATATAGATCTTTATGTAATCTACATACCATGTCTTTATTGTGGGGATCAACAAATCCTTCAGGTTGTTTGATGTAGACCTCTTCTTCAAGTATACCATTCAAAAATGCTGACGTCACATCCATTTGATAGACTTTGAATTTCTTGTGTACATCATATGCAAGTAGCATTCTAACTCCTTCTAATCTAGAAATAGGTGCAAATGTTTCACCATAGTCAATGCCTTCTTCCTGTGCATATCCTTTGCATACCAATCTAGCTTTATTTCTTGTGACTTCACCATTTTCATTCAATTTATTCTCGTATATCCACTTAGTACCGATAACATTCTTATCTTTTGGTCGGGGTACTAAAGACTAGGTTTTGTTCTTCTCTATTTTCTCTATTTCCTCCTGCATTGCATTAACCCATTCTTTGTTCTCTAATGCAACTTTCATAGTTTTAGGTTCAAATTCACAAATTAGACATGTACCTTGTCTTGTTTTGCTTCTAGTCTGCATTCCAGCATGTCTATCTCCAATGATTTGTGTTTCAAGATGATGTCTTCTGACAAAACTAGCCAAAACTTGATTTCTCCTTTCTTGCTCATCCTGTTTAGGGTCATTTCCTTGCTCGATAGCTCCATCTTGTTCCTCGGTTTGTGTTGCCTATTGTCCTGTATTGTTTCCCTACTGACTGGTTGTTACAGTTTGTGGTGTCAGTAGATACTCTAGATGTTTAATGTAAGTGAATCTACCATAGTCTTCCAGTTCCTTTGTACTTTCCTCTATGTACTTGTCATCAAACTCATCAACATGAACATTAGTACTTTCAACTATCTTATTTGTAGCCTTATTCAAACATTTATAAGCTTTACTTGTGGAATATCCTAGAAATATTCCTTCATCTCCTTTAGAATCAAATTTTCCATTTCTCTCATCTTTCAAAATAAAGCATTTACTTCCAAAAATTTTGAAATAACTTACAGTAGGTTTGTGTCCAAACCATAGTTCATAAGGTGTTCAGTTGGAGTCCTTCTTCAGTTGTACTCAGTTAAGAACATACACAGTTGTACTGACAACTTCCCTCCAATATGTCTGAGAAACATTCTTTTGTATCATTAATGTTCTAGCATAGTCAATTATAGACCTATTCCTCCTTTCAGCAATGCCATTTTGCTGAGGTGTCCTTGATGTAGATACATGTCTTTTGATTCCATGCTCATTACAAAAATTAGTAAATTCATCAGAGATAAATTCACCTCCTCTATCAGATCTTAAGCATTTTATTTCCTTTCCGATTTCTTTCTCTACCTTACCTTTATACCACTTAAACATTTTGAAAGCTTCAGATTTCTCTTTCAGGAACATAATAGTCATTAGTCTAGTATAGTCATCAACAAAAAGAATAAAATATCTATCACCAGAATAGCTCTGAGTTCTCATAGGACCACATAGATCGATATGAACTAACTCAAGTATCTTCTTTGTTGAATAGTCTTTTCTTTTAAAACTAGACTTAGTCATCTTACCTTTCTGACATTCATGGCACATGGCATGATCAGGTTTTGTCAAGTTAGGCAATCCTCTAACCCTTTTCTTTCTACTAATCTTGATCATGTTGTCAAAGTTCACATGGCATAATCTTTTGTGCCACAACCAAGCATCTTCATCCTTTATTAACAAACAAGAAGAATGATCCATATCAAGATAGAAAAGATTACCTCTAGATTGTGTACCAATTCTGACAAATCTTCCTCCATCATCATAGATCTTCACCTTTTTTCTCTCAAAAGCTAGTTGGTGGCCTAAATTGTTTAGCTGAGCCACACTTACCAGATTATAGTTCAATCCATCTACCCAGTATGCATTTTCACATTGTAATCTATCATTGATCATCAGTGAGCCTTTACCTCTTACCATACAAGGTGCATCATTTCCCATTCTCATAGATCCTCCATTATATTAAACAAGATGATCAAATTTCTCTACATCATCGGTAATATGATGTGTATAGCCACTATCTATGATCCATGTATCATTTCTACTTACTTTAGAGATCAGTGTTGTCTCTTCATGTTTCTCTTCCTCTTCTGAGTCATCTTTCATAGCAACAAATACAACTTCTATATCATCTTTAGAATCAGATTCAGTTTCAATATCTTCAGCTATGTAACATAACTTTTTTCCTTTTTCATCTTAGTTGTCTCTGTTGTAGTGTCGGTAGCCTCTTTTGAATCTTCTCCCATAGCTTCCTTTAGATCGGTCTTTGGATCTATCATCATCTTTCTTCTGAGGACATCTAGTAGTGATGTGACTGACTTCTTTACAATTAAAGCATGCCAAAGGTAGCTTACCTCTATACATTACTTTTCCTTTGGGAAATCTTCTGGCCATAAGTGCTTCAAGCTCATCAAGTTCATCATCGGTATTGTCATCACTATCACAATTCTTACTATTCCTACTAGATTTTCCAATCTTCAAAGAAGACATGAAAGTGGATTCAACAGAAGGAACAACACTATTATCAAAGTTGTTTAACTCAAAGGTTGTAAGTTTACCAATCAAAGTGTCAAGAGTAAGATTGGATGTAGCTCTTGTTTCATGAATTGCAGAAATCCTAAATGCATAAACTGGTAGCAAACTTCTAAGAATCTTGCTTATCACTATTTCATCATCAATTACTCCATCAAATGCTCTAATAGCATGTACCACCTCTTTGAGTCTATTTGAATACTGTACAATGTTCTCACCTTCTTTCATGCTCATGTCATCAAATCTGCCTCTCATACTTTCAGCTCGGGCTCTTTTGACATTTAGATCTTCATTGTATATTTGTGTTAATTTATCCCACATTGCTTTGGTAGTTGTGAATGTCTTGATATCTTCAAATTCAGCATCGGTACAAGTAGCAACAAGTTCCATCATAGTAACTTGTGTTCATGCTTGTCTTTCAGTTGATCAAGAGTTAAGGGACCAGTGGGTGGTTGTATGTACCCATTCTCCATAAGATCTAGTGAAGAGTTCCCAATTCCAGATATGTGCAGCTTCATTCTACTTTGTCATACTGTGAAGTTCTCCTTGTTCAGTTTTGGTACTTCCCTCTTATACATCTTGAGACCTTTATGCTTAAGTCCTTAAAACTCTATTCCAAGCAACCAGCACTCTAATATCAATTGTTAGAATAACTGAGAGGGGGGTGAATCAATTATCCAGTGTCCCAAAACAATATGTATAATTCAAAACTATTCCTTCAATTTTTGCTTGTCGGTAAACAATAATAACTTTCACTATCTGTACTTTTACCGATTACTAGTCTAATACTTTAATAGTTACTGATCAAATCTAACATGTAACATGTAAAGAATGATAACAAACAAATATCACAATCAACACATAACATAAGAGATTTAACGTGGAAACCCTGTAAAGGGAAAAACCACCTGGGACTGGCAACCCAAAATTGTTCACTCTTCTGAAGTGAGGTCGGTTAAGACCCAAACTTGTTAAAGGTTACAAACAAACTATCAAGTGTGACCTTGTTAGAGGATTTTAGACTAGAAGTTATCATCCAACTAGCATTCACTATGGGGTTGATAGGATAACAATGTTCATTCTATGAATGATACATCATAAGACTTTTAGAGTCCACTCGGTAAAGAGATTTTGACTGTATACAATGGTTAAATATGTAACAATAAATGATCTGCCTTAATACAACTTCAATTGTAGATTACAGATCAACATTTAGTCCATAAAAATCCTTCTGATCAATATTTCACTTCAGATTCAATACTATATCAACTTACTATCCATCGGTAATTGCTCTCTATAGCTTGGTAATTGTTCTGCAGCTCAGTTCTTACTTTAACTAGTATGATTAGAATGCATGAAAACCTTGTTCACATGATATTCCTACAGCTTCTACTTTTTCTGGCATCTACATAAAGAAATTTTGTTCTCTTGTATAGATGAGTAAATCATTTTCTTCTCCACCATCATATTTTTCCGCTTAACCATATTCATAGATTTTTCCACTTCAAGCTTTCTTGGCACTTGTGTCAATAACATGTTTCAATCTACTCCGTTAGATCTTCCTTTAATTTCATCAGTCGTCGATCTATGTAACAAACATTATCTGTTACCTCAATGTTATAATCTTGCCAGCTCATCAATCTTATCAACTAAACTAATCATTTAATTCATTCTGTTCCACTCAATTAACAAAGAAATACATCAGTGAACACTGCTTGGTTAATACTGTGATTAGTATACACTACACTCCATCGGTGTATACTAGAATTGCTTCATTTACCGACAACACTGCTTTGTGTCTTTTAGCTCTATACTTCATCATAGATGAATGCAACATAATAAAGTCAATATCATCAAGTCATAGACTCATAAACAAGTTACTCAATGTATTCCTTATCCTCATCTGTCATGTACATCTTTCATCATGTAGATTTCTTTGTTCTTCATCTTTTTCACCTTTCTTCAGATGTCTTGGTATAGTAACTTACAAGATAAGTGTTGTCAAGCTAGTTGACATCAAAGACAACATAATACTAATTTAATCATATTACATATCTAATCAACAACTCCTTAGTGATCTTGCAATCACAGATTCTTCAATCATATTCCAAATCAGTTGTAGTCCAACACTAATCATGTACTATGTGGAACTGTAGATATAGCTTACAAAATTATGAAAAATGGATTTCAGTTGAATCATGCCAAGTTTTTTCTAAACTAGGTTGAAGAGAATATGAGGATAATTCAGTTAGCAAAATCAAACACATGTAAGTTTGGATCATTTTTACTTTGCATGTTATTTTATGTGCAAAACTTTTTCCCTTCCATCGGTAATGTAAATTGGACAACCGACAATCTAGTGACTCTACAAATCAATGATTTGATACAAAGTTTGGGTGAGAAATTTGTGAGCATAATGGATGTTTACTTTGAATGATTCAAATATAGAATGATTGCAAGGAGAAAGATACCAAGATAATTGGTCGAGGAGTATGAACATGATATATGTTTCTTAGTAGATATCGACCATACTTTGATTAAAGCAGTAGAACCGAGAACTAAATGGTTAGCACCAAAGTGTTATGAGATTGATATTGACTGGGAATCAAGGTTAATTAAGGATTTATTGGAAGAGCCCAAGGATCCACAAGATACTTGGTTTGGAACCTATGAAGAAAAATAGAGAATAAAAATGGATTTAATTATTGGGAAAGCTACAAAGAAATCAAGGAAAATGATGGATAAACAGGTGAAACAATTTGGTGAAGATGCAGATGATGTTGAGGCATGTGAGAACATTCTAGTTGAGGTAGCAATTGAGGGTCAGTTGCTTCTAGCTAACACTACATATGATGAAGAGGCAACTGAGTCTGATAAAGACATAGAGTCTACACCGGTTGAGACCAATCCAAAGAAGAAGCAAGCAGAAGTTCAAATAAGAGAGAGAATAAGATCTACCACTGCCACTTCACCACCATTGAAGAAAGGAGTTGTAAACATATCAAGGCTTTCTCTGACAAAGACATATCAAAATAAGAGAGGTACTCAAGCTACCTCTAAGGCAACTAAGAAGAGGAGAAAGATAATAAGAGGTAAGGATGACATAGATGATGAAGAAGAGGATGATCAAAATCAATTTAAGGTAGTTGTAAATAAAGGTCAACCTATTGATGAGGTTGCAGAAGAAATAATAGACACTGGAGGCCTTAGCAAAAAATAAATAAATTGGTTTGTACTTTTTTCAACTAAGGACCAGAAGAAAATAGAGGCAGTCATCCAGATGATGATAAAGTTCAAAAAGGTACCAATAGAATTTTCCAAATATGTACGTAAAAGCTTATATGATAAGGTATCTTCTAGATGGACATACACTCTAAGTTCAAAAAAGAAGATGAGGGAACATTCCTCAATATTGGTGATGACAACATCAACAACCCCTAAGATAGAAGATCTGATGAAGAAGTATTCTAAAATATTTTTGGTAAAAAGAAGAGCATTGAACATTTTGGCTGGAAAACTAGTGGAGGTAGATGAGAATAGTCAGATATTATGGAATTCTATCCTCCATGCCTGAGGTGAAGTTGACAAGATAGCATTGGTTGTACTACCTGAGTGAAAAAGTAAAAGGAAAGGAAAAGGCCTACACTCGGATGATGCTGACTTGGCCACCAAGAAACTAATAAACTTATCAGAAACTAAGGTGCTAGACACAACCATTACCACTGATTAATATCTGGCGGGCTATTAGGAAGTTTACCAGGATCCACTTGAGCACATGATAATAACATGTACTAATGATGTTCTGATTGAAGACGTCACAAATGGTGATCCTGATGATGTAAAAGATGATGAGGATTTTACCATTGTTGTAGAACAAATTGAAGAGTCATCCCCCACCAAGGCAGAAACAAGTATAATATTAGGTGACCTTCCCATTTTGGTACAAGAAGTTGAGATAATTTCTCAAAAGGAACCCAAAGGCTCAACCCCTGAGCAATAGAAGGATATGATAGGGGAGAAAGACACAAGTACACAAGGCACAACATAGCCAAATTAGCCTAAAGAAAAAGAGGTTGAAACACAAACACCAGAAGACCCCAAGCCATCAGAAATAATAGAGACAACAACAATTGACACAAAAATAGAGGCCCCTAATCAATCAATCGAGACTCAGGTCACTGGGCAGAAGAAATAGGAAGATAGTGTGTCAACCTAGCTAGAACAGACAAACACAAAGGTAAAATCTCTAGTTCCTTTTGTAAAGTTATCACCAGAGGAGAAAAAGAAGAAAAAGAAGCATGGAAAAGGGCCAGTCAGACTAGATGAAATCATAGAGATACCTGAATGTGACCCTAGGACTTTGGACCTCGAGGAATTAAGGAAATATGGGGAATTGTGCATCAGGCAGGCAACACAAGAAAAATTGAGGAAGGAGAGAAAGAGAAAGATCTTAGAAGATGTTAGAGACATCCTGTAGCAAGTTGTTTTAGAGATCACAATAAATGATGACACTCCCATTTTAGTCAACTTGCATATCTGAAAAGTCACATAAACACACCTGATATTGATGCCAAGAAAAGAATTGAAGAAAGGGCTGGAGAAAAAATTCACATGAAATTAGTTGATAAAATTGGTCAAGAAGTGGCCATGAATAAGGTGAAACTTTCTGAGGTAATAACCGAGCTCCAATCTATTACTCAAAAAATTGTACAAATTTTGTTCAAGTTATGCACTATAGACCAATTCACTACCGAGGTTAGTAAAAGCTTAAGAAGCTAGATGAAGAAATTTTGGTCAGTGCAAATGCATCTCTAACCGAGCCTAATTCTTTTAACAAGCATATACTGAAAGTTCAAGAACTAAGGAAATTAAGATCGAACTTAAGGAAGATGGAAGACAACATAAATGGATAGGTCACTGAGCTCCAAGCCGAGCTGCTTCCTCACTTTAAAATAATGGAATGACACATTGAGAAGGCTCAAGCCTTAGTAGCTACCCCAAAAATATCAGTTTAGGAAAATATCTTTGATATGCATGCACAAGTCGATCTAGAGCACATTTCTCTTACCAACTTGAAAGAGGAATGGGAAAACCTCTTAGCTTCATTGTAGAAAACCCGCAAGCACATTTTTGACAAGTTGTAAGCACATTTTTATTTTGGCATTAATTTCAAAAGGGGGGAAATCATGTATATGTCAATGTACTTCACTACATATCAGGAGCATGCACAAAGGGGGAGTTTGTAAAAAGAGTTTGTAAAGAGTTAGTAAATTTTGAAGAGTATATATATATATTCTCTATTCATATGGAGTCAAAAAATTTTTGAAGTTATTTGGTACGTATACATAAGGTTTTGATACTAATGTCAAAGAGGGAGATTGTTATCTCTATCTGAGAATTAAGTATTGTCATTAGTATCAAACAAGTTCAGTCAGTAATCTAAGTTATTCAATCGGTAAAGGTTGGAATAAGGAGTTACACAAGTTAGTTGGTTGAACTTACAAAGCCTTGACACTGAGAAGTTACAAGGAGGAACATCAAGCTATTAGAGTACAAGCTTAACCAAGCATGTCTACCGAGCATCAGGAATTATTGAGTACAGAGCTAGTGAACACCGAGCATTCTACGCACTGAGCATCAATTTAATCACCGAATAGTGAATGCAGTGTTTACTGAGTTATTCAGGAAATGGCATAGTAATTAGTAATGGCACATATCTCTATGAAAATGGTTTACATGGATCTATAAATTTTTTACCAAGATCACGAACATATTTAATATGGATGTAATCATTTAATTATGTGATGATTCCTATGTAACTATTAGATCTAGGTTATTTCTGTACACTACAGATCTTCAGTTTTTCAAAGATGTTGTAAACCTAATTAGGTCAAAGCAATTTTATATGTATTTGTAAAAGATGTCATTTTTAGTAACACATGATAAGGAGATCATGAAGTAGTAGCTGCACATAGGACATCAGATATCAGACAAGGTTTTGCATGATAGGAAAGTTTATCAGAGACAGTATCAGTTTATCAGAAATATACAAAGGCTACCGATCAAGAAAAAATATTATATTCTACACTTTGAGGTGATATCTATTTGATATTTCATAGATGTGATTCAGACAAGCATAAGTTTTCATTTATAGATATTCTACTATTACCAATTTAACCATTGTAGTAGGATTATAAATCTCTTAATAGAGTAGACTTAATCATCTTTTGTAAATCTCCTAACCGAGTGCACACTTATTTGGTGTTGCTAAAATCCTTTAACAAGGTAGATCTAGTCGATCTTATGTTACTCCTAATAGGGTAAGATC
Organism: Chamaecyparis obtusa; assembly: GCA_027943335.1. Lineage (NCBI taxonomy): Eukaryota > Viridiplantae > Streptophyta > Pinopsida > Cupressales > Cupressaceae > Chamaecyparis > Chamaecyparis obtusa. The sequence goes on from BSBK01001073.1 coordinate 532,712, forward strand.
ATCAAAAGTGATCACAATTGTAGCCTTAACCAGCATACTTTTTTTTACTACAGTAGTGAAGAATTTGTGGGTGTCATCCCCACTGCAATTTTTACCTTCTAACAAGATTTTCTGCATAACCAAAATACTTGAGTCACGAGTTAACATTTTCATGAATGTTTTATTGTTTTGTTTACATTCATTTTACATTTACAAGTTATTTGAATGTATGTTACAAACAATGGACTCAGCCAGTTAGTTAAGAACTACTATTGCAGGTTTTTTATTGTTGAAATTTTTTGAGGGTATTGATTCACCCCTCCCCTCTCAGTACTATATCTTTCCTATCCCAATAGTCTCTATGTAGAACATGTTACACATAGAGGAATGCCTCTATAGGAGACAAGTCTCCCCAATACTTATACATATGAAGTGATGGGAGACGCTTGTAAAGAACATAAAACATATTAAGTGCAGAGAAAGTATCATCAACAACATATAGATCAATATTAGTATTAGATCAATAATATACAATTCGATATTAATACTACACTATCAATACAAGAAGAATGATATTAATATAGAGATTATTTCAATATCATATTTTGAGATTACAAGATATCAATATTAAATATATTTTGATATATATTGTTGGATTAGCTATGTGTTGTCTTTAATGTCACACAAATGTCATATCAATTATCACTCTCAGTATCTACCAAGTTCAGTCGGTTAGCTAAGCGGTTCTTAGTATCTACCGAGTTCAGTCAGTCAACTAAGTGGTTCTCAATATCTACCGAGCTCAGTCGGTCAGCTAGGCATTTTTTAGTGTCTACCAAGTTCTCTTGGGTGTCTAAAGGAAACATGACAGGGTAACAATGTTAACCGAGCCTCCTCGGTTATTGAAGGAAAAGTAGTGGTTACCGAGCTCTCTCAGCCTCCAAAGGATGTTGCAAAATTTGCTGTGGTTACCGAGTTCTCTCGATCATGGAAGGAAATCTTTTTTGGATTAATGTTTACCGAGAAAGGTCGGCCTTTTCAAAGAATTTTTTTATTACAGTTTGTTTATCCTAGCCAACTGTTATAATAATTATTAGTGCCGACTTGACAATCTAAACGATTATGAAATGGCATATATATATAGAAGGTCAAGTGGTGAATAAAAGATATACAGCATGCATAAATCATTTTGAAGAAAGGTGTGTGTGAATTTTGAAGGATGGTCAGATATCCTTGAGGAGCAGTAAAGATTTAATTGATCAGTAAGGATCTAGTGAAATAGAACAGAGATCTATATTCACCAATTCAGTTGCAGGTCATTTCATTGTTAATCTCTAGCAATTGTAGCAGTGATATCAAAATCTCTTAACTGAGTTGGTTTAACAACCATTTTGTAAATCCTCTAACAAGGTAACAGTTCTATTGAATTGTTTCAAGACCTCTTACAAGGCCACTCCTAGCAGGGTGATTAAATTCTCTAACAAGGTCACACCTAACAGTGTGTTTTGTAACCTTTTACTGGGTTGGCTTCTAACCGGGCATCACTTCAGAAGAGTGAAAAATAGTAACTAGTTACATTGGTGGTTTTTCCCATATTGGGTTTCCATGGTAAATCTGGTGTCTCTTGTGTTCATGTTATTTTCTTTATTCATGTAAGTTAATCAGTGGTGAATGCTTAAGAACAGTTTAATTATTACACACTTCAAGGATCAAGTTTTTAGCATTTCTCTGTATATTTACCAAGTGGCACAGTAAATAATTTGTTAATATATTTAAGGGATTAGTGGTAATATTTTTGTGGTTAACTGATTCACCCCCCCCCCCCCTCTCAGTTACTGCATCTATATTTCCAACAATTGGTATCAGAGCTTTTGGTGCTTGTAGGAAGGGTTTCAAGGACCTAAGCTAAAGATCAGGATGTCTTACAAAAGAGAAATTCCAAGGCTTAACAGAAATAACTTTTCAGCATGGCAAGGTCTCATGAGACTACATCTAGATCCCATTGGTGATTCAAGATGCAAATATATTGATCAAGAATATACAATTCCTACTGGCACATTAACTGTTGAAGACATTGCAGAGAAGAAGAACCATAACACTATGATGATAGATATTGCATCAGCTCTTAGCTATGAAGAATTTGATGAAATCAAAGACTGCACAACTACTCATGAAATGTGGAACAAGCTGAAGAAAATCTATGGCGGTGATGACAATGTGAAGAGAGCCAAAGTAGAGAGCCTAAGAGGACAGTTTGATCAAATGAAAATGAGAGAAGAAGAAAACATTGCAAAATATGTTCAAAGGATCAAGACAATTGTTAGTGCAATCAGAGCTTCTGGAGGGAAAATTGATGATGAAACGGTTATAAGTAAGGTTCTTAGAACATTACTCCCTATTTATGCAATAAGAGTTTCTGCTATTCAAGAAAGAAGATGTGAAGAAAATCACAATATAATCTTGGATGCCTTAGTTGGAAGATTGACAGCCTTTGAACTGGATAACTATGACAACTATGTTCCAACTTCTAAAAATATTGAATCAGCTTTTGAGGACAAACTTTCACTCAAGAAAGGGAAGAAAATCCAGTCAGAAAGTGAAGAAGAATCAGAGGAAAGTTCTGATAGCGATCTTGAAGTTATTGAAGCATTACTTGCAAAGAAGTATTCAAGAGGCAGAGGAAAATACAAAGGTAAAACTCCCTTAATTTATTTTTCATGTGAAGAAATTGGTAATATTGTAGCTAGGTGTCCAAAGAAGCAAAAAAAAGATGAGAAGAAAAATTACAAGTACAATGGCAAGAAAAATTTCAAATCATTCAAGGATAAAGGTAAGAAAATATGTTTTTTAGCTAAAGATTTGGATGATAGTGAAGAAGAAATTATTTTCATTGCTGTAAAAGATGAATCTGATAATGATGAAGATGAGATGGCACTTATCTCTCATATAAGCAAGAATGATACATGGATTATAGACAGTGGATGTTCACATCATATGACTAGTGACAGGACCAAGTTTGAACACTTTGAAAACTTTGATGGTGGTAATGTAAGGTTTGGAAATAATGAACCCTGTTGTATAAAAGGAAAGGGATGAATTTCATTAACTAAAGAAATTATATGTGATAATGCATATTGGGTTGAAGGACTAAAGCATAATCTTCTAAGTGTAGCATAGCTAATCAACATTGGATTCAAGGTTGAATTCATGAATGGCAAAGAAAGACTGCTGGATGACAAAGGAAAACTGATAGGATTAGGCAAACAAACCAAAGGTAACCTGATTTATCTTGATCTTGGTGATTACTCATGTTTTATTGCTCAAATTGAAGAAATTTGGTTATGACACAAAAGGTTATGTCATGTAAATTTTGACAACATGATGAAAATAAGCAAATTCAAGAAAGTAAGAGGTATTCCTACTTTCAAGAAACCTGATGTTGGTCTATGCAAGAATTGTCAAATTGGTAAAATGGGAAAGTCTAGTTTCAAAAGTAAAAATTATCAGTCTAAAGATATTTTGGAAATTGTGCATACTGATTTATGTGGACCTATTGGAATTGAGAGCTATACCGAAGAAAAATTCTTTATTCTCTTTGTTGATGATTATTCTAGAATGATGACTATTATGTATTTAAGAGAAAAGTCTGAAGAATTTGAGAAGTTCAAATGGTATTTAGCAAGAGTAGAAAAGGAAATAGGAAAAATAATAAAATGCTTGAGATCAAAGAGAGGTGGTGAATTCAGCTCCCATGAATTCAATAATTTCTGCATTGAAAGAGGAATCAAAAGATAGGTATTAGCCCCGAGAACTCCTGAGCAGAATGGAATAGCCAAAAGAAGGAATAGATCTATCATGGACTATGCAAGGACTCTAATGATTGAAAAGAACATTTCTATGAAATACTGGAAGGAAGCTATCAGCACTACAGTTCATACCTTGAATCGAGTACAACTGAGAAAAGACACATTCAAGACTCCATATGAGCTATGGTATGGCTACAAACCAAATGTAAGTTACCTAAAAGTATTTGGTAGTAAATGTTACATCTTAAAAGAATCTAGAAAAGGAAAATTTGATGTAAAAAGTGATGAAGGAATATTTTTGGGATATTCTTGTAAAAGTAAGGCATATAGATGTCTAAATTTGTCTACTCACAAAATCATAGAAAGTGCACATGTGAGAATTGATGAGTTTGCAGAAAAGATTGAAGAAGAAAGCAAAAAGGAACCAGAGGACTACAAAAAATTTGTTTACATCAAACCTGATACATTGCTAGACACATGTAAGGAGACTACATCTATTGAGCCTAGCATAATAACCGAGTCACAAGAAGTTCAGACGGAGTCACAAAGTATCGAATCTCAGTCTGAAGCTACCGAGCAAGTATCTACCGAGCCCAAGCAATCTGAACCTAAAGATGAAGAAGATAACAATGTAACTCATTTAGGAAGAAAGGAACCTGTATTAGCCAAGTACATCAGAAAGCATCATAAACCAGATCAGATTATTGGAAACAAGTCAGATGGTACTATGACAAGAAGTAAACTAAAATGTACATGTTTATTTGCTGATTTTGAACCTAAAAATGTCAAAGATGCATTAGAAAATGAAAGTTGGATTGAGGCTATGAATGAAGAAATAGAGAAAATAGAGAAAAATAAGACATGGACTTTTGTACCTAGGCCTAAAGATAAAAATGTAATTGGGACAAAATGGGTATTCAAAAATAAGTTGAATGAAGATGGTCAAGTATCAAGAAACAAAGCAAGATTGGTATGTAAAGGATATTCTCAAGAAAAAGAAAAAGATTATGGAGAGACTTTTGCTCTTGTTGCAATATTAGAAGGTGTGAGGACTTTACTTGCATATGCAGCACATAAAGGATTTAAGGTATATCAGATGGATATCAAATCTGCTTTTCTCAATGGTATTCTTGAGGAAGAAGTCTACATTGAGCAACATGAAGGTTTTATTGATCTAGACAAAAGGGATATGGTCTGCAAATTACAAAAAGCATTGTATGGTCTAAAACAAGCTCCTAGAGCATGGTATGAAAGATTACATAACTATCTTACTCAAATTGATTTCAAAAGGGCTAATGACAACAACAATTTATACATCAAAGAAGGATCAGATAACAAAATAGTTTTGGCATAAATATTTGTGAATGATACTATGTTTACAGGAAATGATGATCAGTGCAAAGAATTTTCAAAGCTTATGAACAAAGAATTTGAAATGTCTATGTTTGGTCAGATAAAATTCTTTGTTGGACTTCAGATTCAGCAGAACAAAAATGGTATCTACATTACTCAGTCTAAATATATCAGGGAAATACTTAAAAAATTTGGTATGGAAGATTCAAAACCAGTTGGTACACCCATGTGTACTGGACTGAAGCTTACCAAAGATGATGATTCAAAAGAAGTAGATCAAACCTTATACAGATCAATGATTGGAAAATTACAGTATGTAGTATACACAAGGCCTGATATTGCCTTAGCAGTTGGAATAGTGGCAAGATTCTCGGCTAAACCTAGAGAAAATCACATGATGGCAATCAAAAGAATCTTGAGGTATTTAAGGGGAACTGAAGATTATGGCTTGTGGTATAAATTTGGAGGCAATTTGGATTTAAAAGTGTTTACTGATGCTAATTGGGCAAGAAACATTGATGACAGAAAGAGTACCAGTAGTGGAGCATTCTTTCTTGGCAAGGGGTTAGTATCTTGGACTAGTAAAAAGCAAAACTGCACATCCCAATCCACAGCAGAAGTAGAATATGTTGCTGCAGTAGTAAACTGCTCTAATATTATATGGTTTAAACAGCTTTTGTTAGGCATGAAGGTTGAGATCAAAGAACCAGTTGTTATGTTTTGTGATAATACAAGTGCAATAAATATTTCAAAGAATCTATTAATGCATTCCAAAACCAAGCACATTGCAATTAAATATCACTTTGTCAGAGAATTGGTGTAGGAAAAGGAAATCAGATTGGAATATATTCATACAAAAGAACAAATTGTAGATATCTTGACCAAGCCACTACCTAAGGATGCATTCTTGTATCTAAGAGGCAAGTTAGGGGTCACTCCCCTGTCCGAGGTTCACTAAATAAAGTTTTAGTGATGTATCAACCAGAACATGTTGAAGATCAATCAGTTGATGTAGCATAGTCAGGGAATCATTGCATATGAATCAGTACACAAGGTACATTGATATTTACCGAAACTGTGTAAGTTGTCTTTGGCATGTGTTGTCAAAGAGGGAGAGTTTACTGTCATTTCAAGAAATTTCTAAGAAGAATAATTTGAGAAGTTAAGAGGGAGAGTTCTCAGTCAAAGAAAGAAGTTTGAAGATGATGGGAATTAGAATGAAGCTAAGGATATGTTTCTTACTCTTGGTTTCTCTGTGAAATTTCATTGTGCTATGACATGTTGTGTTGCCATCAATGCCAAAGAGGGAGATTGTTGGATATAATTGTCTGAAGGACATTGTTGGATTAGCTATGTGTTGTCTTTGATGTCACACAAATGTCTTATCAATTATTGCTCTCAGTATCTACTAAGTTCAGTCAGTTAGCTAAGCGGTTCTTAGTATCTACTGAGTTCAGTTAGTCAGCTAAGTAGTTCTCAGTATCTACCGAGCTTAGTCGGTCAGCTAGGTAGTTTTTAGTGTCTACGGAGTTCTCTCAGGTGTCCAAAGGAAACATGATAGGGTAACAGTGTTAACCAAGCCTCTTCAGTTATCGAAGGAAAATTAGTGGTTACCGAGCTCTCTCAGTCTCCAAAGGATGTTGCAGAATTCCTTGTGGTTACCGAGTTCTCTCGGTCACTGAAGGAAATCTTTTCAGGATTAATGTTTACCGAGCAAGGTTGGTCCTTTCAAAGAATTTTGTTATTATAGTTTTTTTATCCCAGCTGACTGTTATAATAATTATTAGTGCTAACTTGACAATCTAAATGATTATGAAATGGCATATATATATAGAAGGTCTAATGGTGAATAAAAGAAATACAGCATGCAGAAATCATTTTGAAGAAAGGTGTGTGCAAATTTTGAAGGATGGTCAAATATCCTTGAGGAGCAGCAAAGATTTAATTGATCAGTAAGGATCTAGTGAAACAGAACATAGATCTATATTCAGTAATTCAGTTGTAGGTCATTTCATTGTTACTGTCTAGCAATTGTAGCAGTGATATCAAAATCTCTTAACCGAGTTGGTTTAACAACCATTTTGTAAATCCTCTAATAGGATAATAGTTCTATTGAATTGTTTCAAGACCTCTTACAAGGCCACTCCTAGCGTGGTGATTAAATCCTCTAACAAGGTCACACCTAACAGTGTGTTTTGTAACCTTTTACCGGGTTGGCTTCTAATCGAGCATCACTTCAGAAGAGTGAAAAATAGTAACTAGTTACAATGGTGGTTTTACCCATATTGGGTTTCCATGGTAAATCTGGTGTCTCTTGTGTTCATGTTATTTTCTTTATTCATGTAAGTTAATCAGTGATGAATGCTTAAGAACAGTTTAATTATTACACATTACAAGGATCAAGTTTTCAACATTTCTCTGTATATTTACCGAGTGGCACAGTAAATAATTTGTTAAGATATTTAAGGGATCAGTGGTAATATTTTTGTGGTTAACTGATTCACCCCCCCTCTCAGTTACTGCATCTATATTTCCAACAATATATATCTCATCAACAATATTATCATAGAGTGAATTGATTAAAGAACTATATCATTGTTAAAATAAAAAATACCTATTACTTGAATTTGATCAAAACTTTAACACATGAATCTAACTTCATATAAGGGAACATACTTTTGTGGGACTATCATAATTAGAATGAGAATAATAATGAATCCATTGGTCTTCAGGCACTCACATGTTTGATGTCTTGTAATAATACTTTTTGCAATATGATTAATGACTGTGGAGCTTAGTCTAGTTATGTTTCTAAATTAGAAGTGAGTATATCTATGCACAATAGAGATGTTGATAATAGAGGATGTCATATTGCATATAATTGTGTATTGTACAATGAGACGAGACACTCCAAGGATTATATGTATGACTTGTTCAATTTGAGACTGTAGATCATTAGAGAGCATGATAGTAATCAGTATAGCTAGACAAGGGAAGGTGTTAGCATATTTTATCAAGAAATTCTTAGTATTATTTTTAGATTGATGCCACTGAAGTGTGATGAAAATAATTTTTTTGACATAGGCAAGTATTGCTTTTGTATTTTGGTGGCCTAAAGCTACCAAATTATATGTGATGTAATTTTTATATAGTGAATCTACAACCTAATTAATTGACACTTGGCCTTCTTCTACTAGAGATAGCTAGATTCACTCTATGTTCATAGGGAGCATACGTCCCCATAGAGAGCCACTATTGGAGCTCTAATTTTTTTTGAAAAATTTAGAGTTCTAGATAAGAATAAAACTGTAAAAATGACCTCTTGAATCCTATGCTAAATAAATTAATTCTCCATAAAATCATATTAGCCACTTATAAATAGAGGTGTACATTTATTTTTATCCTTGTAGAGTCAAAATTGACACATTCTTGGAGTACTAATCCCTTTACACTACATCTCATAAATCCCTCCAAATAGGCCATTCTCATGAGTAGATATTTAAATTCATCAACTCCTCACCAAATCAACTATTCATTTTGATTTTCCTCATAATAAGGTACTCCTACATCCATTTGGAAATCCCCATGAACACTTCTATAAAATTCAAAATATTCCATAAATAACACAAACTACAAAATATACCATTTTCATGCATTTTTCACTATTTTGCACAAGCAGAGAATAAAGGTTGAGAAATATTGAAGCTATTAGTATTTCAAAAAAGATACAAAATAAAGGTTAGGAAATAGAGAAGTCATCGCCATTTTGCAAAATTTCATAAGAAGGTCTTGTGAAATAGCAAACCCAAAGCCATTTTGCAAAGAGCATATTTACCACTTGTGAATTGGTGAAATGGTTTCCATTTCATGGATATGAATAAAGGACTCTTTCAAGCTAGAGAAGGAGGTACTCAAATGATCTAGTTTTCATTTCACTAAACTAATAAAACACACATGTTGAAGTGCAATGAGAATTAAATGCTTATGATCTTGAAATTAAAAGTACCAATGCATGAATTAAAATAACACAAGTGGCGATCGAGCTTTATAGATTTTCTGAGATGGAAGATAAGTCAATGCATTGCATTGATAGGATTGAATGGTTGATAGTTTATATAAAGGATAAAATACTATCTCTCAAAGTTGTACATGAGGGTTTGAGGAGAGGTGATTTTACACCCAATAAGGATAAGGGACTGATCTTGATCTATAAAAAACATAAAACCTTAACAAAATCAAGTTTACATTTAGTAGGAGTAGATAGAACATCATAGAGGTATAATAAGTATAATCAAATAAATTGAAGGAATAAAGAATCAATAGGAGAGAAATTTGGTAAAAAAAAAATCATTATATTATATGTATATTCCACTTTGGGATAGAGATTAGAAGTCTAAGAAGGATTACAGTTAATCTTCTATTAAAATATTCAACTTTGAGATACGATTGGAGAATAGGTCTACCTGCCTAGGTCTTGCAGAGCTTGAAGTATAGGATAAATCAACCATAAATTGGTTAACCTCATTCATTGGCTAGATCAGTTGAGAAGTCTATATAAGGAATTTGGCATAGTCCAAGGATTTCTCAATCTTTTGATTTGGGAACCAACAATCCCTACACATGGCACTGAATTGCTCAATTTTCACCATGGTACTTGTCCAAGGCATTGTCGAGGGTGTTTTCACCATAGGATGAATTTTTTTCTCTTTTTTTTCTATTTTTGTGTCACTAAAGGTAGTTGATTTCTAGGTTTTCAACAAGGTAAGCTCTTTTTTCTTTTTTTATTTCTTTTTCATTTTTTGACTTTTTAAAAATGGGACTACTTTGAGAGTTATGAATAGTAGTTGTGTAGATGCAAGTTGTTTATGGGATCTGATAGAGAGTCCTCCTCTAATATGAATATCTGATATGTTGAATGATATACTTCTATGATGATGTAAGGACCTAACTAGTTTGGTTCAAACTTTCCTAGTTTTTCTCTTTCCACTTGATTTTTTTTAATTTTTCATTATTACCAAGTCACCAACTTCAAAAGATCGTGATATGAATTTTTTATTGAAACTTCTCCTGAGATGGTGTTGATATTCTTGTAAGTGTGTTAGTGTATTTTGTCTCTTTTCATCTAGCAACTCTAGCTCTTGTAGTCAAGATACTCGATATTCCTCATCTGAAATGATGTGTTGAAGGAATACTCGCAGTGATGGGAGCTTGACCTCTATTGGAAAGATATATTTGGTACTATATACTAGTGAATATGGAGAAGCCACTGTGGGGGTATGAAAACTAGTGTGATATTCTCATAAGGTGGGGTTGAGTTGGAGATATCCAATCCCAACCATCTTCATTAACTATCTTGTTTAATATTTTTATGATAGTTTTGTTTGTAGCCTCAGCCTGGTCGTTACCTTGGGGGAAGTAGTATGAAGAAAAGCTATCATGGATATGGAATTTTGCACAAAGTTATTCAATATTTTTATTTTTAAAGGGGGAACCATTGTGAGTGATAATAGTGTGTGGGACTCTATACTAAACTATGATATAGTTCAAAAGGAACATGTAAATTTATTTTCTAGTAGTAATGGTCATTTTAATTTCTTCAACCCACTTTGAAAAATACTTAGTGGCCATGATGATGTACTTATGACCATCAAAGGATAATGGATGGATCTTTCCAATGAGATCAAACCCCCATTTCAAGAATGACCATGGTGAAGTGAGTGGTTGCAGCTCTTGAGCTGATGCATGAATGAGATTCTTGTAAATTTGACACTTTCTATATTTCTAAATAAATGAACAAGCATCTATTTCCATAGTGGGCCAATAATACCTAATTCTTAAAATATTCTTGGCTAAGGTCAAGCCACTAGAGTGAGAAACACAAATTCCCTTGTGTAATTCTAATATCATTGTTTGTGCTTCTTTAGATTTGAGACATCTGAAGAGTGTACCATCTAGACTTAGTTTGTAGAGTGTATTAGCAATGATAGTGTAATGAGAGGCTTTCCTTATTAATGAATTACTTTGGTTGCGGGATAGTTCTAGGGGAATGATTTGGCTATTAAGGTAGTCATAAATTTCCTGGTACCAAGGGGAAATGAGACCAACAATCTTGTACACAACCTCAAACTTGGGGATGTCAAAGGTAGGGGCCATAAGATTTTTAACCATGAATTTGCAATGTGTCACATGAAGTGGTATGTCCAGTAAAGATCCTATAGTGACCATAGCATCTTCTACCTTGTTTCTAATCTTGGGGATTTTCTCAAATGTTATCTACTCAAAGTACATCTTAATGTCTTCTTCCATGGCTTTATATGGAATCAACTTATCATCTTTAGTGTCATAACTACCATTGACTTGGTTGATAATCAGTTGAGAATCCCCATATACTTGTAACTATTGGATCTTCCACTAGAAAAATATTTTGAGACCTATGAGAAGTGCTTCATATTCAGCTATGTTGTTGGTGCAATCAACCTCAATTTGTAAGATCTAGGAATCTATTCTCCTTGTGGAGTGATGAAGACTATGTTGATTCCTGATCCTTTCTATATGTGAGAGCCATCAAAGTATATTCTCCACTATTTTGGCTCTTCTTTAGAAAATATTCCTTTATCAGGGAATTATATCACTATTAGATGAGTAGAAGGCAAGGACACATCTTCTAATTGGTCAGTAATAACTTGTCCTTTGATTTATTTTTGTCCACATATTGTATGCCAAGCTCACTTGGTATCATGACCATTTGGATAAGCGCATTATTAATACTTATTTTCTTAATAGATACTTCAATGGTTCAATTTTAGAAATGTGGATCATATAGTGGCTCAATATGTAGTGTCTGAGTTTTTGAGAAACAAAAACTACAGCCAAACATGTTCTTTCAATAACATTTTAGTTCATAATCCACAAGTGTCTGATTGATGTAGTATATGGACCTTTTCTTTGCCTTGCAAGTCATTTTGTGCTAGTAATGACCCTAGTGAGTTCTCTATAGGTGATATGTAATAGTAATGGTTGATCTAGAATAGGTGCTATTGAGACTGATGGTGATAAGAGATAGTCTTTCAATATTTGGAAGGCCTTTTGACAATCTTATGTCCATTCAAATTTTGTGTCCTTGTGCAATAAGTGCTAGAATGGGTGGGACTTGTCTGCTAGTTATGAGATAAACCTTCTTACCAATTGTAATCTTCCCTATATGATTCTTAAGTTCTTCAAAGTTGTTGGGGGAGGCATTGCAATTATATCTTGGACCTTTTAAGGGTCGATCGCTATTTGTTTGTGAGAGAAAATAAATCCCAACAACTTTCCTAATGTGACTCCAAAGACACATTCCTTTGGGTTTATCTGGACCTTGTACTCTTGAAGTCTTTCAAATAGTGGCTCTAATGTTGATAAATGCAAGTTTATTTCTAGGGAATTTTCTAATATGTTGTCAACATAATCTTCCATGGTGATATGTATCATGTCATGAAAAATGGTTGTCATTTCTCTCTGATATGTAGAATTGACATTCTTTAGCCTTAAGGACATGAACACCAAAAATGAGTACCCCATGCTCAAGTTAAAATAGCTTTATGTTGATCCTCTGGTTTAATTTTGATCTAATTATATGTAGAGAAACCATCTATGAGTGATAACATCTTATATATATAAGTGAGGTCAACTATCATGTCAATATTTGGCAAGGGAAAATAACCTTTTGGATATGCCAAGTTCAATTCTTGGAAGTTAGTATCAATTCTTATAGCTCCACTAGCTTTGGATACTGGTACCAAATTGGAGATCTAGTCAGCATAGTCTATAGGTTTGTTGAAACCTGCATCAAGTAACTTCTTTAATTTTTCTTTGACCAATAATGAAATCTTGGGATGCATCTTGTGAAGTTTCTTCTTGTATGGCTGTGCCCATGGCTTCAGTGGAAAATGGTGAAGTACTAACTCTAGATCTAATCCAGGCTTGTCAGAGTATGACCAAGAAAATTTTATCTCTCTATCTTTGAAGAACTAAATGAATTGTTATCTTTCCTCTAGTGTTAGCGACACTACCAAGTGGACCAATCTTTGTGTTTCTATAGTGCCTATGTTGATTTTCTAAGTTTTATCTACCAAAAGTAGTGGATTCTCTAATGAACTACAACTCATTGAATATCTGAATGAATTGAAGAAACAGTGATTAGAGATCACCGAGTACTAAAATGATATGTAAGATGATTAAATCAGTCAATATGTTGTCATTGATGTCTACTAGTCTTGACAATACTTATCATGTTAGTTACAAACATCTGAACATCTGTTGAAGGAAGAAAAGATGAAGAACTAAGATATCTACATATGAAAAAGATGGATATGACAAATAAGGATAAGGTAAACATTGGGTAACTTATTGATGAGTCTATGGCTTTATATTGTTGAATTGAGCATGTTACATTAATCTACTATGAAGAAGAGATTTGAAATTGAACAAGTCAATGTGGTTGGTAATTAAAGATTTCTATATATACTGAGCCAGTGCAATGTATACTGACTGATAGCATCAACCGATCTAGTTTAACTATTTATCACCAATGCATTTCTATTTTAACCGTGTATAGATGAAAACATTAAATGCAAAGAATAACTGACTGAATTTGATGAGATGGAATTGTAATGATTTCAAGATTAAGGATTAAGTTTGTTATGAGATCCATGGATGAAAAAATTTGGAGAAGATCTAAAGAATGCGATTGAAATGTGTTAATGACACATCTGTCAATGAAGGTTTAAGAGGAAAAATGGATGAAGGAGACTAAGCGACAAAATCTAATGGATGATATGAAAATAGTTTACTTGTCTATATAAGAGATATAAGTTTCATTGTTGAAACATGCCAGAAGAAGAAGACTCTAGAGAAATTGCATGAAGACTATTCATGCATGCCTAATCAGACTAGTTATTGAAAGAACCAAACTGCAGAGTTAACCGAGCATCAGAGAATCATTTACCAAGTGAAAGTAAGTTGAAGAATATTAAGGAAGTGAATTTGATTATTGATCAGAGGATTTGTATGGGCTTAGCATAGATCTTAATATCTGTAATTGAGTTTAATTTGAATCAGATCATACTATATCATTTTAACCATTGATTTAGAAAATCTCTTAACCAAGTGGACTTAACAGTCTTATATTCTTCCCTATGTCATTCAGAGAATGTACATTGTTATCATATTGACCCCATAGTGAATGTTGGTCAAAAGTTAACTATTAGTGACAAATCCTCTAACCAGGTTGCACTTAACAGTATGTTTGTAACCTTTATTAGGGTTGGCTCTTCACCAAGCTCACTTCAGAAGAGTGAATTATTTTGGGTTACCGATCCCAGGTGGTTTTTCCATTAACAGGTTTCCCACATTAAATCATTGTGTTATGTGTTATTTGTGATGATTTTTTTGCTATCATACTTTTTTGGGAATAGGTAATACTAAGAGGGGGGGTGAATTTGTATTACAGAACTTTGATTTCAACTTTAAACAATTATAAACAATACAAAGTAACACATAAATGAAAAGAACATATAAGCATAACACATTACTCATGACACCATGATTTGTTCTTGAGGAAACCCTAGCCAAATGGAAAACCCCGGTGGGGATGGTACCTATTGGACTAACCGCCAACATCCCCCTTTAGGATTTGTGACATGGTTTAACAACCTCATGTGTTCTATAATTCTAGAGGTTCTATTGGGCATTAACAAGTCAATCTTTTGGTGCAATGACAACCACTACTTGTAACAAGTGGTATCAGAGCTTGGTCACAGGTTTGAATCCCCTTAGGTGACGCTGACGGGGGGATTTTTGGACTAACCACCAATGTCCCCTTTCAGGATTTGTGACATGGTTTAACAACCTCGTATGTTCTATAAGTCTAGTGGTTGTATCAGGCATTAACAAGTTGATCTTTTGGTGCAACAACAACCACTACTTGTAACAGTACCCACAAATATGTACTAAAATATAACATCGCTGTTAGGAGATCTAGCCCTGTTAGGAGTTGATTGTTACATAGTACATTTACTTGTTAGAGGATTACAAAAACCCTATTAGGGGTATACAAAACACCTAGTTAGAGGTGGTGAGCACACTGCTCTTACAATCAATACTGTCCCAAAATAGTTCTCAAAAAGGGGGAACAATACAAGCACTCATCTTTCTTAGATAGTTCCAATTGTAGCTCAGCCTCTTACTGATCATGCATTTGATCTCTACACTTCTATTTAGAATCTTCCTCTATGATCATTTCCATGCCATCTCTTGCTTTTACAAAAAACTCCATACTTATACAAAATCAACCTTCCAGTCGGCTTCACAATTATCTTGCAAAACATGATGATAACTTATGAAAATTTTATCTATGGATTCAGTGCTCTTACAATACTAAAGATTTGGAAATATAAATTATTCACCTATCTTAGCATGTTACCATATTCACTTTTCCTTCCTTAATCATCACAACTGTTTATACACCATGTTACACTGTTTTATTGCCTTTGCATATCTTCTGAACACTGTATCTCACAAATCTAGTAACTAAAGCTTATGCAATCTTAACTAAAGCATGTTCATATCCCAAAATACCTCTAGTTACCTTTGCAAGCCATAATACCTTATATATCTTCATCACTGACCAAAACTGTGGCATTGTACCTTGTTATCCTGATTCTAGACTTAGTCATTTTCATGACTGTGACTCCAGTGGAAATATCCACAACATGTGATCACCCCATCATGAGTGTTGTCATAAATGACAACCCTCAAGTGATTCCTAGTGCTCCAAATCATCATATTCCAACAATCTCTCCCTTTGGCATTGATGGAAACACTTAGAAAAATGACTAAGTGTCACAAAGCAACTCTCTTCTTTTTCTTCTCTCTCTTTTTTTCAATTATATTTTCTTCTCTACATATAACTCTACATATCCCTTTTTCTTCCTTATTTTTCTTTTTTCTTCCTCTCCCTTCGACATCAGTGGAAAAGGTATTCTCAAAATTTCAAAACTAAAGCACAAGTGGTCTAGTGCATACTTACCAGAGTTAAGACATCTTGGAAGGAGATTTCCAAGGTCTTAACTTCCTCAATCCATGAATTTATCATTAGTTCACTCACATGGATTAATCCATTCAGTGAATATGACATTGCCTCTACTACCTTAAGCTCAGTAAGAATAGATACTAACATTGAGCTTTCAACCTTTATCATCTCTAAGAGATGAATATCCAACATTGAGAGCTTGGCAGTCAATAGGCTTCTTAATGAGCCAAATATTTTTGAAACTCTCCCTTTCTCCATTTCTAGTGCTCCTATCTTTTCCAATAGCTTGGATGTCTCCTTATCTACCTCTCCCATAGTTTGTGAAGATGACTCACAACTATCCATTATACTGTCAAGGCTAGCCCTGTCTTTGGCTATGGCCTCCTCAACATTCTTCAAATGTCTTCAGTGATTTATGCAATAGCTATATAATTTCCTACCTTGTGCTACACAAATCTTGGCTTTAAGAGTGGTAGCCTTAAGAATGCCTAAGTCCCATGAAATGGACTTGTGAACTTCGCTCAACTTCTTTTCAAAGAATTTCTTTTCAACCTTCTCCTTTGTTGTTTTCAACAATGAGTCAAAATGACTATCAAAGCTATCTAATATTGTACCAAGATTCTCAATGCCATCCTTATCTTTTAGGATAACTGGTGAGGGAAGTAGCTTTTTTACTATTTCTACAGCCCTGACCATTATCTTAGCTCTCATGTCTCCTTTCTGAACTGATCTCTCCTTAGCTTTAGCAAAAGCCATAAATGAAAGTTTCATCATCTCATCTTCATCCATGTTGTCCACATTAGAACTAACTGGTTTGGCCACACTTTCCAACAATAGGGATGTATCCAGTCTGACTTTAGCAACTTCCTTTGATTTAGGTTGTTTTTCTTGCTATTCTTCTTACTATAACTCCTTCTCCTATAATCTTTTTTCTGGTTTCTCTTCTGATTTTCTTCCTTTTGTCTATTCCTAATCTTCAACCTCCATCACACTATCGACCTTGTCCATAAATAGATCATTTACATCCTGCAAAGTGTCAAGGCTAACAGGCACACCTGTGACAAAGAAGTCTGGTTGCAAGTTAACTTGAGCACTCACATCTATTGCCTTTGAGTTCTCTCCTAAACCCAAGGATATAGGTTTAGCAATCTTAGGAGGTGACACCTTTTTAGGCATGTCATACATTAGAACTTGGTCTAATTCCTTTTGGGTATCTTCAATTACCTCATCATATTTTCTAGCCATAATCTTGACTAGTCTGGTCTTTATTCTTAGTAGAGGTTTCAGTGCCTTTATGATTCTTTCTCTTTCTTGAATAGACACAACCGACAACATATCATTAATTATCTTGTTTCTTATGTTCTAATCCTCTAAATGTGCTAACTATTTTCTAGTTTCTAGTTTGCTATACAGATCTTTGGGGACACTGGCTTCAACTTCCAACAAATTCTTTTTGAAAACTAACAAATTTTCTCAATGATAGTGTCCTCAATGATTTCTTGATCCTTAGAGCTATATCTCTCATAGTATCTATTTATTGATATCAGATTTCCATCTTTGATAACTCTTTTCCACAATGATTTTATATCTAGTTTCCACAAGGATTGTGGACTCTTTTGAACTATTTTCTCTTCCTCTTTCTCCATGACCTTTTCTTCCTTCTTCTTCCTCTTTACCTCTGTCTCTTTTCATTTTGGATTGGCCTACTTGACTATCCTAGAAGATCTTCTAGGAATAGATGTAGTCTCAACTTCATGTGTTCCTTCCTCTTGAGAGACTGATAAATCAACAATGTTATTAGTAGTAACTTTCTTCTCTATTTCCAATGCAATTGGTGAATTAGTGGCAATACTAGAAGATGCCTCCATCTTATTTTTGATATCTATCAACTGTTCTTTTATAATAGCCACCATTATAGTGATATCTTCTACTATCTTGCTAAATTTCCTCTTTCTTGTTACTTTCTCTTTTCTTCTTTGAATTTTTCATATTTTTCTCTATATGTACCCCATCTTTCTTGATTAGGGCCAATACATGCTCTACTTGCGTAGTTAGTACTTCATCACTTACCTCATATCCCATAGGATAACACCATTTGGTTCTAGGATCAACTACCTCAAAGTAGACACAATCAGTTTCAACCATGGAATAGATGGTGTCCTCATAATTTTCTACTAAGATTTCTAGAATTCTATATCTTTCTTTCATGTGCCTTTGTATGATCTTAATCATGCCAAACAATTCTCCATCAACCCAATCCTTTTTTTCTCTTCTATAGTATTTTGAGATTTGTAGACTAGTGGGTTCATTACCTTTCCATGCTCTAGGATGCATACCAGGAAAGTTGTGAATGATATGAATGTACATGTGAACTAGTAATGACCCAAACCTAAATGCCTTAGATTTTTCCTTCTTTATAAATTTTACATTCTCAATGAATTGTTGAGCTAGTATTTCACATAGGTTGTATTTCTTGTTTTCTTTAACCATTATGTATGCCATCATTATAACTCTAGCTAATATAGAATTAAGTCTAGAAATGTAAAATAAATTGTAGCCAATTATCATTTCTACCAATCTAACATCTTGTAAATATATATCATTTACTGTCATTGCCCTCTTGTCCCATTTAGAGTGTGTTAGGGTTTCATCTTCTTTTCTTAGGTTTTTCTCACTAACAGGTAGGGCTCCTTCATTGTCAAGCCCTGTAATGTCATGGATCAATTGAGAACATATCTTAATAGGTTGATCACCTATCCATAATAATTTATCATGAACTCTATCTAGAATGATCTTGAACCATTTGACTTTCATGAATTCAGTGAGCTGAGTTAACTTGAGTATTGACAAGTCTTTTAAATGTTTGAATTCTTCTGTCAAAGAGCCATTTACTTCTATCATACTATTCAAATCATAGAAGATGTTAACCTCCCCAATAATCTCATACTTGCAATGTATGTATGCCCTAATATCCTCTACATGTAACACACCTATGGGGGTTTGAGAGAATGCCCCTTCCAGATCATCCTCATGGGATTTGAATGGATGCCTTTTGAATTTGTATCTAGGTCTATCTATAACATCAAAAACTACTAGTGTATCAATCACTTTCCAAAGAGATTAAGTCTAAATACCTTAAATGTGCATGAATTTGATGCTTGGCTTCATGTGAACACAAAATCTCTCTGCTAGATTACTGCTTTGCTTTCACACTTCTACTTTTCTTAGTTGTTGATCAATAAATGGTGTAGGAATGAAATATTTCAAGTCTTTTATTCATCACAAGTTGAGTGTGTGCATTAAACACAGGTAGCTCAACTTCGCATGTCGTCCAGTCAATGCAAAAATCATGAACACAGAAGATGAATCTTCAAGTGTTGTGATCTCATCCATAGATTCTACAACATCTGTACACATCATACCTAAGCTTGCATGAGCTTACTCCACTTATACAGGGGCTAGATAATTTCTGTTGACTATATCCAATGCTCCCCATGAGGCCATGGGGCCTTCTAGTTTGATACCTCAAAGAACTCATCATACAAAGACACAACATCATTAGTTGTCTTTCCCTAAACCACTACCTTATTTAGAACTTTTACTTACCATATCTTCTCATCCTCTGATTTCTTGTATTCATTCATGTAATCATTTCAGCTTTTACCACTATCACTAATGTTCTTCCTTATGACCACAGGTGGTGGTCCTTTTGGTTCACTATATCTCCTTGGTCCTCTTCTATTGTCATCTCCATTGTATCTAAAAAACTTCATAATGTGACCTGGATTGTTACCTTTGTAACAAATAGGTGGTCTTCTTCTTTCTTGATTAGTTTGCAGCTTACATTACCTTGCTGTGTGTCTAGAGTTACTACATTTCTAACATGTAAGCTTGGCTATAGTTTCTTCTCTGATATAGTCTTGCTTATACCTAGATTGATTAGGTTTTCTACAATCTGATTTCTTGTGTCCATACTCATAGTAATTAAAATAGTATCTGGTAAAGGGTTTAGAGTTACCTTTACTTCTGCAATCTCTTTTCATGTGTCCAACTTTTTTGCATCTGAAACATCTACCTCTCATGGGTCTAAACTATTCTCTAAGATCTTCATTTGGAGGCCTTTCATTATAAATAGGTCTTTCCTCATTCTTGGCTTCTTTTGGCTCTTCTTGAGTTTTTGAACTTCCAGATTCATTGGATCCACTCATGTCTCCTTTAGATTTTTGTTCTGTTCTTTGTTCATCACTCTTGTCATTTCTCATGTGTAACTTCTCAATGTGTAGTTTAACTTAAGTGAGTTCACCTTTAATGATCTGATTGTATTTATCTAGTTCCTGATATTTATCCTTGTGGTGGTCAAGTTCGGTCTTCATCTCTCCTATCTGCAAGTTAGGTTCTTTTAGTGATTCTTCAACTTTGTTTCTTTCATCCTTTTCATACTGAATCTCTTTGACCATCAAAAGATTGATTTGTTCTTTTTCTTGCTCCAATATCTTTAATTTGTTTGATGTATCATTATCTGAACCTTCTGTGATCTTCTCCATAAGGTCTTGTCTCTGATTTTTTACAATCTCAAGATGTTCTTTAAGTTTCCTCATGAAACCTTTTGCTCTTCTTATTTTGAATTTTCATTCACCATTTTAAACTTTCATCTTATCTAGATCTTCAAGTGCAACTTCAAAGTTTACTTGCAAATCTTCCGAATCCATTCTGATCTCCCTTAAGTTGTTAGACTTTTTCTTCAAGGGCCAATAGCTCTGATACCCATTGTTAGGATTAGGTAATACTGAGAAGGGGGTGAATTAGTATTATAGAACTTTGATTTCAACTTCAAACAATTATAAACAATCCAAAGTAATGCAGAAATGAAAAGAACATATAAGCATAACACATTACTCATGACACCATGATTTGTTCTTGAGGAAACCCTGGCCAAAGGGAAAACCCTGGTGGGGATGGTACCCACAAATATATACTAAAATATAATATCCCTATTAGGAGATCTAGCCTTGTTAGAGGATTACAAAAACCCTATTAGGGGTATACAAAACACCTAGTTAGGGGTGGTGAGCACACTTCTCTTACAATCAATACTGTCCCAAAATAGTTCTCAAAAAGGGGGAACAATACAAGCACTCATCTTTCTTAGATAGTTCCAATTGTAGCTCAGCCTCTTACTAATCACACATCTCATCTCTACACTTATATTCTCAATATTCCTCTGTGATCATTTCCATGCCATCTTTCACTTTTAAAAAAAACACTCCATACTTATACAAAATCAGCCTTCTAGTCGGCTTCAAAATTATCATGCAAAACATGATGATAACTTATGCAAATGTTATCTATGGATTCGGTGCTCTTACAATACTAAATAGTCAAAAATATACATTATTCACCTATCTTAGCATGTTACCATATTCACTTTTCCTTCCTTAATCATCACAACTATTTATACACCCTATTACATTATTTTACTACTTTTGCATATCTTCTGAACACTATATCTCACAAATCTAGTAACTAAAACTTATGCGATCTTAAATAAAGCATGTACATATCCCATAATACATCTAGTTAACTTTTCAAGACATAATACCTTATATATCTACATCGCTGGCCAAAACTATGGCACTGTACCCTGTTATCCTAATTCTTGACTTAGTCATTTTCATGACTGTCACTCCAGTGGCAATCTCCACAACATGTGATCACTCCATCATGAGTGTTTCCATAAATGAAAACCCTCAAGTGATTCCTAGTGCTCCAAATCATCATATGCCAACATAATTTACATACTGCATAATTGATTTGGTCAGTAATCACAGTTATTTATTTACTAGTAATCGGTAAAGTGAACATACATATTGATATTTTATGTTATCAAGCTACCTAATTTGTTGGAATTATTTGATAAGGTACATATTTTCATTTGAGACTATAGGATAACTGATCCAATTGATTCACCCCCCTCTCAGTTATTCTAACAATTGGTATTAGAGTGTATTGGTTACTTGGAACAAAGTTTTAAGGACTTCAGGAGAAAGATTACAAGATATATAAGAGGGAAGTGTTGAAGCTAAACAAAGACAACTTTACTACATGGAAAATGATGAGACTTCACATATCTGGAATTGGAGAATCTAATATACCTTTACTTGACAATGGTTACATACAACCAATGGTTGGTCCTTTGACTCTTGATCAGTTGAGAGATCAACATGAACATAATATTACTATGATAGAGATTGATGTTTCTCTATCTGATGCCAAATTTGAGGATGTCAAGGATTGCACTACTATGAAGCAAATGTGGGATAAAATTTCTCTAGTTTATGGTGGTGATGCAAATGTGATGAGAACCAAATCTGTAAGCTTGAGAGGTAGATTTGATGACATGAAAATGAATAAAGGAGAAAACATTACACAGTATTCAAACTGAATCAAAGAGGTAGTCAATGCTATCCGAGGAGCTAGTGGTATCATTTTTGAAGATACAATGGTAGGTAAAATACTAAGAACCTTGTTTCCTGCTTATGCAATCATAATATCTACTATTCATGAAATGAGGTCTGCACCTGGTAGCACTCTTACTCTTGATAGTCTGATTGGAAAATTAACAACTTTTGAGTTGAACAATTTTGATAATAGCGTGGTACCGAGTGTTGAGTCTTCTTTTATGTCTTCTTCAAAGATTGGTAAATCTAGCAGTAAGCATAATATAAGGAATGTAAGTGATAGTAATACTGATGATGAGATTGATGAACTTGAATCTCTTATGGCTCGAAGATTACCTAAAGGTAAAGGTAGATATAAGGGAAAGTTACCTTTAGCTTTTTTAAATTGTAAAGAAGTTGACCATATTGCTGCTAGATGTCCCAACAAGAAAGAGGAAGATAAAGATAGAGAGCAATCTGGTGATGGAAGCTATGGAAGAATGAACAACAGAGGTTACCGACACTATAAAAGAGACAACTGAGATCACAAAGATAAGGGAAAAAAGGCATGCTATATTTTTTAAGAAGATGACACCGACATTGACACTGATGATGGTGTAGAGGTAGTGTTTGTTGCAATGAAAGATATTCTAAAGAGGAGGAAAGGTATGTAGAAAAATAACTCATTTCTAAAGTTAGTAAAAATGACACTTGGATCATTGATAGTGGTTTTACACATCACATGATTGGTGATGAAGATAAGTTTGATCATCTTGAGCATTATAATGGAGGATCAGTAAAACTGGGAAATGACACTCTGTGTATGGTTAAAGGAAAAGGATCTATCCTATTGAATGATAGAATTAGATGTGATAATACATACTGGGTAAAAGGACTGAATTAAAATTTATTGAGTGTGGTACAGCTTAATAACTCATGTCACTGAGTGGCATTTGAAAGCAAGAAGGTAAAGATCTATGATGAAAATAGAAAGATTATCAGAATAGGAGGACAATCAAAAGGTAATTGATTTTATCTTGACAATGCTGAGACTTCTTGTTTATTGGTAAAAAATGAAGATGCATGGTTATGGCATAAGAGTTTATGTCATGTAAATGTTGATAACATGATTAAGATCAGTAAAAAGAGAAAAGTTAGGGGATTTCCTAGCCTAACCAAACCTGATCATGTTATGTGTCATCAATGTCAGAAAGGGAAGATGACAAAATATAGTTTTAAAAGTAAGGACTACTCATCTAAAGGTATTTTGGAGTTGGTTCATACTGACTTATGTGGTCCCATGAGAACTCAAAGATACAATGGAGATAGATATATATTTTTTTTTTTGATGAATATACTAGATTGATGATAGTTATGTTCTTAAAAGAAAAATCTGAGGCATTCAAACTGTTTAAATGGTATAAGGCTAAAGTAGAAGAAGAAACCGGAAAAGAATTGAAATGCTTAAGGTCTAATAGAGGAGGTGAGTTTGTTTCTGATGAATTCACTAACTTATGTAATGAGCATGGTATTAAAAGATAGGTTTCTGCACCTAGAACACCATAGCAGAATGGAATTACTGAAATGAGAAATAGATCTATTATTGATTGTGCTAGAACTTTGATGATAGAGAAAATTTTTGCACAAATATACTAGAGAGAGGAAGTTAGCACTGTTGTATATGTCATGAACCAAGTTTAACTAAAGAAAGACACAAACAAGACACCTTACGAGTTATGGTTTGGATACACATCAAGTGTAAGTTATTTTAGAGTTGTTGATAGCAAGTGTTATATTTTAACAGATGATAGGAATGGAAAATTTGACTCTAAAGGTGATGAAATAATATTCTTAGGATATTCTACTAAGAGTAAAGCTTATAAATTTATAAAAAAAGTTACTAATAAGATGATAGAAAGTGCTAATGTAAAAGTTGATGAGTTTGCTAATAAGAATGATGTAGAAAGAATGAAGGAGTTGGAAGACTATGGTAGGTGTAGTACCCCGTCCCTAGTCTGATTTTATAAATGTTATGATTATTCTAGGATGATAGATTATATGTTAGGAAATTATTAGTGCTTATGGTTTTATTGACCCCATACTTGCATGTGTATGGTTGATGTGATTATTTTACATTTTTGTTTGACGTGCCTGATGTGGTTGAGGGATAGAGTCATAGTTACTTGCTTGCGAGATCCACATGATCAGCCGATCCCCACCATTGTTTGTTATATATTTATATATGTTTGTACATGCGGGTATTGTATGCAGGTTCGTAGGTACTGGGCATCATCTTCCCTAAATTGTCAGGATGAGTGTGCCCTATCACAATATCTCAAATGGTAAGAGAGGGGAGATAACACGGATCCAAAACCCTAACCCAAACTCATTTATCCTAGGTATTGGATAAGTATTTGTTGACTACTCTATCTGAATTTTTAAGGTTGGCAAAGTTCGTGGATCCCTTCTTTGTGCTTGTTTTCTTTATTTGATGATCTTGATTTATTACTTTTCAAGTATGTGATTTTCTATAGTTATGAAAAGTAATATTATATTTGGAAAAATAATATTAAATTTATATCCTATGTTTTGTATGATTATTAATTAATTAAAAATCAAATATTAAGTTATTTGGTTTTAATTATTTAATTATGTGAAAATAGGATTATTATTGTTCATTAGATATTAAATTGTTAAATTGCATGTTTTAATGATGTTAGGAATATTAAATTATTTAATAATAGATTTTATTATTAACATGTGCTTTATTGAGTTCGAATGTGTTTTGTTTGAAAAAGGTGAAAACTTATCTTTAGGAGACTAAGTTGAGTTGTGTACAATTAAATATATTTTAATTATTAATTAGTATAATCTCTCAACAAAAGAGGGAGAGTTTGATTGGGAGTTCTTTTTGTGAGTCATCTAGGGTTTGCATGCATGGTGGAGTTGAATACCTAATAGGGGGAATTGAATTTATTTGACATGAGACAGGTTTCTTTGGAGGAGAATTTTGGGAGAGCTTGTGTGCTTGAGATTTTGAGGATTCTTGGTTTGTTGTGGTTCCTTGTTGTTCTGGGCTTGATTGTGCATTTGATTCTGGTTTTTGCTTTCATCATAGTTTTTAGATTTGCAGACAAGATTGGATTTGGAAGAAATCTCACTCTCAGATCTTCAACAGGGTTTCAGTACAGTTTCTAGCATTGGATTCAAGGTAGGATCTGAAATTCTTGTTGTGTGTGTGTTTTGTTATTTCATCTGGTAAAAATTTGTGTTTGAGTAGATCTGGATTAGTCTCTTTAGATTTGTATGCATTCTTTGATTCTAGGTGTTAGAGAAACCCTGGATCTATTCTTTTATACTTTTATGAAGATTTGGCATTTTACTGTTATGCTGGTGAAATTTTATCAAAAATTTGTTTACGGTTTGCTTGTAAATCAAAAAATCAAATCTGTTATATAGTTAAACTATAGAGTTGAAAGAAAATTAATTCTCCTTGGAAAGAAATTCAATTTGAATTAAAAACCCAATTTGGGTACAAAAAAATCAATTCTGGAGATAATTTCCAATTCTCATAAAAATTATTAGTCTCTGTTTAAATTATAGTCAAAAACATATTTATACTTGGAAAAGACAAAAAAATGATTAGCCAATGAGAGACATTTTTTATGCATTGATCAAGAGCAATAACAACTAAATAACAAGAAAGAATAAGATAAAATAGTGTGTAAAAAGTTGTTTAATAGACCTGTTACTCTTTCTGGAAAGAAAGTACAGACTTTACTTTTCCATTTTCAGAAATATCTTTCTTATAAATAAAACAATAATACATTTATGCTGTGTCAAAAGTATGCTTAACTTTTTAATAAAAAAAAAATTATACATCAATGCAATGTATTACGTTTTTATTTTGTTTTTAATTAAAAAATAAAATTTAAAAATATTTTGGTGGGGCACGGGACTGTACCCTGTACCCCATGCACAACAAGGGATAGAGCCCTGTCGGCCGTACCCATAGGTACCATTCGCTAGGTGGCCTGCCACTTGCAGCGGACCTTAAAAGGTGTCATGCACAGGGGCAGGGGGTGTTAGGGCGTGGGACCCGTCCCTAGCTTTTTAACTTTTTTTTTTTTTTAAAACTTTATTTTATAAGTTAATTTATTTTAAATTTAAATTTTATTATTAAGTTTAGTTTGTTTTAAATTTGTAATTTATAAATTTAGTTTATTTAGTATGTAAATTTATTAAGTTAGTTTATTAATTTGATTTAATTTAAATTCATTAATTATTTTAGTGAGTTTAAGTGTATTAATTAAATTAGTTTAAACTTATAATGGATAAACATCTTGAATTTATATATGTGTATTTAGGTGTATTAGCATTTGAATAGATACATGTTAATGTCTTATTATTTGATCTTTTCGAATGAATTATTCTAGTTTTATTTGTACATTTCTAAAGTAGATTATATATTTTGGTAATGAAATACATACATTAGAAAATATTTGAATAGGTACATAAATAGGTATATTTTGATGGTTTAAATATTGGATAAATATTGCATGACTATTGTAACCGGGTAATTGTTATTTATATTGATTGAATTATTTATATCTTTAATTGTTATGCGAAAATTTAGGATGTTTTGAATTAATTCTAATTAAGTGATTTATATTTAAATTGTGAATCAAATTTATGATTGAATGATTAGGAAGTTCCTATTATAAAGTTGTTTTCAATTCATCGAACTTGGGTTAAATAGTTAGTTAATCCTTGCTTGCTCAATCATTGTAGCAAGCTTAGTTTTTATTTGTAATTATAGAAATTAGAAAACTAATGTATGCGTGTTTATGTATTAGTTGTACATCTGCATGGAGTAATTGCACGATGTTATGTTCTTTGCATATGTATTGGATTTATAAGTTATTTAAAATGTCCTAATTGGTTTACTTGTATTTTACAAAGTTATGTTTATACCGAAATCGGGTGTTATTGTTTTGTTATACCTATAGGAAGATTGTAAGAATTATTCCTTCATTATGTCATCGTATTAATGTTTATGATTGGTTTATCTCAGTATATTTATGAAATTCTGTACTTAAATTCAATTATGTTTCAATATGGAAATTAAAGTGTTTATGAAATTAGTTTCCAATTTTCTATGATGCATTGTGTCTTCTTCATGCCTGGAGTGTTTTCTTTTGCTTAATCTATTTTGGGGCACTAGAGGACCTAGGGGGAAGATAGAGGCTAGGATTTGTGTTAGTTGTTCTTGTTTTCAGTTCTATGTTTTGATGTGGGTTGAGATCCGATTATACCCTAGTTAACCATATGGCTCATGATGTTGTATTATGCTTTTGGTGCCTTTGTAATCATATCTAGTTCTTGTATGTGAAACTAGATTTGGGATTACCTGGTTGTGTACCTAATTTGATCTTTGTGAGATCTGTGAGCCTAGGGTAGTTTACCTAGTTATGCAGTAGGAGGTAGCTTGCAATAAGTGTCGGGGCCCACAAGTGGTTGCCAGGATCACTTATTGTTAAGTATCTTAATCAAGTGATAACTAAATATAACATTGAGAGTTTTATCAAAATGAACCTAATAAGAAGTGGTCCTCACCTAGGTGTTAGTGCTAGTACAAACTAAGATGGTGTTTAGAAGATGACTAGCCCCCTTTTAAGGGATGAGTTGGCATAGTCGATGGCTTCATCAGTACAAGAAGTCATTGACACTGTGTAAGCTCACTTGGGTGCTGGGATCTAAAAAGATTACCAGGACAAAACTCAAGGGTTAGATGTACATGATGACACCTTATGCATAGTCTAGTTATCCTACATGTGTCAATTTCCTTTGGATTAGTGAGTCTTTCATGACATTATTACTTTTTCACCTTGAGCTAGAGATCTTTCAGGATCCTTTCCTTAGCTTGATCTATTTGATGTTTGTTATCTGAGTGGGATCTATTGTTATCTCCTCAGCACGATGGGAGTGGACCATTTAGGTTCACAAGGTCGGGTGGTAGTGATTCTTTTACCATTTGAGATTTTGACATTCGTGTACCAGTGCTGGATGATCCTTGTAGCAGTTGTTCCTTCTTGATCTTCTTTGATGGATTTGTACTTTTCTTCTTCTTCTTCTTTGTAATCCTGTATTAGAGTATCGCATGTGATACCTAATCTGGACTTTGTATTTTTATTTGATAGAGTGATTACCACATACCCTGCAAAATGTGCAGTGGATGTGTGTTTATTTATATTCCATGGATGATTGTATTTATTATTATGAGATGTAACTATTTTATTCATGTTATGGTATCTTTTGTTGATGTTAGTTAGATGTGTTTTGTTCTTAACTAATTCTACATCATGGGACCCTCGAGATTCGTAATCTATTTTGGATGTTGTGTTAATGTATATAAATGGTAATTGCTGCCGTATTGTTGTTTATCTTGTATGTTAACTTTAAAAAAAAATTTATTCTGCAAACTTAGATGCTTGTTTAGGTTAAGTTCTCATGGGTTCCCCGGCCGGGCATTACACTTGGTATCAGAGCACCGGGTTCTACACTGGAAACTCTGGGAAGTTGTGTGCCCATTAGATGTCTAAAATGTTAAACCTTGAAACCAAACATAGACATATAACTCTTTTGTGTTTGAGAACCATTAAACTACATCTAAACATTTGTGTTCTTGCTTCTCTTAAATGTCTTTGAGATATCACTTGCCTAGTGATTGTCATAGGTGATTGGACTGCTTAGTGTGCATGGTTACCTTCTCTAATGTATCTAGGGTGAAATACCTTTGGATGTCATGAAGCAATTACTCCCTTGAGTGTGGCTACTATTAGTCACCTTGTTAGGTGGATGTGTTATGATTGATGATTCATTTTTGGTTGATTTATAAATTTTTCGTGATGTGTATGGGCTAGCATTGAAATTTTAAACTTTCTTATGATTGTATTAGTCAGCTAACTCTCTTTTCGCTATCTATTTTGTAACAATAGTCACACTTGACTTGCTTTTGAATTACCACGGTACTTTTAGGATTTAATGTTGAGCTTGGAATTTCCCCACTTGGGTTTGTCTTTTTGAACTTTATGGTGGCTATTCTGAATGTTTGGTATTGTTGGCCTTGTTATGTGATAAGTGTACTTTCTATAATGTTCATCATGAACCCCTGATAGTATGTATAAGGGAGGACATCGCGGAGATGGTACTATGCTAATTTTTTGTGAGAGTAGAATCATTGTGTATCCTATATATTGCATTAGTGTTGCATTAACTATATAGATTTTCATGAACCTCTCAGCTTACTATTTGATACAGATATGAATGTGTTCTTTATGCAATTGTTTACTAGATGTTTTCTATGATGATGAATGAATAAAGGTTATGATTTATTTGAATTGAAAATGAATGATTGATCAATGTGATATTTTTAGTTTATTCCTAATCAAAATTATATTGTTCTTAATGATTTCATATCATGTTCCTACCTTATGGCTTGATTTCAGATGTTATGTGTTGTTTTTATTAAATGCATTGTGTTTGGGGGATATGTACTCTTATCTGTTTGTAGGCTTCCAGGAGTAAGCCTAATCCTAGGGGGGGTGGATGTAGTACCCCATCCCTAGTCTGATTTTATAAATGTTATGATTATTCTAGGATGATAGATTATATGTTAGGAAATTACTAATGCTTATGGATTTACTAACCCCATACTTGCATGTGCATGGTTGATGTGATTATTTTACATTTTTGTTTGACGTGCCTGATGTGACTGAGGGACAGAGTCATAGTTACTTGCTTGCAAGATCCACACGATCAGCCAATCCCTACCATTGTCTGTTATATATTTATATATGTTTGTACATGCAGGTGTTGTATGCAGGTTTGTAGGTACTAGACATCGTCTTCCCTAAATTATCAAGATGAGCGTGCCCTATCAAAATATCTCAAATGGTAAGAGAGGGGAGATAACACAGATCCAAAACCCTAACCCAAACCCATTTATCCTAGGTATTGGATAAGTATTTGTTGACTACCCTATCCAAATTTATTAGGTTGGCAAAGTTAGTGGATCCCTTCTTTGTGCTTGTTTTCTTTATTTGATGATCTTGATTGATTGCTTTTCAAATATGTGATTTTCTATAGTTATGAAAAGTAATATTATATTTGGAAAAATAATATTAAATTTATTTCCTATGTTTTGTATGATTAATAATTAATTAAAAATTAAATATTAAGTTATTTGGTTTTAATTAATTAATTATATGAAAATAGGATTATTATTATTCATTAGATATTAAATTGTTAAATTGCATGTTTTAATGATGTTAGGAATATTAAATTATTTAATAATAGATTTTATTATTAACATGTTCTTTATTGAGTTTGAATGTGTTTTATTTGAAAAAGGTGACAACTTGTCTTTAGGAGACTAAGTTGAGTTGTGCACAATTAAATATATTTTAATTATTAATTAGTATTTTCTCTCAACAAAAGAGGGAGAGTTTGATTAAGAGTTCTTTTTGTGAGTCATCTAAGGTTTGCATGAATGGTGGAGTTGAATCCCTAATAGCGGAAATTGCATTCATTTGACATGAGACATGTTTCTTTGGAGGAGAATTTTCGTAGAGCTTGTGTGCTTGAGATTTTGCGGATTCTTGGTTTGTTGTGGTTGCTTGTTGTTATGGGCTTGATTTTCCATCTGGTTCTGGTTTCTGCTTTCATCATAGTTTTCAGATCTGTAAACAGGATTGGATTTAGAAGAAATCTCACTCTCAGATCTTCAACAGGGGTTTTAGTAAAGTTTATGGCATTGGATTCAAGGTAGGATCTGGAATTCTTGTTGTGTGTGTGTTCTGTTATTTCATCTGGTAAAATTCTGTGTTTGAGTAGATCTGGATTAGTCTCTTTAGATTTGTATGCATTCTTTGATTCTGGGTGTTAGAGAAACCCTGGATCTATTATTTTATACTTTTATGAAGATTTGGCATTGTACTATTATGTTGGTGAAATTTTATCAAAAATTTGTTTACGGTTTGCTTGTAAATCAAAAAATCAAATCTGCTATATAGTTAGACTATAGAGTTGAAAGAAAATTAATTCTCGTTGGAAAGAAATTCAATTTGAATTAAAAACCCAATTTGGGTACAAAAAAATCAATTTTGGAGATAATTTCCAATTCTGGTAAAAATTATTAGTCTCTATTTAAATTACAGTCAAAAACATATTTATACCTAGAAAAGACAAAAAAATGATTAGCCAATGAGAGACATTTTTTATGCATTGATCAAAACCAATAACAATTAAATAACAAGAAAGAATAAGATAAAAAAATAATAATACATTTATGCTATGTCAAAAGTATGCTTAACTTTTTAATTAAAAAAAAATTAAAAAAAATAATTATACATCAATGCAATGTATTGTGTTTTTTATTTTGTTTTTAATTAAAAAAAAAAATTTAAAAATATTTTGGTGGGGCACGGGACTGTACCCCGTACCCTGTGCGCAGCAAGGGACAGAGCCCTACCGGTGGTACCCAGAGGTACCGTTCGACAGGTGCCCTGCCACCTGCGGTGGACCTTAAAAGGTGTCGTGTGCAGGGGCAGGGGGGGTTAGGGTGTGGGACCCGCCCCTAGCTTTTTAACTTTTATTTAAAAAAATAAATTATTTTATAAGTTAATTTAATTTAAATTTAAATTTTACTATTAAGTTTTGTTTGTTTTAAATTTGTAGTTTATAAATTTAGTTTATTTAGTATGTAAATTTATTAAGTTAGTTTATTAATTTGATTTAATTTAAATTCATTAATTATTTTAGTAAGTTTAAGTGTATTAATTAAATTAGTTTAAACTTATAATGGATAAACATCTTGAATTTATATATGTGTATTTAGGTGTATTAGCATTTGAATATATACATGTAAATGTCTTATTATTCGATCCTTTCGAATGAATTATTCTAGTTTTATTTGTACATTTCTAATGTAGATTATATATTTTGGTAATGAAATACATACATTAGAAAATATTTGAATAGGTACATAAATAGGTATATTTTGATGGTTTAAATATTGGATAAATATTGCATGACTATTGTAACCGGGTAATTGTTATTTATATTGATTGAATTATTTATAGCTTTAATTGTTATGCAAAAATTTAGAATGTTTTGAATTAATTCTAATTAAGTGATTTATATTTAAATTGTGAATCAAATTTATGATCGAATGATTAGGAAGTTCCTATTATAAAGTTGCTTTCAATTCATCAAACTTGGGTTAAATAGTTAGTTAATCCTTGCTTGTTCAATCATTGTAGCAAGCTTAGTTTTTATTTGTAATTATAGAAATTAGAAAACTGATGTATGAGTGTTTATGTATTAGTTGTACATCTACATGGAGTAATTGCACGATGTTATGTTCTTTGCATATGTATTGGATTTATAAGTTATTTAAAATGTCCTAATTGGTTTACTTGTATTTTACAAAGTTATGTTTATACCGAGATCGGGTGTTATTGTTATGTTATACCTATAGGAAGATTGTAGGAATTATTCCTTCATTATGTCATTGTATTAATGTTTATGATTGGTTTATCTCAGTATATTTATGAAATTTTGTACTTAAATTCAATTATGTTTCAATATGGAAATTAAAGTGTTTATGAAATTAGTTTCCAATTTTCTATGATGCATTGTGTCTTCTTCATGCCTGGAGTGTTTTCTTTTGCTTGATCTATTTTGGGGCAGTAGAGGACCTAGGGGGAAGACAGAGGCTGGGGTTTGTGTTAGTTGTTCTTGTTTTTAGTTCTGTGTTTTGATGTGGGTTGAGATGCGATTATATCTTGGTTAACCATATGGCTCATGATGTTTTGTATAATGCTTTTGGCACCTTTGTAATCATATCTAGTTCTTGTATGTGAAACTGGATTTGGGATTACTTGGTTGTGTACCTGATTTGATCTTTGTGAGATCTATGAGCCTAGGGTAGTTTACCTAGTTATGTAGTAGGAGGTGGCTTGCAATAAGCGTTGGGGCCCACAAGTGGTTGCCAGAATCACTTTTTGTTAAGTATCTTAATCAAGTGATAACTGAATATAACATTGAGAGTTTTATTAAAATGAACCTAATAAGAAGTGGTCCTCACCCAGGTGTTAGTGCTAGTACAGACTAAGATGGTGTTGAGAAGATGACTAGCCCCCTTTTAAGGGATGATTTGGCATAGTCGATGGCTTTGTCAGTATGAGAAGTCATTGACACCGTGTAAGGTCACTTGGGTGCCAGGATCTAGCAAGATTACCAGAATAAAACTCAAGGTTTAGACGTACATGATGACACCTTCCTATGCATAGTCTAGTTATCCTACATGTTTTGGTTGCCTCTGGATTAGTGAGTCTTTCATGGCATTATTACTTTTTCACCTTGAGTTAGAGAGCTTTTGAGATCCTTTTCTTAGCTTGATCTGTTTGATGTTTGTTATCCAAGTGGGATCTATTGTTATCTCGTCAGCATGGTGGGAGTGGACCATTTAGGTTCATGAGGTCGGGTGGTAGTGATTCTTATACCATTTGAGATTCTGACATTCGTGTATCGGTGCTAGATGATCTCTATAGCAGTTGTGCCTTCTTGATCTTCTTTGATGGATTTGTACTCTTCATCTTCTTCTTCTTTGTAATCCTGTATTAGAGTATCGCATGTGATACCTAATTTGGACTTTGTATTTTTATTTGATAGAGTGATTACCATATACGCTGTGAAATGTGCAGTGGATGTGTGTTTATTTATATTCCATGGATGATTGTATTTATTGTTATGAGATGTAACTATTTTATTCATGTTATGGTATCTTTTGTTGATGTTAGTTAGAAGTGTTTTGTTCTTAAGTTATTCTATGTCATGGGACCCTCGAGATTTGTAATCTATTTTGGATGTTGTGTTAGCGTATATAAAGGGTAATTGCTTCTACATTGTTGTTTATCTTGTATGGATGATTGTATTTATTGTTATGAGATGTAACTATTTTATTCATGTTATGGTATCTTTTGTTGATGTTAGTTAGATGTGTTTTGTTCTTAAGTTATTCTATGTCATGGGACCTTCGAGATTCGTAATCTATTTTGGATGTTGTGTTAATGTATATAAAGGGTAATTGCTTCTGCATTGTTGTTTATCTTGTATGTTAACTTTTAAAAAAAAATTATTCTGCAAACTTAGATGCTTGTTTAGATTAAGTTCTCATGGGTTCCCTGGCATGGCATTATAGTAGGTTCACTTATGTTGAAGATCCAGTGTATCGACTGAAGCCACGAGCTGAGTCTACGGAGCATCAAGAAAATGCAATCGAGAATCAATAAATGGACATTGAGAATCAAGAAGAAGCTATCGAGAAAGAAATTGTACCTGAACAAAATGATGAGCAGAGGAGAGATCAAGTACTAGAAAGATTTTTTAGAAGACATTGTCATGAGAACCAAATTATTTGAGACAAGCAAGATGGCATGTTGACTAGAAGTGAGTTAAGACATAACACATGCTTAGTTTGTGATTTTGAACCGAAGACTATTAGGGATGCACTTAAAAATGAGGAATGGATAAATGTTATGAATGAGGAGATTGAACAAATTGAAAATAATAAGACATGGACCTTAGTGCCTAGACCGAAAAATAAAATTTTTATTGGTACTAAGTGGATTTTTCAGGAATAAGCTGAATGAGATTGGAGAAGTTACAAGGAATAAGGCAAGACTTGTTTGCAAAGGATATGCACAAGAAGAAGGTATTGATTATGGTGAAACCTTTGCACCTATTGCTAGATTGGAAGGAGTTCAAATATTACTTTCCTATGCTGCACATAAGGGATTTAAGGTACATAAAATGGATGTGAAATCAACATTTCTGAATGGAATTCTTCAGGAGGAGGTCTACATAGAACAACCTGAAGGGTTTGTTGATCTGAATCAGAAAGACATGGTATGTAGACTACACAAAGCTTTATATGGACTGAAGCAAGAATCAAGGGCATAGTATGAAAGATTACATGTTTATCTTATCAGTATTGGCTTTGTAAGAACAAGTGAAAATAACAATATGTACATGAAAGGAGATTCTGTTGATAACATTTTGATTGCTGCAATATTTGTTGATGATATAATCTTTGGTGGACAAGATCAAATTTGCAAATCTTTTGCTAATGAAATGAGAAAGGAATTTGAGATATCTATGTGTGGAGAGATTAAATTCTTTCTAGTTTTGTACATTATACAACAAAAAGATGGGATTTTCATCACACAATCAAAATACATTAAAGAAGTTTTGAAAAATTTTGGCATGGAAGATGCTAAACATGTGGGAACATCGATGGTGACAGGCTACAAATTAATAAAGGATGATGAATCTACCAAGGTAAATCAGACTCTGTATCGATCTATGATTGGTAAACTGATGTATGTTGTACATAGTAGGCCTAATATTGCACATGTAGTGGGGATTGTGGCAAGATTTTCTACCCCTCCTAAAGATTTACATATGGTTTCTATAAAGAGAATCTTGAGATATGTGAAGAAAAAAGAGGACTATGGATTATGGTACACATTGGAAGGTAAATTTGAATTGAAAGTTTACACCGATGTAGATTGGGTTGGAAACATAGATGACCGGAAGAGCACAACCGGTGGAGCATTATTTTTAGGGGAAAGGCTTGTGACATGGATTAGCAAGAAAAAAACATGCATTTCTCAGTCCACTACGAAAGTAGAGTATGTTGTTGCTACTTCAAATTGTTCAAATATAACTTGGAGTAGACAAGTGTTGGAAGGAATGGATGAGGTAATCATTGACCTGATGATTATATATTGTGACAACACCAGTGCTATAAATATTTCTAAGAATCATGTGATGCATTCGAAGACAAATCATATATCTATTAAGTATCACTACTTAAGAGAACAAGTTCAAGAGAAGCAAGTACAACTAGAATTTTTAACATCTAAGGAACAACTTGTTGACATCTTTACTAAACCATTACCGAAGGACACATTTGAATATTTGAGAACTAGACTTGGGGTCCATCCCCTATCTACCAGTCACTGAGGTGATCTAGAGGTTGCATCAACCTACACTTATCAGAAGATCATTCATGTTGATGTACATATCTCACACTTTGGATTTTGTCTAAGGTTGTGAAAGATTGTAGAAGCTGGAATAGAAATTTGTTTTTATGTACACTGAAGGTACATGATATGAGCTAAACAACAGAGAAATACTTGGCTGCTATAGAGTTGACTATTTGTATATTTTATTTGGCATTATTGTCAAAGAGAGAGAAAACAAGAGAAATATGAAAAGAAAATGAGAGAGAATGAATATGGAAAATCAGTTACTAAGAACACATAGAAAGGGAGAGACTTGAATATTTGTTGTTGAGAACAAAGGGAATCTAAGAACTAAAAAGATCAAATCCACAGGGAGAGTCTGCACTTGTAATACTATTATGTTTTATAGTGATTAAACATATTAAATGCTTACCGAGATACAACATTTAATTGCATAGTTGTACAATACATGTTTGGTATGTGTTTGGCATATTTTCATATAGCTTGTATTTCCATCAATGCCAAAGGGAGAGATTCATGAACTAAAACTGATTGAATATCTGAATGAACTGAAGAAATAGTGATTAGAGATCACCGAGTACTGAAATGATATGTAAGATGATTAAATTAGTCAATATGTTGTCATTGATGTCAACTAGTCTTAACAATACTTATCATGTTAGTTAAAAATATCTGAACATCTGTTGAAGGAAGAAAATATGAAGAACTAAGATATCTACATATGAAAAAGATGGATATGACAAATAAGGATCATTGGGTAACTTATTGATGAGTCTATAGCTTTATATTG
This sequence comes from Chamaecyparis obtusa, assembly GCA_027943335.1. NCBI lineage: Eukaryota > Viridiplantae > Streptophyta > Pinopsida > Cupressales > Cupressaceae > Chamaecyparis > Chamaecyparis obtusa. The sequence continues at coordinate 570,262 of BSBK01001073.1, forward strand.
TTGACTTGAGCATGTTACATTAATCTACTATGAAGAAGATATTTGAAATTTAACAAGTCAATGTGGTTGGTAATTGAATATTTTTGTATACACCGAGCTAGTGCAGTGTATACCGACTGACAGTATCAACTGAGCTAGTTTAACTAGTTATCATTGATGCATTTCTATTTTAACCGAGTATAGATGAAAAAATTAAATGCAAAGAACAGCCGATTGAATTTGATGAGCTAGAATTGTTATGATTTTGAGATTAAGGATTAAGTTTGTTTTGAGATCCATGGATGAAAAAAATTGGAGAAGATCTAAAGGATGAGATTGAAATGTGTTAATGACACATCTGCCGATGAAGGTTTACGAGGAAAAATGGACGAAGGAGATCAAGCGGAAAAATCTAATGGCTGATATGAAAATAGTTTACTTGTCTATATAAGAGATATGAGTTTCATTGTTGAAACATGCCGAAAGAAGAAGACTGTAGAGAAATTGTGTGAAGACTATTCATGCATGCCATATCAGACTAGTTATTGAAATAACTGAACTATAGAGTTAATCGAGCGTTAGAGAATCATTTACCGAGTGAAAGTAAGTTGAAGAATATTAAGGAAGTGAATTTGATTATTGATCAAAGGATTTGTATGGGCTTAGCATAGATCTAAATATATGTAGTTGAGTTGTATTTGAATTAGATCATACTATATTAGTTTAACCATTGATTTAGAAAATCTCTTAACTGAGTGGACTTAATAGTCTTATATTCTGCCCTATGTCATTTAGAGAATGTACATTGTTATCTTATTGACCTCGTAGTGAATACTGGTCAAAAGTTAATTGTTAGTGATAAATCCTTTAACCAGTTTGCACTTAATAGTGTGTTTGTAACCTTTAACAGGGTTGGCTCTCCTTCGAGCTCACTTTAGAAGAGTGAATTATTTTGGGTTACCCGTGCTAGGTGGTTTTTCCCTTAACAGGGTTTCCACTTTAAATCATTGTGTTATGTGTTATTTGTGATGATTTTTTTTTCTATCATACTTTACATACTACATAATTGATTTGGTCGATAATCAAAATTATTTATTTACTAGTAATCGGTAAAGTGAACAGACAGATTGATATTCTATGTTACGGAGCTGCATAATTTGTTGCAATTATTTGATAAGGTACATCTTTGTAATTTGGATTGTAGGATAACTCATCTAACTGATTCACCCCCCTCTTAGTTATTCTAACATTCTCCTCAATAATGGGTATTATATCAATCTTTACATCCTTGGGCACCTTAGATAGGTTTTCACCCTTGGATACATCTTTCATTTTTCCTATTTTATAACTAGAGGGTACCTTTTGGTTTTCACCCAAGAGCCTCATATTTTCTTTTTCAATTTTATGAATAGAGGATTGATATAGCTCCCCAAAGTATGTTGTTATGTCCAAATCAATGTTGAAACTTGCCTTGTGGTCTCCCATATGTATGAATTTTCTTAGTCCAAAGAATTAAACAATTGCTTCATTATTCTCAAAAATGTCTATGATTGATGAATTTTAATGTTCCCAATCGATAAGGTCAAGGTAAACTAAGGTTATGTTATCCTTGGTTTAGAAGGATGAAATAGGAAGTTTGTTAAATGTATTGATATACAAGTCAATTATTAATTCATGGGTCTTATGAGGATGAGGATAAAGGTTTAGATCTATTATAGAATTATAAAATCCATACTTTTTGATTTGTGGGTTTTCCTTGTAAAGATAGTCGAGTAATGGAAGTGTCAAGATGTAGGATATCCATGGTATTTGGGGTATCCCACTCATAATTATTAGAGTCTATGTCTAAATGGGATTCCTCAAATGCCTCAAATTCATTGTAAACACAAGAATTAATATCACTGGACAATAACATATTTGAGATGCCACCTGTAAGTGGTCTATAACCTAAACCTTGATGCTTTGGGTTTTGGGTAGGATAAATTGTTAGGAATAACAGTCCATAATACAATTGAGAGGGGGGGTTAATCAATTGTATAACAAAATATTAAACTTTAAACTTTAATCTCCATAATATCAGATCCAATGAACACAATAAATGCCAACACAATAACACAAGGTAAAAACCCCGGTGGAATTTAGCACCCACAAATGATGTACTAAGAGTATAGTTATCCTTGTTAGAAGATATAGCCCTGTTAGGAGCTTATTAAAACATTACAGTACATAGTCCTTGTTAGAGGACAAACCCTATTAGGATTCAAGAACAAAAGAGAGGGCTCACTGTCCAAGGCTCGCTGCCCAAAGAAGGTTAAGTCCACCTTCAGAACTCACTAGTTCACAATAGGTGTATATAAAGAAATACACAATCTTTTTGAACTATTTTCCATCAATTGTCTTTGCTTGATCAATTCCAATGAAGTCCACCAGTAAACCTCTACTCTATATATAGTAGTCACAACCTCACAGCTTTTCCAACTTCTTTATATCACCAATATCCCATCCATATCTTTTCCAAAGAAAAGACCTTTTATTTATACCTTATTACAATTTACCATGATCAGGTTGGCCCATGAGGCTTTCCTAATTACAAAAAATTACATAAACCCTTGCTAAGATACACATGATATCTAAAACAAGTCTACAATGATTACATTACAACAATTAAGGACTGACATCCTTAATTTGTGCTTGCCAAACAAAACACACACTTCATTCCCTGATTCAGCTTCAGAATAAACCATCGCTAGAGCACACGCCACATATGACATCACCAATCATTCCATACCTTATGTTGACCAATGAGCATCCTTCAGTACCCTATCCATCATCCTTCAAGTTTTCATACCTTGAATCCAAATCCTCTGAAAGATATACCAGAAACCCAGAGACTAACTCTGTCAATTCTCACTATCACAGTCCAGTGACCAATTTGTACAAAAATAGTTGTAACTCTCTCAATATAAAACATCTAATGATGTGATCTTAGATATAAGATCACAACATCCACTTGAACCTTCATCTAACTTCACAACATCTGAAACATCTGTACAATATCTATACACTTTGATTACCAGTCTATTTTCTTCATAGAAACATATGTTGACATCAGTGACAAAACACAAATGACAATTGTATGAGTGCCCATTTAGTAACATAGTGATTAAACATATTAAATGTCTTAATCACTTCCCATTCATTAGAAATATCCAACATAATTTGGCTTCATTATTCCTTTTTCATTCTTTCCTAGGCCTGAATTCCCATTGTACCCCTAATTATGGACTATGCTATATCCCCTTCCATATTCATGTACTAAAATTTTGATCTTAGGGGGTTTCTCATCTATATACAACCAGGAGGATAGATTATCTTCAATGATCTCTTCATGTATATCTCCCAATCTTTAGAAAACTATTGGTGGATAGACAATTGTTAGTTATTGCTTTGTCTCTAGAGGTTGCCTCAATTTTCCATATGACTTGGGTGAGATAGGTAACTTTCCTACACAAAAAAAATCTAAGGCATAGGTATATTCTCCACATACATTTTCTTGTACTTTTATATTTAGCTCTAATGTGGGTTTCATTGTTAATATTACAAGACTTGTAGGATCTATGTTTTTAGAAGAGGAAACAATTGATGCTTCCTGACTATTGGGTACCTAATTAGAAATAGATCCTCTAAGATTTTTGAAATATAGAAAGGGATCATTCAATTCCATCATAACATTGATGGATCCAAAAATATAGACATTCATGATAAGTAAATGGTACAACCTTCATAGAATGGATCTATGGTCTCCCTAGGAGTCTGTTATAACCCAACTCTAGATCTAGTACTTGGAATGTTATGTCTTGAGTTGCTGGACCCAATCTAATTGGGAGATTTATTATGCCCTTGGAGGGACATTCTTCATCATCATAAGCTCTTATTATGATCTTTTTGATGATATCTATGCAACTCTCATAGTAGACCAATACTAATATCAATTTTAGTGTATATATATTTGGACCCACTACTCTGTCTATCAAGACTCGCCTGATTTTGTGGAGATGGATGAAGCCTTATAGATGAAAATGATCATTATGGGATGGCTTGTGTGCTAGAATATCATTTTTAGTGAAGGAAATATAATGTGGAGTAGCTAAATACCCTACTATGGATTGAAACTCATTAACTTATAGGTATTTTTAGGTGGATGACTATTGTAGGGTTGTGTCTAAGATTTCTTTGTGGTCACAAGAAATGTGGAGCATTTTATAGATGGATATTTGTGCTAGTGTTTTCTTCAGATGGTCTAGTAGATTGTACAGACCCAATGGTGGATTAGATGGTTTACTCAGTATAGTAGTTTTTGGCGTGGCTCCTTGTACTTTTATTTTGGTTCGAGTGGTGGAAATAGCACAACTAGTATTTGGACCTTGGATGGTGATGGTGTTTATGGTCAATTTGGGTCTACTTTAGTGTAGGTGACTTTTTCTTGATTATTCATTCCTAAGGTAGAGGTCATACCTTTGTCATGATTTATCAATGGGTTTTAGAAAAACTTGTGGTCTTGGTTGTTGGTGCTAGAATTAGTGACCACTTTGATCTTTTCCATGGTCAATGAAATCTTGTACAATGTATTTTAGCTACATACTACTAGATATTTTGTGTCCTTTAGTTCTGTGATAGTTACAATAACTATTCTCATCCCACCATGTTTTCTTACCAGGACCTTCATAATTTCTTATCTCAAGTAAATTGATTGAATGAAACTATATCAATTTCTTCAGGATCATCTCAAGAGGTTCTACAAGAGGTGTACATTCTCATCATGAAGGGGGCTTCATTTTTGCATAACTTTGTTGTTGTATTGTAGTATTGGACTCTTCAAGAATTTTCCTAGGAGCAATATTATTAACATTGTGAGTAGTTTGTGACAGCTAGAGTCTGTAATACAAAATATGGGCAATGTACAATATATCAAATCTAGCTAGCACCCTCATCCTCTTATGGAGGATCAGGAGGTGGTACATCTGCTCTACCTAGGACAGGTGGTGGCATTTCCCCCTCTCACTTCTGAGCTATGAAGGAATATAATTGTGCTCTCTGTGCAGCAGGAATGACAATGCAGTACAAAGAAAAGTAATATGTGGCCCTTTGTCCCTGATGGGTGGCCATGTGAGCATGTCTATCCTACTTTGGTCTGATCTCCACTAAATTGAGTCTCTCTCAGCAAGGTGTACCCTCAATGTAGCTACCTCCAAGCGTAGCATGGCCCTGTCCTACTCACACTATGATAAGGGATCTCCATCCCCACCTGCTAGTGGATCCCTAGGTACCTTCTTCTCTCCATCACCCCCACTACCCCCTGATCACTACTTTTGATCATGCTAATCCCTATGAAGAAGTATACCTATATCCCTCTATGGCGTGTGGACTCTCAATATCGACTCTACTAGCTGACATCCCCACTAGGTGCCCGTCGCCTACCACTGTCACCTCCTCCACCACCACCTCCACCACCTCCTCCATCTCCTATGCCTACTCCATCTTTGCCTCCATGAGAACCATATCTCCCTCCATCTCTCTCTCTATCCCTACCTCTCCCCATGTGTCTTCCTTTGGTAGCTTGGCCTCAGCCACCACCCTCATCAACTGGATCATAATCTAGAGCATCCTCAAGGTAAGGAGAAATCTCATTAGGCGAGGTTAATCTCGAGTATGGATGCTGTGAGTAATTTGTATGATATCCATTAGTGATCCCACCATTTTTAATCTTAGGAAGGTAGTCCCATGGTACTAGAGCCATCTTTGAAATCTCATGAAGCATTGTCTCGTATATGAGGTGAGATCCCCACTGCACCTCCTCATCCTGGATCCTAGCATTAAAAACCATCTCCTATGGCATCCCCTACACTCTAATGTACTATCTCAAAACCCTTCCTACAAAGAATCTCTCAATAATATATTGATTCCAGCCTATTAGATATTGAGATTGGAAAAAGTAAGGCATCTAGAAAACATTTGAAGGCCACTCCTCACAATCAAGATAAGGTCTTCAGATGACCTATGCAACATCATCTAGGATGCACCTCTAATAATCAAGCTTTCCCAGATGGGGCTTCTATAACATATCATAGTACATGTAGACGTAGGGTAGATCAGTATCTCGTTGCCTCTCAATGATCGGCCGTGTGACTGGGATATTCTCCCAGGCCCAGATCAAAAGAACTAAGATGATAATGGTAATGTCCATGAGTGATGGTACATGATCTCATAAAGCTCATGGTACATATGAGAAAGGATGTAGCTCCCCTAGGAAAATTGGTGAGATGATCAAATCATATCCTCTATAACCTGCAACCATCTACACATGAAGCCATGCTACCCATGATCAGGCATCATCAAGCCTCCAATCAGTCCTATCAGATAAACAAGAAGCCACTTGTAGTTGACCACAATGTGGTCCCAACTAATATATCATCTTTCTATGGTGTCATCATGAAATAGTCTCTGAGTGTCTTCCATCGTCACAGTGGCTCTGGCATCATACTCTACCTACAAAACCATCACTGGTGTTGGATACAATTATCTAAAGGACATTGTTGGATTAGCTATGTGTTGTCTTTGATGTCACACAAATGTCATATCAATTATCGCTCTCAGTATCTATCGAGTTCAGTCAATCAACTAAGTGGTTCTCAGTATCTACCGAGTTCAGTCGGTCAGCTAAGCGGTTCTTAGTATCTACCGAGGTTAGTCAGTCAGCTAGGTAGTTTTTAGTGTCTACCGAGTTCTCTCAGGTGTCTAAAGGAAACATGACAAGGTAACAGTGTTAACTGAGCCTCCTTGGTTATCGAAGGAAAATTAGTGGTTACCGAGCTCTCTCGGTCTCCAAAGGATGTTGTAGAATTTTTTGTGGTTACCGAGTTCTCTCGGTCACCGAAGGAAATCTTTTTTGGATTAATGTTTACCGAGAAAGGTCAACCCTTTCAAAGAATTTTGTTATTATAGTTTGTTTATCCCAGCCGACTGTTATAATAATTATTAGTGCCAACTTGACAATCTAAATGATTATGAAATGGCATATATATATAGAAGGTCAAGTGGTGAATAAAAGATATACAGCATGCAGAAATCATTTTGAAGAAAGGTGTGTGTGAATTTTGAAGGATCATCAAATATCCTTGAGGAGTAGCAAAGATTTAATTGATCAGCAAGGATCTAGTGAAACAGAATAGAGATCTATATTTAGCAATTCAGTTGCAGGTCATTTCATTGTTACTCTCTAGCAATTGTAGTAGTGATATCAAAATCTCTTAACCAAGTTGGTTAAACAACCATTTTGTAAATCCTCTAACAAGGTAACAGTTCTATTGAATTGTTTCAAGACCTCTTACAAGGCCACTCCTAGCAGGGTGATTAAATCCTCTAACAAGGTCACACCTAACAATGTGTTTTGTAACCTTTTACCAGGTTGGCTTCTAACTGGGCATCACTTCAGAAGAGTGAAAAATAGTAACTAGTTACATTGGTGGTTTTTCCCATATTGGGTTTTCACGGTAAATCTGGTGTCTCTTGTTTTTATGTTATTTTCTTTATTCATGTAAGTTAATCAGTGGTGAATGCTTAAGAACAGTTTAATTATTACACACTTCAAGGATCAAGTTTTCAGCATTTCTCTATATATTTACTGAGTGGCACAGTAAATAATTTGTTAAGATATTTAAGGGATCAGTGGTAATATTTTTTTGGTTAACTGATTCACCCCCCCCTCTCAGTTACTACATCTATATTTTCAACAATTGGTATCAGAGCTTTTGGTGCTTGTAGGAAGGGTTTCAAGGACCTAAGCTAAAGATCAAGATGTCTTACAAAAGAGAAATTCCAAGGCTTAATAGAAATAACTTTTCAGCATGGCAAGGTCTCATGAGATGACATCTAGCTTCCATTGGTGATTCAGGATGCAAATATATTGATCAACAATATACAATTCCTACTGGCACATTAACTATTGAAGACATTGCAGAGAAGAAGAACCATAACACTATGATGATAGACATTGCATTAGCTCTTAGCTATGAAGAATTTGATGAAATCAAAGACTACACAACTGCTCATGAAATGTGGAACAAGCTAAAGAAAATCTATGGCGGTGATGACAATGTGAAGAGAGACAAAGCAGAGAGCCTAAGAGGACAGTTTGATCAAATGAAAATGAGAGAAGAAGAAAACATTGCAAAATATGTTCAAAGGATCAAGACAAGTGTTAGTGCAATCAGAGCTTTTGGAGGAAAAATTGATGATGAAACGGTTATAAGTAAGGTTCTTAGAACATTACTCCTTATTTATGAAATAAGAGTTTCTACTATTCAAGAAAGAAGATGTGAAGAAAATCACAATATAACTTTGGATGCCTTAGTTGGAAGATTGATAGCCTTTGAACTGGATAACTATGACAACTATGTTCCAACTTCTAAAAATATTGAATCAGCTTTTGAGGCCAAACTTTCACTCAAGAAAGGGAAGAAAATCTAATCAGAAAGTGAAAAAGAATCAGAGGAAAGTTCTGATAGCGATCTTGAAGTTATTGAAGCATTACTTGCAAAGAAGTATTCAAGAGGCAGAGGAAAATACAAAGGTAAAACTCCCTTAATATATTTTTCATGTGAAGAAATTGGTCATATTGCAGCTAGGTGTCCAAACAAGCAAAGCAAAGATGAGAAGAAAAATTACAAGTACAATGGCAAGAAAAATTTCAAATCATTTAAGGATAAAGGTAAGAAAACATGTTTTTTAGCTAAAGATTCAGATGATAGTGAAGAAGAAATTGTTTTCATTGCTGTAAAAGATGAATCTGATAATGATGAAGATGAGATGGCACTTATCTCTCATATAAGGAAGAATGATACATGGATTATAGATAGTGGATGTTCACATCATATGACTAGTGACAGGACCAAGTTTGAACACTTTGAAAACTTTGATGGTGGTAATGTAAGGTTTGGAAACAATGAACCCTATTGTATAAAAGGAAAGGGATGAATTTCATTAACCAAAGAAATTATATGTGATAATGCATATTGGGTTGAAGGACTAAAGCATAATCTTCTAAGTGTAGCATAGCTAATCAACATTGGATTTAAGGTTGAATTCATGAATGGCAAAGCAAGACTGCTGGATGACAAAGGAAAACTGATAGGATCAGGCAAACAAACCAAAGGTAACCTGTTTTATCTTGATCTTGGTGATTACTCATGTTTTATTGCTCAAATTGAAGAAAGTTGGTTATGGCACAAAAGGTTATGTTATGTAAATTTTGACAACATGATGAAAATAATCAAATTCAAGAAAGTAAGAGGTATTCCTACTTTCAAGAAACCTGATGTTGGTCTATGCAAGAATTGTCAAATTGGTAAAATGGGAAAGTCTAGTTTCAAAAGTAAAAACTATCAGTCTAAAGATATTTTGGAAATTGTGCATACTAATTTATGTGGACCTATTGGAATTGAGAGCTATACCGGAGAAAAATTCTTTATTCTCTTTGTTGATGATTATTCTAGAATGATGACTGTTATGTATTTAAGAGAAAAGTCTGAAGCATTTGAGAAGTTCAAATGGTATTTAGCAAGAGTAGAAAAGGAAATAGGAAAAAGAATAAAATATTTGAGATCAGACAGAGGTGGTGAATTCATCTCCCATGAATTCAATAATTTTTGCATTGAAAGAGGAATCAAAAGACAGGTATCAGCCCTGAGAACTCCTAAGCAGAATGGAATAGCCGAAAGAAGGAACAGATCTATCATGGATTGTGCAAGGACTCTAATGATTGAAAAGAACATTGCTATGAAATATTGGAAGGAAGCGATCAACACTACAATTCATACCTTGAACCGAGTACAGCTGAGAAAAGACACATTCAAGACTCCATATGAGCTATGGTATGGCTACAAACCAAATGTAAGTTACCTAAAAGTATTTGGTAGTAAATGTTACATCTTAAAAAAATCTAGAAAAGGAAAAATTTGATGTAAAAAGTGATGAAGGAATATTTTTGGGATATTCTTGCAAAAGTAAGGCATATAGATGTCTAAATTTGTCTACTCGCAAAATCATAGAAAGTGCACATGTGAGAATTGATGAGTTTGCAGAAAAGATTGAAGAAGAAAGCAAAAAGGAACTAGAGGACTATAGAAAATTTGTTTACATCGAACCTGATACATTGCCAGACACATGTAAGGAGACTACATCTACCGAGCCCAATACAGTAATCGAGTCACAAGAAGAAGTTCAGACTGAGTCACAAAGTACTGAGTCTCAGTCTAAAGCTATCGAGCAAGTATCTACTGAGCCCGAGCAATCTGAACCTGAAGATGAAGAAGATGACAATGTAACTCATTTAGGAAGCAAGGAACCTGTATTAGCCAAGTACATCAGAAAGCATCATAAACCAGATCAGATTATTGGAAACAAGTCAGATGGTACTATGACAAGAAGTAAACTAAAAGGTACATGTTTATTTGCTGATTTTGAACCTAAAAATGTCAAAGATGCATTAGAAAATGAAAGTTGGACTGAGGCTATGAATGAAGAAATAGAGAAAATAGAGAAAAATAAGACATGGACTCTTGTACCTAGGCCTAAAGATAAAAATGTAATTGGGATAAAATGGGTATTCAGAAATAAGTTGAATGAAGATGGTCAAGTATCAAGAAACAAAGCAAGATTGGTATGTAAAGGATATTCTCAAGAAGAAGGAATAGATTATGGAGAGACTTTTTCTCTTGTTGCAAGATTAGAAGGTGTGAGGACTTTACTTGCATATGTAGCACATAAAGGATTTAAGGTATATCAGATGGATATCAAATCTGCTTTTTTCAATGGTATTATTGAGGAAGAAGTCTACATTGAGCAACCTGAAGGTTTTATTTATCCAGACAAAAGGGATATGGTCTGCAAATTACACAAAGCATTGTGTGGTCTGAAACATGCTCCTAGAGCATGGTATGAAAGATTACATAACTATCTTGCTCAGATTGATTTCAAAAGGGCTAATGACAACAACAATTTATACATCAAAGAAGGATCAGATAACAAAATTGTTTTGGCAGAAATATTTGTGGATGATACTGTGTTTACAGGAAATGATGATCAGTGCAAAGAATTTTCAGAGCTTATGAACAAAGAATTTGAAATGTCTATGTTTGGTTAGATAAAATTATTTGTTGGACTTCAGATTTAGCAGAACAAAAATGGTATCTACATTACTCAGTCTAAATATATCAAAGAAATACTTAAGAAATTTGGTATGGAAGATTCAAAACCAATTGGTACACCCATGCGTACTGGACTGAAGCTTACCAAAGATGATGATTCAAAAGAAGTAGATCAGACCTTATACAGATCAATGATTGGAAAATTACAGTATGTAGTACACACAAGGCCTGATATTGCCTTAGCAATTGGAATAGTGGCAAGATTCTCGGCTAAACCTAGAGAAAATCACATGATGGCAATCAAAAGAATCTTGAGGTATTTAAGGGGAACTGAAGATTATGGCTTGTGGTATAAATTTTGAGGCAATCTAGATTTAAAAGTGTTTACTGATGCTGATTGGGCAGGAAACATTGATGACATAAAGAGTACAAGTGGTGGAGCATTCTTTCTTGGCAAGAGGTTAGTATCTTGGACTAGTAAAAAGAAAAATTACACATCCCAATCCACAGCAGAAGCAGAATATGTTGCTGCAGCAGTAAATTGCTCTAATATTATATGGTTTAAATAGCTTTTGGAAGGCATGGAGGTTGAGATCAAAGAACCAGTTGTTATGTTTTTGTATAATACAAGTGCAATAAATATTTCAAAGAATCCAGTAATGCATTCCAAAACCAAGCACATTGCAATTAAATATCACTTTGTCGGAGAATTGGTGCAGGACAAGGAAATCGGATTGGAATATATTCATACAAAAGAACAAATTGCAGATATCTTCACCAAGCCACTACCTAAGGATGCATTCTTGTATCTAAGAGGCAAGTTAGGGGTCACTCCCCTATCTGAGGTTCACTAAATAAAGTTTTAGTGATGCATCAACCAGAACATGTTGAAGATCAATCAGTTGATGCAGCATAGTCAGGGAATCATTGCATATGAATCAATACATAAGGTACATTGATATTTACTGAAATCGTGTAAGTTGTCTTTGGCATGTGTTGTCAAAGAGGGAGAGTTTGCTGTCATTTCAAGAAATTTATAAGAAGAATAATTTGAGAAGTTAAGAGGGAGAGTTCTCAGTCAGAGAAAGAAGTTTGAAGATGATGGGAATCAGAATGAAGCTAAGGATATGTTTCTTACTCTTGGTTTCTCTGTGAAATATCATTGTGTTATGAGATGTTGTGTTGCCATCAATGCTGAAGAGGGAGATTGTTGGATACAATTATCTGAAGGACATTGTTGGATTAGCTATGTGTTGTCTTTGATGTCACAGAAATGTCATATCAATTATCACTCTCAGTATCTACCAAGTTCAGTCGGTCAACTAAGTGGTTCTCAGTATCTACCGAGTTCAGTCGGTCAGCTAAGTGGTTCTCAGTATCTACCGAGTTTAGTCAGTCAATTAGGCGGTTTTTAGTGTCTACTGAGTTCTCTCGGGTGTCTAAAGGTAACATGATAGGGTAATAATGTTAACCAAGCCTCCTCAGTTATCGAAGGAAAATTAGTGGTTACCGAGATCTCTCGGTCTCTAAAGGATGTTGTAGGATTTGCTGTGGTTACTGAGTTCTTTCAGTCACCGAAGGAAATCTTTTCTGGATTAATGTTTACTGAGAAAGGTCGGCCCTTTCAAAGAATTTTGTTATTACAGTTTGTTTATCCTAGCCGACTGTTATAATAATTATTAGTGCCGACTTGACAATCTAAATGATTATGAAATGGCATATATATATAGAAGGTCAAGTGGTGAATAAAAGATATACAACATGTAGAAATCATTTTGAAGAAAGGTGTGTGCAAATTTTGAAGGATGGTCAGATATCCTTGAGGAGCAGCAAAGATTTAGTTGATCAGTAAGGATCTAGTGAAACAGAATAGAGATCTATATTCAGCAATTCAGTTGCAGGTCATTTCATTGTTACTCTCTAGCAATTGTAGCAGTGATATCAAAATCTCTTAACCGAGTTGGTTTAACAACCATTTTGTAAATCCTCTAACAAGGTAACAGTTCTATTGAATTATTTCAAGACCTCTTACAAGGCCACTCCTAGTAGGGTGATTAAATCCTCTAACAAGGTCACACCTAACAGTGTGTTTTGTAACCTTTTACCGGGTTGGCTTCTAATCAGGCATCACTTCGGAAGAGTGAAAAAATGTAACTAGTTACATTGGTGGTTTTTCCCATATTGGGTTTCCATGGTAAATCTGGTGTCTCTTGTGTTTATGTTATTTTCTTTATTCATGTAAGTTAATCAGTGATGAATGCTTAAGAATAGTTTAATTATTACACACTTCAAGGATCAAGTTTTTAGCATTTCTCTGTATATTTACTGAGTGGCACAGTAAATAATTTGTTAAGATATTTAAGGGATCAGTGGTAATATTTTTTTGGTTAACTGATTCACCCCCCCCTCTCAGTTACTACATCTATATTTCCAACACACTGGAACATGTAGTATGTGCCATACATCCACTAGCATCACAGTCATCTCACTAGTGGGTAGGTGGAAGGTATTATGCTCTAAGTGCCACTGCTCAGCTAGGGCTATTAACAAACCATGATTTACTTGAATGTCAGGTAAATCAGCCAAGCTCTAGAGGCCACATCGAGCAATAATATGCATCTCAGTGTAAGAAAGATGATCATAGAGATCTAAGACCTATGTAGGTCTAGGAGAATGAAATGATACAATGCTAAATTGTATCTTCACAATAGAAAAGGACACTATGTCAGCATTAGAGAGGAGAAATTGACAGGAAATTGCCTAAAAAGTTCAAACAAAAATGGAAAATTGGCTAAAAAATCAAGACAAACCATATGTGATCCTAGTTCTTGGATGTGATCCATAAAACCCAAGATGCAACACCCTAACTACATATGATCTAGGAAATCCCAAATGCAACTTAGGAAATCTGGGAAGTGATCTCAAATCTGAATGCAACCCTGTTATGACCAGATGCGAAAATCTAGTTGAAAAGTTATGAATTTGGACAAAAATGACTCGATGCGACCCGACAGGGTGCGATCTGGGAAACACAAGATGCGACTAGAATTTCATGAAAAAATAGATGTGACACAGGTTTGACTGGATGTGATCCTAAAAGGAATTGGCTCTAAAAACTGTGAAAAATATAGAAAGTTAAATTTTCAAATTTTCATGAAAGCATTATAGGGTACTCACAAGTGTTGCATAATAAGTCGGTTGATCATGACCCCAGGAAAGCTCAAACTGATGACACTTAGCTGGGAGAACCATTTCATCTCTCAAAGCTCAAAAATTACTATGGTGCAAAGTGAAAATGAATAGTAAAATGACCCTTTTGGGACCTATTTAAGCCTCTCGGGGACCCCGGTGACCTAAGAAACATTCATGATAAGATGTCACAGAAGCTTCATATCTGGACCAAAATTTAAATAGGTGATCTATATCACTTAAATACAGTAAAAATGAAGTTACAAAGAAATTTCAATCGTCAAAATGCAGAAGTCAACTATACTCAATTTGTAGTCAAACATAGGAAACATGAGCAGAAAAGATATCACAAACAAGGAAAATCAGTTCACTAATGATTATCACTCAAATCAATGGTCAAAAAAAGTCAAAGTTCAATCAAACGCACTTTACAAAAGCTGCACAAAGCATTATAAATGCATAAAAAATCTTGTTGAAAGTGATTTTCTCACTCATGCATCAAATTTTCAAACCAGGATATTGCTTAAACACCAGCCAAACTTGGTCAACTCTCATATTTTCTTTGTCAAATTTGGTCAAACAATGTTCCTTTAACACTAAAATTGATCCTAATTGCTTTCTAACACTTCCTAAATGATTTACGCTTGATCTAGATCCATTTCAATCACTGTAATTTTTCCTAAATGCTTGACAACAATGATTTTATCAAAATTTCTTCTGATTTCAGTCCCAATGGGGCATAATCATACTAAAATTCAAATTTTCCAATAAATTCTTGAACACTAGGGGCATGGTAGTCATCTTCAATCAAGTTGGTGTTGTTAATCTTTATGACATTGATTGATTTTATCACTTCAAATCAAATTGGTTATCTGTCATCATGTTCAGTTACTACAAATCAAATTTAACTAGAATTTTTATCTAAATCTCTTATTGGTTTTCGTTCAATCAAGCTCAGAATTGGTATGGTCAATTCTTGTTCAATCAAGTTCAGAATTGATGACTTTTGAATCATGTAGGATTTTATTTGATCAAGTTCAAAGTTCTCGAATTCAGAGTAGTTTTCTTTACTGCTCTCTAAATCTCCTTAAGATTAGAGTGGTCCTCACGGATCTCTAAATCACTTGAGTTCAGAGTAGTTCTCGATGCTCTCTAAATATCCTTGAATTTGTTAGTTTTTCTGAATCATGTCTTAATCAGATTTTCTTTGAATCCATGTGTTGTTCATAAAGCAATTCAAAGATGGGCAAATGTAATCACCTAAAATTGGGCTAATAAAACCTAAGGCCCTATTTTCCCTAATTCGGGATAAAAATCCTAATTGTGTTAATTTGATTCCTTATTATTAACATAATTCATTAAATTTGATAAAATTAATAAAATATCATAATTCAAGCATTTATTATCAATAATTGAGCAAAAGTCACATTCATTATCTCTAAGCCTAATTAATTAAATCAAACCCATTAAATGCATGGCTAGGATAATTAAATAAAATAAATGAATAAAACACTCTAAAATGACATGTAACCCCTTGAAGGGGACAACATTTAGATACTTTGAACCAATGAGAGCTAATCACATAGATCAAGCAAGGAAGCATCTTAACCACTCCTCATGGATGCATCCTAACCGTTCAAAATCTCAAGATTCTATAAAAGAAGGATTTTCAAACAAGGTGAAATATAGTTAATTTGAATTCATACTTACATGTTTCTCATTTTATTTCCTAGCTAATTATATAATCTTTCAATTTATTAAGAGTTAATGAATTAATAGCTTTTATGTTGAGTAAATTTGATAGTTTAGATGCATTATTGATTTGAATCTCTCATTCTAACATGCATTGTCACTGCTTAGGATCTAATTCTAAGAGCACTCTTAGGTTCTTTCCATACTTGGGTTAGTTAGAGAGCAATAATTCAATTTTTATTTTTATTTAGGTTGATTTTCTTGTGCTAACAATTGATATAATGAGTTATTGAAGTGTTCTATTGTAGGATAACATCTACCACAATTCACACACACAATAATAATGATAATGACTCTAATAATCCTAACATCTCTTTAGAAGCAAACCTAATGGAAAATATCTTACAAGTTAATGACATTGATAATAATGTGGTGTTCTCTCTTGAACCCAATGAATCTTTGTCCTTCATACATCCTGAATTGATAGATTGAAATGAGACTACATCCACAAGCCTCTTATCTTTTGAAAATGACTATTCCCTAGCATGTTATCTAAACTCTTGTGAACCTTTCCTTTCTTCTACTAGTGTAAAGAGAGAAAACATGATTGAGGAGGATATCAATTTTCTCAGTCTAAAAATGAAAAACAAAAAGAACAAGAAATATGATGGTGAAAACCACTGAGTGACAGTGTCAGATTCTAAAAGAGAAAGAGAAAAAGACATATCTGATGGTGAAAACCTCTTAGAGGCACCAAAGCATGGGATTCTTGATATCCTCCCAAATTATTTTCAAGAAATATCTTTAGTGCTGATTGAACCAACACAACCCATCAACTTGGGAACAATAGAAGCTCCTCAACTAGTTCACATTTCTCACTCATTGATACAAGCATAAAATATTCAATTTGCCAATTTCTTTAAAGAAAAGAAGATCAATTTTTCCTAGTCTTATTTAGATATGCCTCGATTGGATACAAATTTGATAATGTATCACTTGTCTATTTCTCTGATGTGAAACCGGTGAAGCAAAAATTAAGGAAAATGAATCCACATGTGGCATTTCTAGTCAAGGTAGAACTGGAAAAACTATTAAAAGTTGGATTCATAAGAGTGGATATACCCTATTTCTAAGGCAAAAAAATCCATAAGAGTTTGCACAGATTTTAGAGATTTAAACAAGGCTTGCCCAAAGGATGACTTTCCACTTCCCAACATAGACATGATTGTAGATTTGATGACAGGCTATGAGATGTATTCATTGATGGATGGATTTTTGAGATATAACCAAATTAAGATTGCTCCTAAAGATATAAAAAAAAAAGACTGCATTCACATGCGCATGGGGAACATACTATTGGAATGTGATGTTGTTTGGTCTCAAAAACATAGGTACAACCTATCAAAGAGCAATGAATTAATATTTCATGACATGATGAATAGAAACATGGAAGACTATGCAGATAATACATTGGAAAAATAAAAAATAAGGACAACACATATAGAATATATAAGGAAAATCTTTGATAGAATGGAATAGTTTCAAAAGGCTTAATCCCAAGAAATGTGCATTTGGGGTATCATCTGGAAATTTACTAGGATTCATAGTCTCAGCAAAAGGAATCGAGGTTGATCCAGAAAAAGTGAAGGCAATTCTTGAAATGCAACCACCTAGAAACATTAGTTAAATGAGGATGATCCAAGGTAAGCTACAATCCATAAGGAGATTTATATCCCAGTTAGTAGATAAGGCACAAACTTTCACAAAGCTAATGTGAAAAGGAACTACATTCACTTGGGATGAGCAATGTAAAGCAAATTTCACCCAAGTCAAATAATATTTGATGAATCCTCCAATCCTAATGGCTCCAATATATGGAAAACCTTTATCATTATACATATTAGTGAAAGATACATCATTAGGAGTATTTCTTGTGCAAGAAGATGAGGCTAAGAAGGAGACAACTATATACTACATCAGTAGGACTTTGGTTAGTTATGAGTTGAACTATTCCATAATTAAAAAAGCATATCTAGTAGTAGTATTTTCATCCCAAAAGCTCAAGCATTACATGTTGGCACATAAGGTGAAGCTAGTGGCTAAGATAGATCTACTCAAATATCTGTTGAGTAAAGCAACATTGACAGGAAGACTAGCAAATTGGGTCTTGATTCTAAGTGAATTTGATATTGAATATGTTGACATAAAATCCATTAAATAACAAGTGATAGCTGTCAACTTATAGAAACACCATTAACAGATGGCATTCTATTACATGTTGAATTCCCTGATGAAGCGATTATGCAGTTAATAGAACACTCATGTAAAATTTATTTTGATGGATCTTTCATAGGATCATGAGCTAGATGTTTATTCATAACACCACAAGGATAAAAAATTCCAAAAGAATATAAGATGATATTTCCATGTAAAAATAATATAGCATAATATAAAGCTCTAGTAAATGGACAAAAAGCTTTCAATAGAATGGAAAATCATTGAGTTACACATTTATGGATATTCACAACTCATTATCAATTAAGTAAATGGTGACTATCAGACAAAATATGATAAGCTAATGCCTTATAAAAGAATGGTGGATGACTTGAAGAAATATTTTTTCTTCATCACATTTGAGAAAATTCCAAGATCAAAAAATAGAGCAGAAAATATGATGGTTACTTTAGCATCCATGTTACAACTTTAAGAACATCAATTTTGCTATGAATTCCTAGTGGAATAACTCCCATTCGTAGCCTATGACTCACCCGAATCCCAGATTGTCTGTGCCATTGAAAATCAAGTTTTATCTAGATATTCCCATATCTACTCTACCTAAAAGACCAAACAATCCCTGAAAGCTATTCAAGAAATGAAAATAGATTCCTTATAAGAGAAGCATCACATTATATAATCATTGCTAATGACTTGTATAGACGTGGTCTAGATGGCACACTACTTAGGTGTTTAGAAAATGAAGAGTTGAATCATGCATTAAAGGAATTTCATGAAGGTGTGAGTGGGTCACACTCGAATGACTTTTCATTAGAAAAGAAACTCTTAAGAGTAGGATATTACTGGACCATAATGGGAAAATATGTTATCCATTATTCTAAAATATACAAGAAATGCTAGGTCCATGGAAACCTGATACATGCTCCAGCAAGGGAGCTAATTCCTTTTATAACACATTGGTCATTCCAACAACTGGAATTTGATTTAGTTGGATAGATCTACCAGAATTCATTAAATAGACATAAATACATCATTACTACAATTGAGTGTTTTACAAAATGGGTGGAAGTCATGCCACTGTCTAATGCAATAGGAAAACAAATTTCAATATTTATCTTAAACTATATCATCTGTCGGTATGGAATACCCTCATCGATTGTGACTGACAATGGGGTCAATTTAAAAATAAAGACATGGGTGACCTGTGTCTTCAATTCAAAATCATTCAACACTATTCCTCAATCTATTACCCTCAAGGTAATGGATAGGTTGAGGCATCAAACAAAAATACATTGAAAATCTTGCATTTGACAGTGAGTAAATCAGGAAAGGACTGACATTTACAAATAAATCCAGCATTGTGGGTGTATCACACTAGCATCAGAACACCAATTGGCGCAACTCCTTTTGCACTAGTTTATGTATCAGGAGAGGTAATACAATTCAAAGTAGAGATTCCATCACTAAGGGTATCATTGAAACATCTAGTCACTGATGAGGACTATAGAATCTCTAGACTGCAAGAACTAGAATTGCTAGATGAGTGTAGGCAACAGGCATTTTATCTTCTCAAAGTCTATCAAAAGAGAATGTCAAGAGGATACAAAAAGAAAGTGAAACCAAGAAGTTTTTAGGTAGGAGATCTAGTTTTGAGAGAAAATCCAAAAAATTAGCAAAATTGAGAACAAAAAGGGAAATTTTGAGCCCAACTGGCTAGGTCCCTTTGTCATCACAACATCATTTGGATTAGGAGCCTATCAATTGGCTACACCTAAGGGAGATGTTTTACTAGATCCAATCAATGCTTTTCACCTAAAAAGGTTTTATGCCTGACATTCTTGAGATAGCACCTGTACAGTGAAAAGAGTTCCTAAAAAAGTACAAAAAAAAGCATAAAAAGTTCCTTAAAAAAATAAAAAATAATGGAAAAAGTCCTAAAAAATGACCATCTCGATGAAAACCTGGTAAACAAACACCTTGGTGAGTCTAAAAAAATAGAAAAATGTACAAAAGTAAAAAAAAATTGGAAAAGAGAAAAAGTGTTCTGGTGAAAACCTGGTAAATAGGTGTCATGATAGCAAAAATAGAAAAGTTTGGCCAAGTGGTGAAAACCTTGTAAATAGGGGCTTCTTGTAATCAACGCTCTATCTATCAATACAAAACTTGTATAATTGGCAGATGTAAGGTTTAGTTTGTACATATCCTTTAGTCACTTTCGTGACAAGCCAAATCCTGAAAAGCATACTATCAGAAAATCATATCTTCCTAAGGATGGAATTTGTCTACATTGAGGTCCTAGGTAAATCATTTTCCTAGGGAGAAATGATCAAAGTCACGCATGTTACATAGTCTCTTAGTAGCTATTAGGACTTTCTACTAGGGTGTCGCTTATCCCTAGTCCGCAATAGAAGTTAAACTATAAAAACAAAGGTATTTCTTAATACCACCAACAATAATATTTCTTAATACTTGGACCTAAAAAGTGTTCCTAAACACTACATCATGATGATAAGGGTGCTTTTAAACACTAAACAAGTGAGAAACTTATTGATTAAATGAAAATTCTATGATTGATAATAACTTCTATGTGTATTTGCAAATTAACCAAATGTGTTCCTAAACACTGTAATCACAAGTGTCTATTCTTGAAGAAAATACACTAGTCCTAATTAGACAAACTAAATAATGAATTTTTATTTATGACTTATTATCAATTTTTTATTGTTATGTTCCTTGAGTGATTCAATGATGTCTATAATGGACTAGAGAAGTAAGGACAAAGGACATAACATTTTCTTTGTCTTGTGTTTGTGGTAATAAATCTGATGATCTAAGGTGATTGTAGGGAATGGGTGTTTATGATAAGTGCCTCCATCATGATTGGAAAGCCACATATACCTTGACCTATTTCATATGAAATCTTTGGTGAGCTTGGATTTATTTCCTTTCCTATTTTAAACCAAAATGAAAACTACTTCCTACTAAGGTGCATAATAAATCAAAGAAAATACCCAAGGATGTGAATATAAAATATAAGGTCATTGCGATTATATATACATTTTTCACAAGAACATAAAATTTTTATATCAATAGGAAGTAACTGACAAAACATTCTAGCCTATATGCTTTAATATTTAGGTTAACTTTCAACATGACAAAAGAGAGGGAAGTATTCATATTTTCATGATTGTAAAATCTATAGGTGAAAATTGTACTTACCTATGAGGTCCCAATTACAAATGCTCTATGATGATAATAGAGTCATTTTGAATAAATAGTGACTATCCTATGTGTCTTAGTCTATGTACATATCATTGTTAATTGAATTTAGATTCATTTTAGTTATATTTTCATATTAATTTGCATTAGATTCATTTAGATGCATTTCATTTTTTAGTGGCATTGAAATTCATTTTAAATTACATTCATTTTAAATATAGGTGCATTCATTTTAAATTGCATTAGCATGAATGTGCGAATCTAATTAACTAACATCAATATAACTAAAAATTCTAAAAAATATAACATTTCCAAGTTTGACCAAGTATCATATGATCATCATAAAAACTTAAAAGAAATGACTAAGTATTTATCATTGATATCCATTCACCTGCATAATCATGTTAGTACCATAAATACACTAAAAAGAATTTTCATAAATATGCATAAATACACTAAAAAGAATTTTCATAAATTTTTAGTTTATTCATACATGTGCATGCATAAACTAAAAAGAAATACATTATCATAAAGCATTAGATAAGTCTGCATTCATACATCCATAAAGCATTAAAAACACAAAAAATATGCATATATCAATGAAATAATATAATAACGTCAGTATATCATAATTTGTCTAATCTAATCATCATGACCAAGTATCAACATGAGATCAATATCCTGAGCATGAGAAATATATCAAAGATTACAACACATGTGCAGAAATCAACAACATCATATGTAAGCAATAGAAATCAGATAGTGCACCAATATCAGAAGAATATCAAAGCACCACAATATCAATGAATCAGAGTATAAAGAGTATCAGAGCATCAATGAGCCAAAGTATCAGTATAGGAGTCCAAAAAGATATCACAATGTACATCGATAAAAAATTATACCAAGATACAATATATTTCCATGAGATACAAGTGTCTATGTGATACAAAAATATGAAGTATACAAAGGATCACATCTGGATAGCACCATCATCCTCTCGATGAGGATCAGGAGGAGGTGCATCTGCTCTACTTGGAATGGGTGGAGGCATGGAACCCTCGGACTACTAAGCTATAGTAGAATACAAGGGATCTCTTTGTGTAGTAGGTACAATAGCACAATACAAAGGAAAATAATAGGTAGCCCTCTGTCCCTAATGGGTGGCTGTATGTGAAAATCTCTCTCTTTCTCATGTGTAAGGACTTCTAGCTATTGGTCCTTGTCACCTTGAAGATTTATGTGTTGTGTATCTCTCTTTGCTAAGCATTCTCTTAGTGTGGAAACCTCAAGATGAAAAGATACTATGTCCTTCTCACAACATGATAATGGATCCCCATCACGACCTATAGGAGGATCCTTAGGAGGTTGTTGATCTCCTCCAACTCTACCACTACCCCATGATGATCTTTGTTGCTGAGCATGTTGATCCATGTGCAATAATGGGCTTGTATATCTCTATGGTGGGTGAACCCTTAGCCTCCTCTAATGACTTTGTTGGCTGATGTCCCCACTGGGTGCCCATCATCTCCCACCACTTCCTCCATCTCCTCCACCCCCTCTGTATCCTCCTCTCCCTCGATCTCCTCCATCTCCTCCACCACCTCCTCATCGGGCCCCATCCCTCTCTTTTTCTCCATCTCTGCCTCTACCCCTATCTCTATCACGGCTAGCACAACCTCAACTAGGACCATCATCGAAAGGATCATAATCTAATGCATCCTTGAGGTGAGGAGTGATAACATATAGAGAAGTAAAACATGGAAATGGATGTTGTGAGTAATGGGCATGGAACCCATCTGTAATGCCACCACCTGTAACCTTCAACAGATAATCCCAAGGTATTGGCACCATCTAAGAAATTTCATGTAGCATAGTCTATTAGATGAGTCGGGATCCCCACTGGACCTCCTCATCTTTGATGTAGGCATAAACAGTTGTCTCCTGGGGTATTTCCTAAACTTGACCATACTGTTGCATCACTCATGTAACTAGAAATCTCTCGACAATATATTTGGCCCTTTCGATAAGATATCATGACTAAAAGAAAAAAGGCATCTGTCGAACATCTGACCTCCACTCCTCACACTCCAAGTAGGGTCACCATACAACATGTGTAACATCATCAAGTACATGTCACCAATAGTCCATCTTTCCAAGGTGGGGCTATTGAAGCATACTGAAATACATGTAAATATAGGGAAGCTCTGGATCCCTCTACCTATCTACTATTAGCCATGTAATAGGGATATGATCCCAAGCCTAGATCTACACCACTAGAATACCAATGGTCATGGTGCATGAATGCTGGTATACAATCTCATGTAGCTCCCTGTACATATAAGCTAAAATACAACTACCCCAAGAAAATTGATGGGGTGACTAAATCATCTCCTCTATGACTCTGGACTAGCCGCACATGAGCCTGTGCTGACCTTGATTGGGTATCATCGGTCCTCCAATCAATCCTGCAAGATACACTAGCAAGCGCTCGTAATGAGACACGATATGATCCCATGAGAGGTATCACCATGCAATCGTGTCATCATGGAATAGACACCGCACATTCACCATCACCACAATGGCTCCAGCCTCGTACTTCACACATGACCCCATCACTAGAACATGTAAAATATTCAAGACATCCTCTGGGGTAACGGTCATCTTTCCAATAGGTAAGTGGAAGTTGTTGTGCTTTGAGTGCCATCTCTCAGCAAGAGAAGTCAACAACCCACGATTCACCTGGATGTTATGTAAATCTACCAGACTCCATAGTCCACACTGAGAAATCACTTGCATCTCGGTAGGAGTGAGATGCTCATGAAGATCGAGGACCTATGTCGGCCTAGGAGAATGAAAGGATATGAAACTGAAATGGGATTGCACAACAACAAAAAAAAGGGCACTATGTCAACATTAGACATGAAAATTTGAAGTAAAATTGCTGAAGAGGATCAGAAAAATAAGAAAAGTTGACTCAAAATTCAAAGCAGACAAAATGCGATCTTGGATCTCGGATATGATTCGGGATACATGGGCTATGACACCCTAACTAGATACAACACTTTGCATCCCGGATGTGATATAGGATACACAAGATGCAATCCTTAAACCAAGTGTGACTCTATTTTGACCAAATGCGATAATCTAGTCGATTGGCTTTAAATTTGGATAAAATTAACCAAATGCGACCCAACAAGGTACAATCTAGGAAATACAAGATGCAATCCAAAATTTGTGAAAAATCAAATGCAACATGGGATAGACCAGGTGCGATCCTCTTTATGGGATGCAATCCAAAACTAAATTGGCTATAAAAAACATGAAAAAAGGGAAAAAATGAAATTACAAATTTGAATGGAGGCATTATTAAGTACTCATAGGTTCCACGTAGTGTGTCGACCATTCATGATATTGTACTAGCTCAAACAGATGTCGCTCAGCAAGGAACACCATTTCGCCAGTCAGAGCTCAAGAATTACTATGGATAAAAGTGAAAATGAATAGTAAAATGACCCTTTTGGACCTATTTAAACCTCCTAGGGACCTCGGTGACCTAGGCAACATTCATGGCAAGATGTCACAGAAGCTTCATATCAGGACCAAAATTGAAGTAGGTCATCTATATCACTTAAATGCAGTAAAAATAAAGTTATAGATTAAATTCAACTATAGTCAAATTACAGTCAAATGGGGGCAAAATGAGCAAAAAAGATACCGCAAACATGGCAAATAAGTTCAGTGATGATTATCAGTCAAATGCATAGTCAACAAAAAGTCAAAGTTTAATCAAACATGAGTTATGAAAGTTGTGCAAAGTGTGATTAATGCACAAAAAGCTTGTCAGAAGATATGAAAAGTGAATTTTTCACTCACGCATCAAATTTTCAAGTTAGGATATTTGTCAAACATCAGTCAAACTTGGTCAACCCTCATGTTGTCTTAGTCAAACTTGGTCAAATAGTGTTTCTTGGAAACCAAAATCGATCCTAATTGATTTCTAACACTTTCTAAATGATTTATACTTGATCCAAATCCATTTCAATCACTGTAATATCTTTTAAAAGCTTGAAAACATTGATTTATCAAAATTTATTCTTATTTCAATTTCGAGGGGGCATAATCATACCAGAATTCAAAATTTTCAATCAAATTTTTGAACACCGGGAGCATGACAGTTATCTTCAATCAAGTTGCAATGTTGTTAATCTTTCTAATATTGATCAATTTCATTGCTTCAAATCAAATTGGTTACTTGTCATCATGTGTAGTTACTGCAAATCAAATTTAACTGGAAATTTCTATTCAAATCTCTTATCAATTTTTGTTCAATCAAGCTTAGAATCGGTATGGTTAATTTTAGTTCAATCAAGTTCAGAATTGATGACTTTCAAATCATGTAGGATTTTGTTTGATCGAGTTTGGAGTTCTCGAATTTAGCGTAGTTTTCTTTGTTGCTCTCTAAATATTTTAGAGTGGATTCACTTCTCTCTAAATCTCCTCAAAATCAAAGTGGTCCTCACTACTCTCTAAATCACTTGAGTTCAGAGTGGTTCTCATTCAGGGTAATCGTTAAGAAACCCCCCCTTTAAGAAAGGTGTAAAAAAATGGTGAAAGTTAGAAGGGAAAAATTTTTTTTTGGCGAAATTATTTTCTTTTCAAAGAAAAAAAAATAATCTCAATTGGTGAATCATTGATGCTCCCTGAAGCTAGGTGGAACTATCTTGGCGAATTGTGTTTTTTTTTCATAACTACTAAAATATAAATTGGCAAATATAAAATAGTATTTATATTATAAAAAATATACATTGGCAAATATTATATTATAAAAAATATAAATTGGCGAATATAAACGAGTATTTATATTATAAAAATTATAAATTGGTGAATATTTGTGGTGATTGGTAACAGTGTGCATAGTTTCGACAGGATAAAAGGAGGGTTGATGCTGACAGTTATGAAGATACGTAATGGTCAGGTTGACGACATGCGTGACTTCAGCGGTTATGTTGGTAGGTTGCAGTTAAAGGCCATAAAGATACGCAAAGGACAGATTGATAGTGTACGTGACTTTGACAGTTATGATCATAGGTAAGATATGGGGGTTTCAAGGCCACGTTGGTAGTCTACGTAACTTAGCCATGAAGTTGCAGTGACATTGATCACTAAAGTACAATTAATTAGACTTAACGATGACAAGATTTTGATTAGATGTAAAAAAAGGTTAATTTGTACAAAATATCAGCTATGAATCATAAACATTCATTATCCTTCTTTTCGGAGCCAAGTCACATTACATGAAAGTTTAATGCGGCTTCCAAGTTGTCAGTTCAAAATT
The DNA here is from genome assembly GCA_027943335.1 of Chamaecyparis obtusa. NCBI lineage: Eukaryota > Viridiplantae > Streptophyta > Pinopsida > Cupressales > Cupressaceae > Chamaecyparis > Chamaecyparis obtusa. The sequence goes on from BSBK01001073.1 coordinate 597,115, forward strand.
TAAAATCACAGCTAGGATATGGTGGTTCCGAGGCAAGGCCGACAATTTGCGTAACTTGAGTGGTACATAAATCCAGGCCAGGATTTTGATTAGACATTAAAAAGGATAATTTTATGAGATATGAGCTATGATTCATCAACATTTATTATTCTTCTTATTGACTTCGGAGCAAAGTTACGTAGGACATTACAATGTCTACAACTTTTCTTTACCGATATTCATTAATTTCCTTTTCCCAGGCAAGCCACTTGACGTGAAACATTCCTTCAAAATTTATTGCAGCTAGTGAGTTGGTGATTATTTTCTTTATATACTCCTCGATAGTGGAATTGCAGAGCATAGGAGCTTTCTAAATTTCTAAATTTGGATGACAAGTTGAAGTTGGTGATTATTTGTATTTGTATTTTCTGGGTGCTTTCACAAAATGGGTCTTCCAGTAGTTGATGAATCATCAAATGAGAACCCAGAACCTGTTATCCAACCAAATTTGGATACGAAGGAGGAGATTCAATAAGATGTCCTTAGTCATCTAATGTCTGTAGCAAGGGATCATCATCATGCTACCAGTTACGCCAGTTACCTGAGTGACATGTTTGAACTTGAAGTAGAACATGACAAGGCGGAGATGCGTGCCATTTTTTACGATCATGGCTTCGACCAGGAGGCATTCCAGGAGGAGATGAATCAGATGATCCTATTATTTGCTGGTCTACACATCAACTAATCTTTTTTTCTTTGTGGATCTTACAAAATTTTTTGTTACTTGTAAGTTGTAATTTGTAAATATGAACTAATCGAATGTAGTTTTCATTTTGGTTTTGAAAACGGTCGATCCACAGCCATTCAGTGAAATTGTGAATCAGTGAATCAGTTTAAGTTACTAGGGTCCAGTATTATGTATATAATATATTATATACCACTTTTTGAATTAAATAGTAATAATGTAGTCTATAAATTTGTAATACTGTATAGTGTATACAAATGAAACAATGAGAAGTCAGAAGACTCTTTTGCAAATAGTGTTACTGTGTTACTATTTTTAGTTTTAAGTAATACGCATTTGTCATTGTTTCCTAATACTTTACATTTCAATAGTCAATACACTAAATTCTAATACAGTAACAATAGTTTTATTATTTATAAATTGAAAAATATGTAAATTGTAATTAGTAAATCATAATGCTAAATCAGAGTACGCTGAAGTCATGCATGCCGTCAACTTGACCATTACATATCTTCGTAACTGTCAGCATCGACCCTCCTTTTAGCCTGTCGAAACTATGCACACTGTTACCAGTCACCACAAATATCATTGCAATTTCGTGACTAAGTTATGTAGATTGCCAATGTGTCCTCGGAACCCCCATATCTTACTTATGATCATAACTTCCAAAGTCACGTACACTATCAAGTTGTCCTTTGCATATCTTCGTGGTCTTCAACTCCAACCTACCAGCATAACTGCTGAAGTCACGCATGTCGTCAAAGGCTATTTCATAACTTCTCAACGGTTAATTTTTTATGATGGTGATCGGTTCCAAAGTTATGCCAGGCCATTTCATAACTTCTCAATGTTTAATTTAATATGATGGTGATCTGTTTTGAAGTTACACCTACCTAGTTTGTAGCTTCTCAATGTTTAAAACTTTAATTTATTATGATGGTGATCGGTTCCGAAGTTACGCCTAGCTATTTTGTAACTTCTCAATGGTTAATTTATTATGATGGTTAGGGGTTCCAAAGTTACGCATGGTTGTTTCGTAACTTCTCAATGGTTAATTTATTATGATGGTTTGGGGTTCTGAAGTTACACCAGGCTATTTTGTAACTTCTCAACGGTTAATTTATTATGATGGTTAGGGGTTCCGAAGTTACGCCTGGCTGTTTCATAACTTCTCAATGGTTAATTTATTATGATGGTTTGGGGTTCCGAAGTTACACCTGGCTATTTTTGTAACTTCTCAATGGTTAATTTATTATGATGGTTAGGGGTTCTGAAGTTACACCTAGCTATTTCGTAACTTCTCAATGGTTAATTTATTTATGATGGTTAGGGTTCTGAAGTCCCGACTAACTTCATGCGTAACTTCGTAAGGGGTTGAAAAGTGAGAGATGGTATGACAGAGAGTAAGTTGCATGCCATGTGGAAAGTGGGAAGTACAAGTGTCATCATTCATGTGGCATGCCAGGCTGTGTTGTAACATCTCAAGGTTTCATTTTTCTGGTCAGTTTAACAGTCCTGAAGTTTTGAAAAGGTGTTGCATGACTTCGCAAGTCTCAAAGTTTTTGTATTTCAAATTCAAACAGCCAAGGGCCAAGGCCCTTGATTTGCAAGTAGTAGTTTAGCACAGTTGAGATAGGGTATTAGGGACCTGGGGTTAGAAACTTAGATGTACCATTAGCATCACTTTGGCAACGCGCTAATTATTTGCTTTGGGATCACCGCCAAATCTATGCTGGAAGAGTGGAAGTGATAGTTGACAATGACACTTTTTTGAAAAAGGTAATTACTAATTTCATGTGTGGGTGACTATGCTTGATGAGACATTGAGATTTTAATTTTTAATATAGTAGGTGGCCTGGTGGTTGGTAGCCTAGTTGTACTTGTGAGTTGCTTGTTACTTGTTAGTTATTAAATACAATTCACACTTCAGAGCATCCATAATTTCCAGAGTCAAAGAGCAACTAGAGAGTTTAGTACTTAAAAGAATGGCAAAACAAGGATCTCCTGATGTTGTTGCAGTACCGGAAAAGAGTGCCATTGTGCATTCAAGAACAAAGAGGCCAAACATATACGCTGAAGAATGGATGAAACTGTTGCCTAGATCCTGAAATTTGCAATTAGCTAACGCTTATGAATGGAGGGACCCTTATGCATTCTGTAGGGATGCTGAATGCCCAAACACAACTGGGTATGAGCTCTTCATGTTTTTCTATAACAATAGAATTAGAGGCCCTCCTGTTTCAAACCCATGGGATAGGAACTTGGGAAAGTTGATAGTACCTGAGGTATTTTTGGATGTAGATCTCATGAAAGTGCTAATTCAAGCATACAATCCAGTGACACAAGCTTTCCACAAGCATGACAAGTCTATACTTTGCATGTTAGATAGAGCATCTTTTACTCAAGCTTTTGACCTTCAGGGACCTATGAGCATGGAGATTGACCTAGCAGAAGAGGAGGCCCTATTTAATAGACAAAGAAATTACTACCATGGAAGGATTATGAGGAGGCATATTCCTAGAGAAAACAAAGAGGCAGGGTTGTTACCGAAGAAGGTTGCAGATTCATTTGATATTGAGCTTTTCTTTCCCTATTTCTAGAATACCATCTATGGTCTACACAAATTTATTGGACTAGATGGAGGTTTGACAGTGACTCCTGACATTTTTGTCATGGCTACAGATGTTCAGGATCAGTACACCAACAAGGAGTTTGATTATGTGGGGCACATAATCAATGTAATGCACTCTAAGTTGATGAATGCGAAGACTGATTTGAAAAGCTTCAAGTTCAATCACTACTCCATGCTGATGCACTTGATCCTCTATTTCAATATTGGCTACATCAACCCAAGGTTCATCGATGAGACCGAGAATGAGGGAGGAATTATTCCGGTTCAGTTGTGGACCAGGTTATGGCATAGAACTTACCATTTCTCTAATTCCATTGCTTTTTATAGTGATTTTGTGGATCTAGTAATGAACATGTTAGGTATTGTGAGGGATAGATTTCCTTTACTTGTTAGAAAATTGCTTAGACCCATAGCATTTAATATTGACAATGACATCAAGCACAATTGGGGTGATATGTTTTTTTTTGAGAATTTTACTATTATAAGAGTGTATGCTTGCCCTCAACCTCCACACATACTGCCAAAATTTGTCCCAGAAAGATTGGCAATAGTAGAATTCTTGTGGTAGCTTATCATGATGGATAGAGAGCACTTAGGCCCTAAAAGACATAAGGGAACCTTTCTACCAAGGAGGTTCCAAATAGGGGATTTCTCTATAGGTAAAGATGTTGTGGACCAAATCCATGAATTCCTCAAATAATTCAAATTTCCCTTTGGTAAAGAAAGGATGTATGACCCTAAAGACTTTGTTAGAGGAGCATTGAGAGAAATGAGGAATCACCATTTGGCTCTAAATCAGCCTATGGAAGAGGAGGATGTTATTAGAAATGTTTATAACAAAGTTACCTGTGAAGAGAGAACCTGTAAATGGGAAAATATTGTAAGGGTAGAGGAATAATTGAAAAAGGCAAACCCTACCTTCCCCGGTTTCTTTCCTGATCTCAAATACATTAAGAAAATTGAAATGGGTTTAGAGAATTACGAAGATATTATGTCTAAATTTCCAGACATCCCTGAGGAGAAGGAGGAGGATAGAATAAACCCTGAAGAAGTTGAAGCTGATGTGGAGTTTATGGGAGAAACAGAACAAGTTGAGCCATCCACATCTGAGCAGGGGGCATCAAAGAAGAAAAATTTGATGAATGTACCACAAAAGGCAAGGAAAAAGGTACTACAAATCCTACCTGGTAATAGCCATTACTTTGCTAACTTAAGACAAAATTTGTTGACATCAATGGCAGATGAGGAAGAAAAGGTCGTAGATGAGTTAGAATTGGCTGGAGCTAGATTAGATGACAGGGTCATCCAAGCTAAAGAGTTTATAGATGATGATGAATTCATCAAGTCCATTGAGTTTAAAATTTTTCTCTTTAGAGTTAAGCAGAATGAATTAACATTATCTTTGAAACCAGGGGAATCACAGGAAGAAACCGTTCAAATGATTGAAAAATTACAGGCCTACGATCCCAACAGTAAAACATTAAGTATGGAGGAGGCAAGAGATCTTGTAAAGAGAAGTGGCATGTTGCTAATCCCTAGATGGGACTTGGATTCCTCATTCCTAATTGACCAAATCAAGAGGCAAGATTGATGGGAGTAGCTAGGATAGACTAGCTAGTCTATGCACTACACCTTGTCTAAGGTCTCCTGTGTACTCTGACACCTATGGATGATCTATAGGATACTTATGACATGCAAGAACCCCCTGATCTTCCCAACTATCCCACCACATTCAATCAATCTTCTTGCATCAATATAACCTACTTTGCTAGTTAGCAATTAGCCTTCTCCTAGGCTTTAAAAGGGTCTTTTGACTCCTAAAGTTAACACATGCTCCAAAAATGAAATCTAATAGCTTCCAAAGTGTTTTTGAGGCATTAAACACCTACTCATAACATTAGTTCCATTGGGTTTTCACCCGATTTGATAGTTTCTTTGGAAACTAGGGCTACTAGAATAGGCCTATTTAGCCCTCTCCCAGATTTGTAGGTCCTGTAATTTCTTTTCCATACAAAATCAAAACTACTGGTCTTCAAGAGACTTTATTATTTTTCCCTATACTCAAGGATTTTGGAGGTCTTGGGCTGCCAAAAGGCCATACAATGTACTTTGCAAAAATGAGGGTTTTAAGAGTTTCTAGGCTAAACCCTGCTCCTAGCTTCACCAGAGCCTATCCAAAACATTTCAAAGCCTCTCCTTTACAAGGTAGAGCCTTCTTATGTCCCTTAAGAATCCCTCAAAAGGGAAAGTCTTGATCCTTCACCGTTCCCCTGCTGGAGCTTTCCAAAGGCTACTTGAACGTAGCCAGATTCATGCTGAACTCACCTAGGGCAGCAACAAACAATTGTTTATCTTTCTCCTCAAGGGCCCTGAATTTGGATAAATGTACATTAGGGTCTGTACTTCCAATATCCACGTTTCCATGGAAAACCCATAGTGGACAAGAAAGTTACAGCCCCATTTGCAAGAAGCTCTCCAAACTAGCTGAATATGAACACACAGAGATATATACAAAATAAGCTAACAAAATGTAAAAGAAACTAAACTATTTCACACATAAGAGAGACTAAAAACAAATGAACATTGAAAGCCTTCACAAATTCAACTAAACTCCTCTTTATTCACATAAAATCAGTCATAACCGTGACTGTTACACACTCTAATAAAACCAGTCTGCCTATTCCGTACTGTAACTTCACAAATCTTTTAACCAACTCGTACATTAGGGTTCTCCAAGCATTAAATACATTTGTCCTTTAGTGATTGTTAGGTCTTGAGAGTCTATTGTGTCTCTTGGGTTAGACAACCCTTACAAATCAAGAAATTGCTTGTCAACTTTTAAAAAGTTGCTTGAAACTATTTAGCAACTTCTAATTGCTTGAACACTTTTTTGTTCCCCAATACAAATAGACCATTGTGAGGCCTACCAAAGCCCTCATATGCATCACATGACCAATAATCACTAACCTCTAAACCCAAACACCCCAACTTGACATTTTGCTAGAATTAAGGACAAAGCTAACTTAAGAAGACAAACAGACCTCTAGGACTAACTCTTAGCCTAGACACAACCAAAATTTGAGTCAACCAACATGATGACTCTTATTGCTACTTACATGCTCTTCACACACCAAAATATGAAGGTGAGGGCCCTCATAGAGGTGCTCCTGCACCAAAGATAAAGCTGTAGCTTATGAAGCTTTTGGCCCTGATGGACTCACAAGGGGTTCTGGATTCAATATGGACACTGACACTAGCAGTATGGTGTGTGGCCCCAGAATCTAGTAAGCCTAGATTGGTTGACATCCAAGACACCATACAGGGTAGCCAATTAATATGGAGGTTGCAGGACACTACAAGATCAGAGATAGAAAATATCCTACATCATGCATCCTCCATGAATAAAGTAGTGGTTGAGGACTTGGAGAATAGGCTAGCCAGGACATTCAGAGATTATGTGGCATCTAGAAAAAAGTTTGAAGAGGAACTGAAGAAGAATTATTTGCTGGATAAGACTATGAAGGAGCTAAAAGATGAAATAAATACTCTAAAAAATCATTCCAGGGCATTTACAGAGGTCTGTGATGAAGGGGTCCAAACTGAGCATGAGGAGGGCTTAGCCCCAAAACTTGCAACAGAAAAGATAATAATGGACATTGATCAGACTGAGCCTGCTGATACTCGAATTGCTGAAAAGGAGACTTTGAAGAAGGTGATATTGCACAGAGTAAATATTTTAAAAGGGAAGTCTCAAATCCTTCATAGTACTTTCATTTCTTTGCAAGGGATAGAATATCAATGTTCTAATGCTTTGTCTGTACTAACCCTATTATTTAATACTTGGGGCCCATACTTGCAATTCTTTGATAGGTTAGTTTTACTAATGGGGAAAAAAATGGAGTTACCTAAAAAAATAATTGATGTTAAGGAAATGGTGTTATTAGTAAAGGATTTAAATGCATTTTTCACTGGCAAGTTACAAAACGTTCAGGCAAAGCTTAAGGTTTTTGCTGAAGAGTCTGAAGGATATATCCCCGCTAATGTGGACAAAGAGCACTAGTAAATTTGACTTCAAATTTCAACGACAATTAGTCAAATTTTTGACAGTCATTGGTCAAATTCACGACCAAAACTTTTTTCGTTCTTTTTTTGTCAAATTTTCTACGTATTTATTATTGGTCAAAATTTAGACCAAAATACAGGTCAAAATTTTGACTATATCTCATTCTGAAAATTATGAAAATCGTCGTGGTTTTTTTTTTACAATGGTCAAAATTGAGACCATACAATGGTCAAAATTTCTACCAATACATCGTGTCCCAATGGTCAAAATTTAGACCATTGGATTGGTGGAAAGTATGGCATTTGCGTCATTTTTTTTGCCCAATGGTCTAAATTTTGACCAAGAATTGGTGGAAATTAATCATAGCATTGGTCGAAATTGAGACCAATGCTAATTTTTTTTAAAAAAAAAATGTTACAGATCGAAGATGCATTCAGAGTTCTTTTCATTGTATTTCGGTTTCAAAGTTTATGTTTTGATTGAGAAATGAGTTAGTTTATGGAACAAAATTTTAATGAAACTATTTACTATTCAAAATGATTCTTTTTGAATTTGTAGGTATCTGTTATAGCTGGTTTTCATGTCAATTTTTTAGGGAAGGCTAATTCAAAGTTTGTTGAATCAGTTTAAGATGGGAGTTGGAAATTTATTAAAAATTGATAATTGAGAACCATTTATGCTTAAGGTATCAGTTTTGTTTGAAGATTATTGGCAATCGATTCCTAAAGATTTAAATTCTATTTTGATTTTATGAGTTGATGCATAGTATCAGAGTTTCGAAGTGATAGGAAATCTGAACATTGACAAAGGAGTTTATTAGCGATTGGAATATATTTTATTCATTACTAAAACTGTAAGTGCATTATCATGTTTTTGGTTTTGAAAGTATTTAAGAACTGTGCTTTTCACTAATCAGTTAATTTTATTCAAAGAGTTTTGGAAAACACTAATTGTCTAAATGGTTACAGGATTGCAGCCATTGTAATGCACCTGTACGAACATGATGAGCAGAATGATATATGGACTGTGGTACCAGCTCCAGATTCATCCACAGTTTCAAGTGCCTAGAAGAAGAAATACATGTTGTCAGTATTCTATTTTTCCAATAAATGAAAATTCTAATTTCCAGAAGTTGAATCATAATCATATACTACTCATAAGTCATAAGTCGTCATAATGCTAATGTAATTAGGACCTTAATCAAAATCCTGCAAGAATATTCCATCAATCTAAGAAGGTATCAAATAGCTATAAGCCTATAAGGCATTTTTCCATCCATTTATCAGTGTAAGGTCAACTCACAACTTAATAGAATTTTTCTTGTTATTACATAGATATTCTACCTTGAGATTGACATCAAAGTTCATCAAAACCACAAGATACAGGCCAAATAACTAAATGTAGTAATGAAAGTTGATAACAGAAAATTCATTGTACATGATAGAAAAATAATCAAGATGAAGTACTCGCACAAATGTAAGAGTTAGGTACTGGTAATGTCCACCAAATGCACACATAAAGAAAAATAGAGATCATAAAGAACATTTAAAATATTTGGGGCAAGTGCTGAACAACAATTAAACTCTGTGTCTCCCTGTAAGAACATTAAGTGTTTAAACTTCAAAACAAGTGAAAATAAGAGCATGAGTGAACATTTATATCAATAACCTATGTTACTAGATTTTCTTGTTTATGTAGAATAACGTATGTAACTGGGTTTGCCCATTTCTATGGATATGCCCATACCAAACCAGACTTAGGGTCCTGGGTCCACTCCTTCCTAGGTATACTAAGGGTTTATACCTGGGACTCTGAATTTGTCTGGGTATATCCAATGAAACATGGGTATGTGGGTATGTCAGGACAGGGGGACGCCAAGATGAGTTTTGGGTGCAGGAAAAAAAAGGGCCTCAATTTCAAGACGGTAGGGGGACGGCGGGGGTACAAGGGAGGGGGGGGACTGTGCATACTATACATATATAACTTGAAATGTTCAACATACCAATTGAACGACTAAGTTACATACCAGATTGAAATACACGAACTAGAACTATTAAACATTCAAGTTTTCAACATAGTAACATAATGATAATCATTTAAAGTAAACATAGTAATATGAAATTAAAATATCAAATTTGTCATATATGATATATCATAAAGATGATCATGATTACAATGAGCAGAGTAGAATGATATGATATAATGAATCATGATCAATCATCTAGTGTCCCTAAAGCCAAATTGGCACCAAACTTTGATTGGATACCCACCTTGCTAAAAGGAGTTTATTGGAACACTGTCTTAGTAAATTGAGTGTATCACACCATCTTAGGAGGTTGATAGCACCTTTGAGCATTTGGGTCAAGTTTGAGAGTTGTGAAAGGTAGTAGAAGGACACTCTGCTATCTTGTTGTTGGCTCTACATTACAATGAACTTCATCAAACTTATAGGTCTTATTATCTCCAGGATGCCCGTTGATGTACCTATATCTACAGGGCTATGCTTATGCTTTCTAACTAGCTGCTTATGCTTGCTCAATGATATGTGGATACTCAAAATAAAGTAAAATATTGAATAGCTCCAATTGTCAATGAAGTGTGGACATGTCATTTGCTATGATCCTTGAAAGGTGAAGGACAATAAGGTCAACCATTAGGCTCATTAGCTAGACTTGGCAGACAACATCAAAAAGATGGTATTGCAACACAGATATGGTATTGTAAGCTATTTCTAGAGTGTCATCAATGTTTTTAAATGTAGAATGAAATGGTTGTAAGTATGCATTTCTGCCACATGCAAATGATTTTGAGATACAGACCTATGCAATCTAATCTCCCAAGGAATAGACAGCACCACTTATTGCCATCTCTGCCAAAACATGATTTGTCATAAAGCGATGTTAGAATAGTTAGTAAAATGGTCATAAATTATGTTCTTATAGTAAAAGAATATTTTGACTTAAGAAAAAAACTACACAATATTAAAACATGACATTGTGCTTTAAAAACTAAAAAGGTAAAACACCTTACACAGTTCAAAGATCGATTATTCTGTTATAATAAAACAGCAGTAGGGAGAAACCTCAAATGTTATTTCATAGTAAGCATCAAATATGAATTGTTGTATATTCCCAATGTGACGAAAAACATTGATGATGGTGATATATATATATATATATATATATATATGTATGTATGTATGTATGTATGTATGTATGTATGTATGTATGTATGTATGTATGTATGTATATATGTATATATGTATGTATGTATATATATATGTATGTATGTATATATATGTGTATGTATGTATATATATGTATATATGTATATATGTATCTATATATATATATATGTATATATATGTATATATGTATATATCTATAGATATATATATGTATATATATATATATATATGTATGTATATATATATATATATATATATATATATATATATATATATATATATATATATATATATATATATATATATATATATATATATATATATATATATATATATACATATATGTGTGTGAATATATATATATATGTGTGTGTGTGTGTGTGTGTATATACATATATGTGTGTGAATATATATATATATGTGTGTGAATATATATATATATGTGTGTGTGTGTGTATATATATATATATATATATATATGTACACTGAATTCTCCAATTAATTTCTATAGGAACAAACTCTGCAATCAATTTCTACCAGACCACCATGCTAGCAAATTTCGAGAACATTTTGTTCATTAATCATGCTTATGCTTTTACTTGGCTCATTGTGTAATAGTTTTCCCTTTTTTATAACTACTTTGTTTTTAAAGAGCTAACCATATTGTGATGTCTAAATGATCAATCAACTACCATGAAAAAAATCATCAGACATCTACTTTGAATATGGTTAATCACTACAGCCATATTAGCAGGAATAAGATCAAAAAAAATATTCAAGTCTCTAAGGGGACAAAGCACTCTGATGACCATGTTATAGAAGGAAATTAAGTAAAATATATGAAACTAACTTTTCTCAAAAAAAGATTTGAGGATAAATCCACTATATGTTTATAGGTAATTTTACTGTTTCATGCAATTACTATCAGAGAGATATTCAACTTTTTAGTGGATTAATCTGTATATCTTTTGGCAATGACCTTAATTTTGTTGATGTTTATAGCTTTGATTAGATAAAATGATCTTAATATTATGAGAAAATAAATAAATAATATATTAATATATATATAATAGTAATGCCTATTATTATTATATATATATTAATATACATATTTAATTATTTTCTCTTTATAATTTTAAACTTAATAAACATCATCAAATTAATAATATTGTTGATATATTTATAATAATGATGAGATTATTATTATACAATATATATATTATATAGTTAATGAAATTAATGATATTAATACATATCAATCATAAATAATGTTAATACATATCGATTGATATCGGTTTATATCAAATAAACGAAAGCAGGATAATACCAGTCATATCGGTATTAGTATTAATGAGCTACGGTAATACTATCGTCTATTATACACAACGCATATTATACTCAGCGTACGTCATTAACATATTGAATTGCATTAAACATTAGGATACCCAATACCTATCGGGTTTATTCATTTACCAACTGATAGTTATCGGTATTCTTTCATGCGGCGTATATTCCTTGAGCACTATAACAGCGCATGCTAGTGTTAATGATAAATAAGTCAAGCCTCATCAAATTAAACCATTGCACTTTCGTATATATGCACAGTGTGCTATTTCATTTACTTAACCAAATATAGAAAAATAATACAAGTCTCTTTCTTCTACAATCTGCAGAATATAATATAATATAATTTAGATATATTTGCATAATATTGTTACAATACAATTATATATATATTGAGTTAATACATAAAATTTAAAGGCCATATATTCTTGATCCAAAACTTAACAAATTTCACATTAATAAAAGTCGTGTAGAGCACAACAGATAACATATAGCCATACACATCTTTGTCTAGAATATTGTAAAGTGTCTTGGACTATAAAATAATACTTTTCATTAATTTTTGCAAAATTTATTACAGAAAATTATTCCATGGATGTGCAGAGAAAGCCAGATTTAAAATTAGTAGCATTTGAAGAATTTCTGGAGCTCCTACACATATGACAGCTTCTTTAAGCTGAGAATGATTTCAACAATTACCAATTCTAATGTGATACGCTAGTAGTTAGAATTCAATCAATATATTCAAGTATTGTTAAAATATATACTCCAATGTCAAAACAACTTACTCTGAGAAATGATACATGTACAATCATATATGTACTCAAGCAGCGCAGCAAAGAATATATGTTGTGAACCAATACCCATCCATGGTTTCTGGCATCGTGACAGTAACAGCTCATCAATCAGTGTATTTATACAAAATAGAAACAAATGAAATGACAGATATATCACTTAATATCACTTACAATTGTTTCAACTTTCAATCAAGTTGACGTAAGGTAGTGGCATTAGGTGTGTCCACATCTTCCTCCTTAGTCACGATCTCAATCTAGTTGGAATTTTTGACAGGATAAAGTTTGGCTGGATTGATGGCATTCACTCTTAATCTAGTCATACGAGAAGGTACCATAGGCATGATAAGAACTAACGAAGCATTGATCTGGTCTTGGCCTAAGCCCATAAATATTGTGCATACAGCCTGCATGATATTGAAGGAGTAGAAGAAATTGTTATATGAAAATTTTGATTTTCAAATTACAAAACTAACAGAATAATGGAACGTGTGCATCTAGTAAAAGATCTTGGGGTGCAGAGAAAAGTTACCTCTCCTAGAAGTATTTTACACATGGCACTCTCCAAACTCAAATTTACATCTTCGGTCCTTTCTAGGCTTTCTATGATATTAATGGCCTTTTCAATCTACAAATGCAATAGGATATTCACTGAAAGCACCTGGAAATGTAAGGACAAAATTTTCATCAAAGCATCTCAAATAATAAAAAACAAAATGCATACTAGTTATAGTAAACTATCGAATCCAAGATTTCATTGGTCAATAGTAAACAAAATTGGTGCAGGAGCACCCAAGGGACACATGAACCTACACGGTACACCAAGGGTCATGAAGGAGACCATGAAGGTACAAGGGCAATCAATGCCTAATCAAGTCAATTGATGAGGAATCATGGCTATTGAAGCCATTAAATGTTAGGGATTTCATAAAGTTGTTAAAATGTGATGCATTGCCAAGAGTGAGCAAATTGACATAAATGAGGAGTCAAGAATCTTTCAAGTGATGTAAAAGGTCATTTATGTGTTATAAGTTTGTATTAAATGTGTCCAAGGTCATAAAGAATGTAATAAGGCTATTAAAGCCTCTAAATGATGTAAAATGCACTAAAGGTGCAAGATATTGTAAATTGCCATTGTTGGCAACATAAGCCAAATAAGGCTTGGATGGGTTAGTTGAGATCATAGGGTGTGAAGGTTGTTTTAAAAAGTCTTTTAGAAGTCTTTAGGAATGTTATCCAAAGTCTAATAAGTCCTTGTCACGAAGTATATAAAACAAGAAACAATTGTTATCCAAAAGTAATGACTGTCGTTACAAAAAACTGCTTGTTTACTGTCCTATGACAGTTATAAGGAAGTTGATTCGATCCAAGAGGTTTGAAAGATAGTTAGAAGGCAAAGAGTCTTTAAAAGGGAATATCTTTTGATTTTATGGGAGCAGAAGTCAAGGAGAGGTGAATGTAACAAGAAAAGACATAAATAAAAGAATTTTGTACTTCACTGTCATAGTGACAATTTTCTAATTTGCAAGATTCAGATTGGTAATTTAGTAAGGTTCTTTCCATTCTAAAGTTACTATGTTATCTCCTTGAAAGGTTAGTCATGAATTATTAAGTCTTTCACAACTTTGATCAAAGACTTTTGTAAGTTTTTTTCGAACAAAACTATTTTTAAGTCCTCTGCTGTCACAGGAAACGTGACAAATTGTCACCATTTTATAGTCTTTTATGGAGACAAGCCTCTCCCAATTTCTATGATTGGAATGAAACTTGTGGGAGAGGTACTAAGGCCTGTAAATATTATGTTTTTATCATGATCTGGATGCAGGTGTCAGTGAAAGGAGAAAGGAATAGTAGGTGACTATTGAACAGGCAGTGAAGGGTGCATATGGGAAGCACCACGTGGTGAATATGAACAAGTTGAGGGTGGAATTGGTAAATGAGTGTTGGAAATGATTGAGAGAGTTTTTTTGAAGGTGTTTGAGCCATTAGAAAGGTTTTGTGAGTTGATTTAGGGTCTTTTCTAGGAAGCCCTAGGCTAGAAACCCTTAAAGGGAGGGTTTGATGAAAAAGTATCTAGGAAAGCTTGGAGGGTCAAACTAATTAAGGAATTATAATGTTTATTAGATGCCTTGAGACTGTATAAAGGTTGGAAGGTTGAGAGTAAGTGTAAATAGGAGTTGCTTTGGAAGAGGAGGGCTAATTAGGCCCAATTGCTGATAGGGACAGTCATAGAAGTGTGCAACAGTCACAAGTTGAAGGATAGGTATTAGAAGGGTTTGAAGAAATCCATAAAGGGTATCTAGAAAGGTGAAGAAGTCACCATGGTGTTTGAGGAATTTTAGAGAAAAGTGCAATTTACTGGCAGGACAGGGCTAATTGGACAGTCCTAGAAAAGGCAGTTTTGAAGATTGGGATAGAGTTAATGCTTGGTAGGGGTTGGAACTCTTTAGTTAGGCTATTTGAGGATTTTTGAAGCCTTAGAAGGATGAGGGGAATCCTTGAAGATAGAAATTAAGAGGTGATTGCATGAAACACCTTTCATGCAATCACCTCTTAATTAGGAGTGTTCCCAAGGAGAGGGAAATTGGAACATGGACAAAGTGAATTGATAAGTTGTCTAAAATGAATCAAGGCAGTGAACCTATTGTAGAGGAGTGTTTGGTTGATATCCTAAAGTCAGGGACTTCTTATTGATCCTCGAGTTGAACTCTAGTTCCTTGAGTGGATTCCAAGACGTTGTTGAATCCTCGAGTTGAACAAGGTTCCTTAAGGGGATATTAGAAGGCTCTGCATCAAAAACTCTAAGCTTGTCTTTAAAGTTTGAGCTTCACTTGGTTTCAAGAATAGTTTAATATTCTCTACTAAACAAGGCCAACCACGTGAAGGTGGAAGCTCATTTGGCCCCTCCCCCCCCCCCCCCCCCCTAACATCACTCTAAATTCCCCATTAACATTTAATAACATTCATTCATTCATTCATTCATTCATCCATTTTTGAAATATAACATTCAATCATTATAATCACATGATAACATTCATTAACACATAAAATTCATTAACACACAACATTCATGAATAATTCATTAACACACAACATTCATGAATAATTCATTAACACATATTAACACACATCATTCATCAACATTACTAGTACAAAATTACATCCATTAAGACAATGTTCTTTCATTAGCAATAAATGTTAATTACAATCATTTCTTTTTGGGTTTCTTGCTATTTTTTTTAATCATGTAATTTCTAAGAGGAAGATCAATGTCCTCATCATTCCCCTCCTCTATTGATTCTAATCCCAACGTGTGTCTCCTTCTCATCTGTTCAGGAACACGAGGCCGCTACGCTAAAGGGGGTATGCTGCAATAACTACTTCATGAGTTAAATTCACACTATTTTATATTATTGAATTACAAGTATTTATGTAAGTAAAAGAACTATAAATCAAAAAATTAATTTAAAAGAACAAAACATAGATTTTCTTTACCTGAATGTGCCACATGATCTACATGGTGATTAGTCTGAACATCCTCCGGCACTCATTCAACATGACCTGATTCTGTATCCTCTAAAATATACACAAAAATGTTACACCAAGTTCAATTTAAGATGTTAAATTGTATTAATAATTACATAATTAGTTTTAAATAGCAAATGAGCACCTCCTTGGATAGTATGATGCACATCAGGGGCTTCATGATGCGGCGTATGATCTGTGTCACGATTAAGAGGTTGTATTGCAATGTAATGGACATTATTATCAAATTGATTGTTGCTCAAGTATTCAATTTCTAATATATTTTTTGGCATATTTACCTGTGCACATGATGTAGGAGACTCTTCGGTTGGGCCAGTGGAAGCTTGTCGTAGGCATTCAGCCACGGCTTGATAGCCTTCCTTGAAGGCAATTTTTTTGTGTTCTTCCGTGGCCTCTAAATTAAAATCAGAGCCCTGCATTTTTTGATAAAACAAAATTATTTGCATTTTATAAATAATTTTTCTCTGCAATTCATTTACTGCTACTTACAATGCGAGCTTTAATTTTCAAATATCCTCCAGCGCCAAGTCTGTGTTGCCCAATCTTTTGCAACCTGGCCTTTGTTGCCTTTGAAGTGTCCTGCAACCTATGAAAAGTTTGAAAAAATGGTTATAAAAACATGTATATGGAATAACAAATGAAACTTTGAAATGCTGAACACATTGCATTCAATGGTGAAAATGTCTAAAACATCATACCAAGATATTATTTTGAAAAATGATGATTGCATTCAAAATTTAATTATCATCTCAAAAGTCCATGCCAAACACCTTATCACTAGTAGTTAATACTATTGCATACCTTCTCACATTTGTTGGTGAAACTCCTCTTTGAGCATCCGCTTTCTCCTTTGCATCTAAAATAAATTCATTCCAATCCCTCACTGAAATAAAGGGAGGATGCTCGTACTTTGGGTTCTGGATGAGACTCTTTTTATATGCGTCCCTCATAGTCTTAAGATGTTTGCAAGCTCTTTCTAAAAATTTCTTCTCATCAAAAATATTATTACCAAACTCATGCTCTAAATCTTTGACGAGCTGATCTTTTAAAAAAATTTCTTGCAAATTCCACCTTTTAAGGAAAAACACAAAATTGTTAGATATAGCCACTAAAAGAAAAGACCGGAATGAAAGGAAAAATACTGTACCAATTAATGATATGAAAAAAAATAGTGGGATAAACTTAGTTCACTTATGATGTTCCACCTTGTACATATGGTGGGCCTGAATATATGCAATGTGAGGTCATAAAGATTCTTATAAAATATATCATTTCCTACAAAAAATGTCATGGGATAATCAATCCAAAACTTGTTATGAATAGGTAAATGCATATTACAATATAAAAAATAATTATTTAAAGTACCTGGAATCTGATTGATAATCAATTATTTAATGTCATGGGATAATTAATTGAATATTTTCATATTTAATTAATTAGATTTAATATCTTGCTACTTAATTATGTAATTAAATTTAATTCTATCTATTATTAATTGTATTATTTAATTTTGACAATAAATCCAATATCCTATGAATAATTGATTAAATTTTTATTTAATTAATTAAAGCAAGTTGTCATTATTTAATAATATAGTTTTTAATAAAAGTTTGATAAAATAGTTAATTAACCCATAAATTAATTATTTTATTTCAAAAATCAGTTAAGTTGAGCATAAATCACTTTATTTATTTATTAAATCATAATTATCCATGTGCACATTCAAGGACCAGTTAAACTCAAATTGGAAAATTAATGCAAGTTGTTAGCTTTTTGAAACTCAACATCTTTTTGAGTTTTAAAGTTGATCTAAACTTCTAATTTGAGTTGAACTGTGCTTTTGCATGATTTTTGTGACTTAATTATCTGTTATTTAAAAATAACTCAAAAATCAACCTGAGTTATTTGAGTGATTTATGGCTTTTTCTCATGCACCTCCAAAGCCTTGGATTTCTATAAAACCAAGGCTCGGCTCTTCATAATTCATATCTTGCAAATTGCAAACTTACTCTACAAGAATCATAGCATATCAAATTTGGAGAATTTGCACAATTGGAGCTTGAAAGATAAATTTGAGGCTAAGAAAGCTTGGTGAGATCAATTTCAAATTCATAGCTTTCATATTATTGTTAGAATTTTCATTCTCATATCATATCATTTCTAGATTAGCATTGCATATCAATTTTCATATTATCATAGACTTCATATCATTTTTCATATCATTGCATAGAAAATCCAAAAAATATAGATTAATTGCATTCATATTTCATATCAGTTTTGCATCCAAATCCTTCATTTAGGTGTCGTCTAGGTCACTGATCTCGATAACAATCTGAGAACATTACTCTCGCACCTATTAGAAGGTAGTAAATCACTTTGTTAGAGTAGATTTCAATTTTGCACGATTTTGATTTTTGCTAACCTCTAATGTTTTACTGAAGTGTTGTGTCTACAGATCAGGTACAATTTTCACACACACATTTCTGGTGCCCACCATGGGGCCCTGAAGTGGGCTTCCCTTCATTTCTATCAATCTTCTATCATTTCTCTATCAGAACTCACTTGTTGTTGCCTGTTTTGGTGGTATTCTCAGTAGGATGTTATTTTTTGTTTCTTTTTTGCCTACAAAAAAGAAAAAAATTTTTTTGGCACTTTTTCTATCAAAGCTATCCGTACAATGCAATTTTTAATTTTGGTCCGTACAGTTGTCGTACGAGTTTTCAAACTGTCGTACAAATTTTTTTAGACTATCATTTCATTGGATACCCAGTGTCGTCTGGGAGCATGCCCACTATCATACGAGTTTCAGCATCAGGTTTCAACTGTCATATGGTAAGAGACCCACTGTCGTACGAGTTTTGGCATCAGGTTTCAACTGTCGTATGGTAAGAGACCCACTATCGTACGAGTTTCAGCATCAAGATTTGATTGTCGTATGGTAAGAGACCCACTATCATACGAGTTTCGGCATCAGGATTTGACTGTTGTATGGTAAGAGACCCACTATCGTACGAAGTTTGGTATTAGATTTCAATTGTTGTTTCATTTTGGTAGGTAGTTTGTCAGATTTGATTTTTGGATTTTGACTGACAGCTAACCCTAACAATTGAAATTTCCTAATTCTGATTGATTTCTGCTAGTTTTGATTGGAAAAAGTGCATGAATTGCTCAAATTCAGGTAAACATCTACTAAGCGTGTTGCGAGGATCTTAGGTATTCCACTTGTCTTGATAATATTTTGATTTGGGGCTTAATATAAATCTCTCGTGTGTCTAGCTTGGGTGATTCTTTTCATGCTTTTGTTTTACACACTTGCATAATTGATACTAGGTCGTGACCCCTTAAGGATTCATTAAGTAGTCTCAGATACTTGTGATTGCTCTTGATTGCTATCTTGGGTTATTGGACTCGCTAATCCACTGGCCTCTCATTCTGCCCCATGGTTGCAATCTCAGTGCCATAAAGGGGAGGGGTCAATAGGACAGAAGCGTTAAGTGTTCCACTTGGAAACCCTTTTGTGCTTTTAGGAACTCACTTGTTTTCTAAGTTGGGGACTCATTTTCAGCTTGTGTGAGGTGTTAAGTGTTCCACCTTGTGGACTCATCTCATATTCGCTTTAAGCGTTAAGTGTTCCTCTTTCTTCTTTTTGGATACTTTTGGTAGATTTGCTTTTAGAAACATACATCTGTGCTCACATAGTAATTAGGCACTATGAACACTTCGTGATTCTTGAGAGATTGGATTCCCAGTGAAATCCTTCTTGATGATAGAATCCTTGTAGTAGGGAGGATACTTAGTGCGTTTCACATTCAACTTGGTTAGTGTGTCTTCTCTTATTGATCGATACATTCTCTCCCAGGAGAGGTTGACAGATCACGTGGGGTAGACATCATGAGCTTTGGTGAATCAAAATTGGTTAGTGTGTCTTCTCTTATTGATCGATACATTCTCTCCCTGAAGAGGTTGAAAGATCACATGGAGTTGACATCATAGACCTTGGTGAAGCAAAACTTTTTCTTAGCGTGTCGGATTAATCTGCTTGCTTTGTTTGGGTTAAAAGTGAAAAGGTGTCAAAAACCTTGGATCTGGAGCTAAGTCCCTTTGTGGTATACTATTGTGAGTCACCTTTAGAGAGGGTTAACCGTAGCAGACACTCCCTTCATAGGGCAAACTGCGTTGACGGAACCTCAAGCGATAATAGCCATTTTTGCCGTGGTAGTGACAGTCACTATATAAATGTCCTTCTGGAAGAAATCTCCATAGGTATGGTTCATTGTTGGGTTGTCAGATCTCCCTAGCAGCTCCTGAAGATTAAGTTCTCAGACTATGTCAAAACCTTGGTGTGCCAGGATTGGAGTTCACCCCTTTGGATCATAAAAGTTGCAGAGTCAGACCATTACTAAAAACCCTAGTGAGGCCAAATTTTCATTTTATAGGGTATATGTGCATTATTGCAAAACATTTTTGGAACATACACAATTAGCGCTTCTGAGGATTAGAACAAATAAGTCACTTGATTGTTCATGCGCAAGGTTGCTTTTTCCCTTGTTCATTATTTTCAGACATGCTTGAAATCACGTGCTTGCTATTTTGCATGCTTGTTTATCTATCTGGTTACTGAAAATGAACAAATCTGTTACAATCCTCAAATCTGGACATTGAAATTTGCAAACAATTCAAATCTGAAAACTCAAAATTTGCAAAATCTAAAGTAAAATCCTTTTCTGGAGTCAAAAGTCATCTCAGGAGGTCAGAAAGTCATACGAGTTTCCATCAAGTGTCATTTCATTGCAACCCATCTGTCGTATGATTGGGTACCCAGTGTCATATGAGTTTCCATGCCAACAAATTCTCAAAGTCAAAATCTTGCAACTATTGTATGAGATTTTCAACTATCATTTCATTGCTACCCAACTGTCGTATGAGATTTTCAATTGTCGTTTCATTGATACCCAACTGTCGTATGATAACCAACCCAGTGTCGTATGAGTTTTGATGCCAGAAAATTCTAAGAGTCAAAATCTTGCTTGTAATTGTCGTACAAGTTTTGCAACTGTCATTTCACAGCATACCCAGTGTCGTATGAGTCTGCAGAGTGTCGTTTGGGAAATTTTTGAAAATTGTCAGAATTGCCAGATATTTAGCTTTTTCAGCCTATTTCCAGAATCTGTCGAACAAATCATTGTGTCAAGAACAAAGTAGTAGCTATTGAGAATCAGTACACATGTCTCAAAGAATCAATACACATGAGGAAGAAATTCTGATTGCTGCTATGATGAAACAGATACATGCTATGTAAGTCCAGCTTGACAAACTTGAGAAAGAAAAAGAACCTAAAGAGTTCTCCATGGAAACTCTATGCCCTTTTTCATTTGATAAAGACTTGTACATGTCACCATGCCCCCGGATAGAATTTGAGCAACATGATAACCCTTATGATACCTCTTCCATGGAGAGTGACACATCCAGCTTTGGAGACTATGATGAATATGATGATAGACAATATAATGATACCTATGACACCTCTATTCCTAAGAGTCCTCCTCATCATGTGTTCCTACTTACTGGAAATGGGATGTCACATTGGATAGATCATGATGGTGATCCATATGATTCTGATTTTGAAAGAGATTTTGCTGGCTTTTGTGGACAATACCTTGATTGTGATCCATCTACTACTGCTGAGGACTATAAAATGCATCGTGCTAGCTTGAAGCATCAATATTATAAGAATCCTTCTCCTAAGGACTCTCCTACTAAAAATAAAGATTATCTTCTCAAGAAAGATCATTTTAATGTTGAACCTTTGTCTGGTGATGGTTCCCTTCCATCCCCTACTTCCTCCAATACCCGTACATTTCCTAAAGCTTTTGAGTCTTTCAATCTTTCATAGAACCTTCATCTGACACAAGCCCTGATACTTTTCATGCGATTCACTATAGTTATCCTCCAGGGCTACCTCTTAAAAAAACTCAAGCTAACCTTCACTTGGCTACAAATACTTTCAATAATGATAAACCTAAAGAGCCTAAGGCTTAATATGCTATAATCCCTACTTCAGCTAGTCCTCCACCATCTCTTCCAAAGCCTTCCGTACAATCCCAACATGATTTCTTGTCCTTAGAAATGGCTCCATGTCAAGAGGACTCCAAAAATGATAGAAAAAAGAACATAAAGAAAGATCAAGATCAAGAACCCTCCATGTCGTCCACTCCTTTTCACGATGTCTCTTATCCACCTCAGGGTTCTTTTGATCCTGCACACCCTTTTTCATGCATTCCACCATGTTTTAAGCCTTCTCCTAAGCAAGATCAAGCTACTACTTACACTATTGAGCTTATTGACAATCAAAATGACCTTACTACACTTGCGCTTTCCAAAGATGATACTTCCATTAAGGTTATTAAAAATAGTGTTGTTACTTCCAATGTTAAGCCTATTGAAAATCAAGAGAAAAATGATGCGCTTATGCTATCCAAAGCAACTTGTCAAGATCAAAGTCTTCCATCTTCTTATTCTACCACTCCATGTTCATTTCCACTTTCTACTCTTCCTAAGTCTTTGCAAACTTTGAACAATCCTATCAAAGAAGGTGCTCATATTCAAGATGTCCATGATTCTATTGAAAATTCTAATGCTCACTCTAAAGATGTTGATATCCTTGGTTGTCATATAGATGCTGATGAACTTATTGATTATCCTTTTGTGTCTTCCACTTCCATCCTTGGACCTCTTCCACCAATACTACGAGCTTCATGTTTGCCTTCCATCTTGGGTCCTTATGTCCCTTCACTTTTCCCTCCTAACTCTCCTAATTCACCATCCATCTTGGGTCCTTATGTCCCTCCATCTCCCATCTTTCCTCAAGATCAACATAGATGCATACCCTTGAATCTTTTTCATCCACCCACCCATCTAAATCAGTCATATCCTCCTTCTTCCACAAGTCCCAAGTCTTTTGGAAGTAACTTGAATGTTCAATACAAGAATCCATCAAAAAATGAAGATCACCATGTCTCCTCTAATCGACATGGACACATAAAGTCAAAAGAGATATCTAAGACAAAAACTACAAGACAAGTATGGGTTCCAAAATCCATCATTAAAGATATTCTCTCCAAATTACCAAAAAGAAATGAAAAGCCTATGGCTATATGGATTCCAAAGTCTCTCTTGAAAGAGTCTGGTGTTGAGCAAAAAGTGAAATTGACATTCAAGCTTCCAAAGGCTTCCACTTCATTTCCCTCCAAAAGCATTCCTCCATTCCATGTGCCTAAACCACAACCTCTGCTATCCATTCGCTATATTCCTTCATGTATTCCTTCATTCACATTTCCTCCACCCTCTCACCACCCTTCAAGGTGTGTGTTGATGTTGAGCTTGCCTTCCTTTCCATCTACCCTTTCACAATCCTTCCATGCATTATCCTTCTACCTTCTATCATTTTTCCTCATTTGCCTATTCCTCCTATCTTCCAACCTCACTCGCTTTACATAAAACCTTATCCTCCATTTTTCTCTTCCATCTCCCTTTCCCTATCAGCATCTTTGAGCATATCATTTTGATTCCTTGGCATATCATATTTTATCCTTTCAAGGAGCACTATCTAAAAAGCTTGCCTTCTTCTAAAAAAAAAGAAATGAAAATAAAATTGAAAATGTGCCTTGGTGAAAACTTGGAAACAGGCACCTTGGTAGCAAAAGTAAAGAGAAATAAATTCATCCTATGGTGAAAACCACTCCCTTGTGCCACCTTGGATAACTACCGTGATGAAAACCTAGCAATCAGGTATCATGCGTAGTTCTTCTACATATTTCATCCATTCCATCTCCTCTCTTTGATCTTGACAAGGTTGACCTATACATGAACATTTGGCTATTTTGTGAGTTGTCTGATGATGATCTTGCTTTCATTCCTTCCATGTTTAGCCTTCATATCCATCTTCCTCCATTTATTCTAGCCTTTCGCTATTCTTTTCCTCTTTGGTCTTGATCTAATAAAAATGAAAGAAAGAATAAAACATGATGCTATGAAGCCTCTTGACATGTCTCCTCCTTTGGACTACATCCTGTCCTTCTTTGGCATTACACTTTTGTAACTTATCCTATGCTGACCTTTCATTGCTTGTCCAAATGCACTTTACATGACAATTTTTCCCTAGCTTGGGTATTATTGAGGAGTTTTTCTTTGGGGATTTCTCCCCTTCATTCTCCTTCATTCTCTTGTCTTCCATCTCTTCCACCAGCTTGCCAATCCCTCTTGTTCTCCACCTTGCTAGACATTGGGACTGCACGATATGATCTTACTTGGGAGTTTGCAATGGAAAAAGATGCTATCAAGTATACCAAGTATCAGAACTAGTATCAGAACTAGTATCAGAACCAGTATCAGAACCAGTATCAGAACAAGTATCAAAACTAGTACCAGAACCAGTATCAGAACAAGTATCAGAACAAGTATCAGAACAAGTATCAGAACTAGTATTAGAACAAGCATCATAATGTGGGGGCTACACCTTTCACTTTAGTTTATAGGTCTGAAGTGGTACTACCTATTGAGTTGAAATCCCATCACTAAGAATCAGAATGCATGGTCTAGTAACTAATGATGACTACAGAGTGTCTAGGTTGCAAGAGCTTGAACTACTAGATGAGCACAGACAAGCAACGTATGATCATCTCAGTATATTAGAAGAGAATGTCTAGAGGCTACAACAAGAAAGTCAGACACAACAAATTTCAGGTTGGTGATCTAGTCTTGAGAGAAAATCCTAAAAATCAATCCCATCGAGAACGCAAGTGGAAGTTCAAATTGAACTGGCTGGGTCCCTTTGTCATCACTGCTACTTTTGGCTCTGGTGCCTATCAACTCTCAACAACTGAAGGAGAACAGCTCTAAGAACCAATCAACATTCTCCATCTGAAGAAATTCTATGCCTAAGGCATTCAATCTATGGTAAAATATCCTGAAAAAATCTTAAAAATTGGAAAAAGTCCTAAAAAATGAACATCTTGGTGAAAACCTAGCAATAGGAGCCTTGATGATTCACAAAAAAAAAAAAAAAAAATCAAAAATTCAAACATAAAAAATATATATATATCAAAAATTCAAAAAAATTCAAAAAATGAAAAATACAAAAAAATGAGAAAAAGTGCCTTGGTGAAAACCTGGAAATAGGCGCCTTGGTAGAAAAAATAGAATCTCTGCTAAGATGGTGAAAACTCAGCAAACGGGTGCCACTTGTTTCAAAATGCTCCATCTATCAGCGCAATCTTGGTCTTTCCTAGCTTTTAGTCTTGCTTTAGTTTGTACATATCTCCCAGTTTGTTTTTGCATTTCTAGTTTTCAATATGTCAGTCTGTACACCACTTAGCTCAAGCGTCTGTATCCTATCAATGTTCAAACTTGGGGGCAATCAATGTCATATCCTATGGTCTCCGATGTATCTTAGACGTATCATATCTAGTCAGAGTCATTTTGAAGCTATATCTAAGTCAGTCAGTCTTGCTTGTCTCCAGAAAGGATTTTGCATCTACAACAACGCAATCAACATCAAACTAAAAACTGAAAACAATCTATGCTTTTTTACATGCTTTTATCTCCTTTTATGCTTACTGATTCACATTGAGAGTTTGCATATTGTGTCCCTTCGAGCTCTTCGATGATGTCCTTTATAGGATTTAGAGAGTGATGACTGGGGGCATAATCTTTTCTTTGTCTTCTGCTTGTATGTGAAAATCTAACAACTTTGGAAATTCTAGATTGAAATGGTGTCCGACTGTAAGAGCCTCTATCTCGAATTGGATGGCCATGCGTACCTTGACCATTGATACCCAAAAAATTTAAGGAAGTTTGATCTCACTATTATCTTTTTGAGTAAGTTCTTTCTCCTATTGTGAAACGCGATCTTACCTAAGGATATGAATGATAAAGGGTCACTACGGGTAATTCACACTAGATTTAGAATGATCTCTTGACCGTTTGATGTGTATGATAAATACAAATTGCTATATCAAAATGGACATGATATTCAGGTCATCCTGGCGCTTTTGCCTTGGTGCTTATATCTAATCTGACATTCTGAAAACAAAACCAATATTCATATGTCCATGGTTGTTTTGGACCAGTGGGTGTTGTATTGGTTCTTGAGCGTTACAAATCGATATTCATATGTCCATATTTCATAGCTAGTGGGCATTGTATCAATTTATCTGGTTACCTAAAAGTTCAATGATGATAACAAATCGACACATGATCAGTGAGTAGGTCCTAGGTCCTAGGGTTGCATTATCATCTTGCATGTTTCTTTGCATTTTTGCACTTTGCATGATCTCACAAATTGCTTGAACACTTAAAAAATTCTTCAATCACCTCTTCAAATCTAACAAGAGCTGAATCTCACACAAAGGTTCCTCCAACAAAACATCAAGTAGAATCCTTTTTCGGGATCAAAATCAAAATCTGAGATCGTTTATTATGTCAAAATTGCGATTTAAAATTTTGGGCCCAGGATGGTCTACTGCTTGCATATTCGACCTTCAATCATCACAGAAATCCATAATTCAACTTAATTGATTATCTTCCATCAAACTATCAAAATTTCAACTCATGGTCAAACTTAGTCAAACTAGGTCTTTTGGACCTCCAAACGATGTAGAATGTGTTCTTCAACGTGTTTAACCACTTCTCAAATCAATTAACATGCTTCTAAACTATCAACGCTGACTTTTCTTGTCAGATTTCAATTTTAATCCTGAAGGGGGCATGGTATTGCACATCATTCAAAGTCTGTAATCAAATTTGAAATCATATCTTTATGGAAATCATATCTTCATCAGTGATCAAGACAAACAATCATGTCTAGTTACTGATTCATCAAAAAAGTCCTCATCGCTTGGGGCAAATCTATCATCACTTGGGGCATATCAGATTTGTCGATC
Organism: Chamaecyparis obtusa; assembly: GCA_027943335.1. Classification (NCBI taxonomy): domain Eukaryota; kingdom Viridiplantae; phylum Streptophyta; class Pinopsida; order Cupressales; family Cupressaceae; genus Chamaecyparis; species Chamaecyparis obtusa. The sequence continues at coordinate 624,345 of BSBK01001073.1, forward strand.
CATATCAATCTGGTATCCTCCTAATCTTGTAAACTGTATTAGTTTTTGTAACCATCGGATCATAGTGTTCTTTCCTTGGTTCTTCGGCAATTGAAGGATTCGGATGTGATACCTGCTAGTTCTGCTAAGACAATCAAGTCTAGAACTGGTCACTCACTTCTTTGCAATCCTAAGGTTTGGAATCAGGCATTTTGACACTTTTTCGCAATCATAGGTTCATGTGCTATTATAGTGAACATTATCTTTGGTCATTGAGGACCTATTATCTCCATATCAAATCAATATCAATCAGCTTCTATCTCATATCATTATCAATTTCAAACATTAGTTTCATCTTTATCAAACACAGACTATCTTTGAACCACTGCGCTTCGCACAATAATTCAAAGAGGGGCAAAATGTAATACCCCAAAAATGGGCTATAAGTTCATTAACCTCCTACATCTACAAATTGAATGAAATCAACATCGAAGTCCTAACCTAAGGCACATCTGCACATCATCGAATCTAATTGATTATCTTAAATTCTGCATCAGGGAATATTCTTAGCAATATTCCTAATTATCTTAATTATCTTTAATTTAATGATTATTTGGCGATAAATCACATTTATCCTAGGTTTGATTAATTGAATATTTTCATATTTAATTAATTAGATTTAATATCTTGCTACTTAATTATGTAATTAAATTTAATTCTATCTATTATTAATTGTATTATTTAATTTTGACAATAAATCCAATATCCTATGAATAATTGATTAAATTTTTATTTAATTAATTAAAGCAAGTTGTCATTATTTAATAATATAGTTTTTAATAAAAGTTTGATAAAATAGTTAATTAACCCATAAATTAATTATTTTATTTCAAAAATCAGTTAAGTTGAGCATAAATCACTTTATTTATTTATTAAATCATAATTATCCATGTGCACATTCAAGGACCAGTTAAACTCAAATTGGAAAATTAATGCAAGTTGTTAGCTTTTTGAAACTCAACATCTTTTTGAGTTTTAAAGTTGATCTAAACTTCTAATTCGAGTTGAACTGTGCTTTTGCATGATTTTTGTGACTTAATTATCTGTTATTTAAAAATAACTCAAAAATCAACCTGAGTTATTTGAGTGATTTATGGCTTTTTCTCATGCACCTCCAAAGCCCTGGATTTCTATAAAACTAAGGCTCGGCTCTTCATAATTCATATCTTGCAAATTGCAAACTTACTCTACAGGAATCATAGCATATCAGATTTGGAGAATTTGCACAATTGGAGCTTGAAAGATAAATTTGAGGCTAAGAAAGCTTGGTGAGATCAATTTCAAATTCATAGCTTTCATATTATTGTTAGAATTTTCATTCTCATATCATATCATTTCTAGATTAGCATTGCATATCAATTTTCATATTATCATAGATTTCATATCATTTTTCATATCATTGCATAGAAAATCTTAAAAATATAGATTAATTGCATTTATATTTCATATCAGTTTTGCATCCAAATCCTTCATTTAGGTGTCTTCTAGGTCACTGATCTCGATAACAATAATCTCGCACCTACTAGAAGGCAGTAAATCGCTTGGTTAGAGTAGATTTCAATTTTGCACGATTTTGATTTTTGCTCACCTCTAATGGTTTACTGAAGTGTTGTGTCTACAGATCAGGTACAATTTTCACACACATAGTAACACAGGTAGATCCAGGAAATGGTGGTGAATTATCACCAATACATGTAGATTGATCAGTATCTGGTGTACCAAACAGTGCCACCGGTGTATCTCCTGCTCCAAAAAAATAATCCACTATGTGATGCACCCAAGATTAAAGTAAAAATTATGAAATCATAATTAGCACAAAACTAAATATAGTAAAACAATGATTTACCAGCTGCCATATGCCTTGAAGGCGTTGATGTTTGCATGGCCCTTGTGGCCGACATTGCACTCAACAATCTTCTATGGACAACCTAGCTAGGAGGAGTCTCCTGGAATTGATGACCTGAACAATACATTGTTAGCAAAGACATTTTGAAATAATAAAAGTAAGAGTTAACTTGGGAAGTTTTTGAATGTTCCAAAGAAAAAATTCCTTCTAACTTGTCAAATAAAGGATTATTTTACCTGAGGCGGCCGGAGGTCTGCTAGTACTGGCCTCACCTGTACATTGTCCTTGACCAGGTACTAGAGATTCCATAAAATCCTACAACAAGAACACATATTACATATATTTTACTTCACAACATAAAAGAGTATAAAATATTAACCTTTATTGATATTTTGTTATAACTAAAGATTCATTACTGCTTACTTGATACCGACGTGCGAGCGCTTTCAATTCAGTTAGCCTCGTCAGCATCTCCTCAGTTGGATTTGTTTCATACAAAATATTAATTATTTCTTGATTGATTTGTTTCATTTTTTTCTTCAACATGATTGTTACATTAGGTGAATCTGCAAAATGATCATCATCCTCGGGGGTAGCTATTGCCTCTACTATTGAGGGTGCTTTTCTCTTATCCTGAACATCAAATTGTGACAAGAATATCAGTAAAACTATCATAAAAACTCCAAAACCATAAATAAAATAACGTAATAATATAACATTTTTCAACTATCTAATTTGTACAATTTTAATAAGGTTTACCCTTGCTGAAGAATGGGTGGGAGGAGCATCCTCGTGGCCTCTATCATGTGCGGGATCCATATCATTCTGTGACAAAGATTAAATATAAAAACTTTAGCGAACTAAAAGCAATAGACTTAGTAAAAAAGAACTTATTAATAAAATGGTATATAGTACTTATCACCCTCATGATAGTAACTTTGTTTGTATCTATGCGATTTAAATGATAATCTATTAGCAGTTCCTCCCCTACACTTATTGATATGCCAATATTCCAAGAAGATAATGGGCTCCAATACCATAAATAAATAAATGGACTCCAATATGCCAATATTCCAAGAAGATAATGGGCTCTAATACCATAAATAAATGGACTCCAATATGCCAATATTCCAAGAAGATAATGGGCCTTAAAAAGAATATGCCAAGAATAAATATGACAAGATAAGATAAGTTTGTGTAATAGGCCTTAATGTACTAGTGTAAGTATGCCCTTAATACACTTTAGTAGAACTAAGTGCTTCCTTTCCTATTGTTATTGGGAATAGAGATAATGAAGGAAGTAGAGGAGTAATGAAACCAGTAGAAAGAGCAAGCCCGTCTGAGCTAACTCTCTCCTATATAATTAGAATCTAAAAAGAATATCCCAATAGAAGAAGCCTCTTCTCTGCTGAATATTCTTGTACAATTATTTGAAGAATCCATTTAATTCTTTCAATACTATGCATGACCAATCACTCATATTTGTGAATACTTATACTTCTATGACTAGATTCACTAGTCAATCTGTCACATGCTCCTTAGTCCTTATGCTTTGGTCATAATGTGATTGAATGGAAATGATGAGAACAAAAAAGGGAGATTGTGGAGTTTGAGATGCCCCTTCTGCAAGATCGCATGTTGTGAATTGGTACTTTGAAAATCCTAAGATTGAATATAAGCATGTGAAGAGCCACTGCAAATGAAAGGAAGAAGGATTATTTGCACACATAGTATAATAAAAAGCATAACAAGATAACATGGTTTTCCAGAGATAATCTGGACTTGTTACAAGGAAATGGGAAAACTATCATAAATCATGGTTTTGTGCTATGATTTGGTTAGTATGAAGCTCGTTAATCTTAATCACTGCATACATTAAAGCTCTAAAACAAAATGCATGCAACCTTTGAATGGAGAGGCCAATTTTTATGGAGCAAACAAACAACAAAAGCTAAATGCAATGGATGCAAATTAAGAACATGAAGCACATATAAGATATCCTACTAAGGAAATAATAGAATATTACTGACTTATACCACAACTCCAAGAGAAAATTATGTTCACATTGAATGAATAGAATCATGTCACAAAAAATCCCTAAGACAATGTCCTTTATGAATTAAGGAACTCAAGGTTTATAAAACACTCAAGGCATAGTTGGGTCCTTAAAGAATTTATTGTAAACTTGCAAACAAAAAGTTGTATACACATTTTCGAAGTAGAAGTATGGGGGACCTTGAAAAAATACTTTAAGATTCTGTTGCCAATCACGGGGTGACTAGGAATCTAAACCCTATCAATCTCACACGAGCCCTAGGAGGTTGATTAGATTTGTAGTTCCCGGTCGCCCCATGAAGGTCACTATATCATCCCATATCATCCCAAAATACAATCTCTCATACAATCTGGGATGCTCTTTCTAAACTAAAATGGTCAACCAAGGTGAAATTAGTATATAAAAGTGATATACCTATGTATATATACAAATATGGACCAAAATGGATATATATATATATATATATATATATATATATATATATATATATATATATATATATATATATATATATATATATATATATATATATATATATATAATGACTACATGCATCCTGGGTTTGTCTATATGCATACATCTACATCTTTGTTGATTCCCTACTAATTTCATCTTGATTTAGCATAATTAGTATAAAAATTGCATCCCAAACTACCTATAAAGTTTAGAGTTTTCATTTAATGCTCTTTTTTAGCATCAAGTGGTATCAGAGTGAGTGAAAGATCTAGGAGTTTGAAGGATTAGAGTCCTTTGTTGATGCCTAGAGTTGAACTATCCTTTAGGAGTCTTCCAAAGTGGTGGCCCTACTATTGAAAGATAATGGGCTGAAAGATAAAGTATGCAGCAAATGTAATGGAGTACAAAAACCCAGAGCAGCAACAACAAAGGTTCATAATGGAAAGGCATGGCAAGCCAAAGGTGAAGATGAAGGTACAAGAAAGGAGGAGATAGTAATTGTTTAGTCACAGTTCATAGCAAATAGAGATAACAACAAGTGCAAGGTATTTTCCACCATCATGAAGAAGTGCTTGGTTGTGTGGGAGCACGGGGAATGTTGCAGAGTATTGTCTATATGATCCTTGGTGAATGTGGAGGCTAGGGAATCAAAAGGGAAGTTTGTGGTGAATGTTGTGAGAATTGAATAGGGACTATCATAAAGGACAATAAGAAATTGTTATTTACATTTATGTTGTAGGGAGGTTTAGTGGACGATTTAGAGGTCTATGGTGGTGGATAGAGACTCAACTAAGAGGAGTTTAGATGTATGTGTGGTCATGGGAGGTCTAGTGGAATATAGATTGAGGAGTTGAATGTAAACTATCACAGAGGATAGAGTATATTAGTGTCAAGGTTGGAAAAGAAAGATTTTTTCCATAAAGCATACATATAAGAAAACAAGACCAAGTCTTCATCTCTCATAAAGAATAAAAAATAGTAGAAGACTGGTTAACTACTAGTTCTAACAAAGAATAGCTTATGCATCAAACACAAGAAAATAGACTTTAGTTCTACAAAGTAAAAAATAACCCACATTACAATTTGTCTCTCTATATAGAGGTCTTGGATCATTTGATGAAGTCTAAAAACTACAATTAGATTATTTTAAATAGCAATAACAGCTCTCACTAATCTTATGAAATACATGTAGGAATTGCCTAACCGAGATTAACTTTAGTTTTGTGGAATAGACTGCTAAAAAATATCATGCAATTCTATATGCCCATTAAAAAATCTGAAATACTCATGCAAATTATATTTTTAGACCCCTAGCTTTAACTTGTGCATATAAATGTGGAGCTTTATGTGTTACTGATTAGAGGTAGCAACATCAATGTCTGCCCATCTTTCAGTGGAAATATAACAAACTTTTTTGCTAGACATTTCAATTTTATTTGTTGGATGACAGTATTATTGTCTCAGATTTCTGTAATTGGTATAATAAAGTGACGAGCCATTCTAATTTTAACCATAATTTCTCAATCAAAAAAAAGAAAATTTGTATGCAATGGAGACAATGATGAATGAAACACATCAAAGATTAAGAATGAGAGGAAATGGATTTTTTGTCCACTAGCACCAACTATTAAATTAGTAGAAAAAACTCATTTGGTTGCAGATATTTACAATAATCATTTGTGCAAAACCAAATGTTTTTTTTTTAATATCAAACATAATATTTGAAATGACACACAAAGTCAACGGATCAGATCTCAGTTTGCTGGTAATTTAGGGGAATTGCAGTTGATACAAGTCACGATCAACACCTTCCATACACTTCAAAATCATATGATGAAGTGCATTCTTAAAAGTATGGACTGATTGTAAGAGATTGATATTACAACTTCTGGGAAAAAAACTGTGTATATTTGTACATATTTTGACTATGGACCATGAATACAAACCAAAACACTAATTGAAATTAATTTTATAGTTTTTTCAGATGCTTTGATTTCTATCTCATGGACTAGAAAAACTTTTTATGCTTGTAAAGGATTCAATTTCCTTCTATAAGCAAGGTGGTCAAGAAGGTAAGTTCACAAGCCAATTATAGAGATACGAGAAAACACATAATTGCAATTTTTATATGCCTCCCCAGTAAAATCATATATCAATGGGCATCCATAGAAGCACTGGATTGCTTATAAAATATTACAACTAACACTTCAGAAAGAATTTCTACATACATTTTTTTAATCCCGGATCCCAGAGTGTTATCAAAATTTTTTATTATAATAGTATATATTTTCTTTTCCACTAGCTTCAATTTCAAACTCATGGACTGTAAACACTTCATGTACATGCAGGTGAAAAAATTAAAATTCCTACCATAAACAAAGCAAGTGGGTGAGCAGGCAGGAAAGCCTAAGGGCAAGGAAAGGGAAAGACAAATTCAATATGGATTGAGGAGAGTTTTTCGGGGAAAAATAATCATATTTGGTTATTCGCAGTGGCGATCCATCATCAGCATAATAACAAGAGAACATAAATGTAATTACACTTAGAATAGAGAAATGGAATAGAAACATATGTGAGTTAGTTGGTGGGAGACGGAGCGATAATTAGCCTCATTTACATTGCGAAGCAAGAATCCAATTAGGCTGGCAAGGGTTGAGACAATATTGATATTGAAGTTACAATTCATAATTGATTGCGCCAGTGGTAAAGTGCAATGGCTCCTCCTTTCTTGCAGATCAGTATTCTTGAAACCCTAACAAGTGCCTAAGCCTCTTAAGAGTCCCCTTCTTCTTTACCCCCGCTCCTATCACCTTGAGAATACAAATACAATTAGGCTTAGCTTTTGCGCTCCCTCTTTGCGTTAATCATTGGTAGCTAAGGCTTCTTCACTTCAGCCGCTCAGTGTAGCAAAGCTTGAGTTTGGCATTTGACCAGCATTACCTTTAATGACACCCTTCCACTTGAAACAATGTGGACTAGCCAATATATCTAAGGCAAGTATGATTCAAATGTAGATTGTTCATCAAATGCTTCTAGTTGCAGTGTCATAGCTATAATAGTCCCGAGGTTATGTCTTACTCAATGGGGTGTCGATGCTTGGTGACCAATCAAGCTATGGATGAAACTATTTAGAGGTGAGTAAATCGAACCAGTAGTCCAAGTTTTAGTTTCTAATTTGGAACCAAATAGGAGTTACGGGTTTGGCATGTAGATCAGACCAGTCACATTTCGAATGCCCGGTCTCCTTCTAATTCAAATCTCTCCCAACTACATACACCCATTTTGAAAACATGAAATGGAACAAAAAATGCATAATATTACAGCTTCCCTCATTGAGACCTAGTACATTCATCATTTCATTAGGAATACAGAGACTTAGAAAACCAACTACCGGCTAGGGCACACCGCAGGTTCCAATGTTGCTGCAACTCATTCTCTCTCCAAACTCAACTAAATCGACTCAAATCAAATGCAAAAAAAAGCTAAAAAAATTTAGAAACTTTTCATTGGATCAGATCCTCGATTCTTGTTCAATATGGCTAACACAAATGAAATACCAGTCATTTTTCTTTAAGGTAAAAAAATGATGCATATCTCAGGATAGAAGAAGAGATGGAAAGAAATGGAGTACATTTCACATTGAAAAACTACAAATGGGTCTAAAAATACTTACCGCTCCAATAGCATATCCACATCCCCCGGTCTCCAACTGAAGCTATCCCAATAGCACATCCACCTGTAGTCTCCAACTAAAGCTAGCCGACCATCTCATCAAATTCTCTAGTCTATCCTTTGATCTTGTTCTCTCATTCACCAGGCGCTAGCTCAATCAACACAGCTAGAAGACTATTCTACCTGCGCGTAAACTCAAAATGATGCCAAATGTAAAAATGAAATGAGTTGAAATGTTTTTTTAGTTGATATGGCCGGGTTGGTCAAAATTTTGACATACAGTTGAAATTTCGACCAACACGGGCATGAATTTTTATAAAAAAAAATAAATTTCCTTATATAATCGACCAAGCAAAGAAAGTTTGCAAGTTGGTCAAAATTTTTGGTAGAAAAATAGGGTCAAATGTACTAGTGGAGGGATAGTTGAAGGAATGCCAGGAGTGGGCTGATTCTTTAAACCAAATTATGGAATGTAGGAAGGTGGCTTCTTATTTTGTTGGTGATGCTGACATTTCAACTTTTTATGAAGTTGTGGATGAATTGTACAAGCAAGAGATTGACATGAATAAGTTTGTTGCTGAATCTCAAGCCATAATGGATGCCAAGTAGAACAAATGCCTTGAAGACTTGGAGATAGTTAGAGAGGTACCTTGGCCATCAAAGAGGGACATTATGGTGTGGGAAAACATTGCAGAGATTCAAGCCTTTGTCTTGCCATATTGACATGGATGATGGAAGTAGTTGAGACAATTCTGGTATTAGATGAAGAGCCAATAGAGGGAGGTTAGTTAATTCAAATAGGGTATCTTATGTTTGTAGTTCACCTGCTGTGGATATACCTTTGGTGCAAATCAAGATTGATTCTGAAGAATCTAGGCTACCAGCTGTCACTCTAATAAGTTAATAACTATTTCCAAATTTGTTTAATTTTCCAAATTGACATTGATGTATAAATTTGAAGTAAGTTTTAGTTAATACAAATATACAAGGATATTTTGTAATTTTCTGATAGATCATAGAAGTCTAAGACTTCAAGTCTCTATCCTCTCACCTCTGAGTCTAGTAACTGGTTACTGGTACTATGATCATTGATTCTTGAATTTGAAATTTTGAAGTTAAATTTAATAGTATAATACATGGATATTTTGTAATTTTCAATTTTTTTGTCATTGTGCGTGTGTAATTTTGTAAAGGGCTCATTGGCTCAAGTCAAGACTCAAGAATCTCAATTCTAATTAAGTAAATGCTTAGTATTAGGAAATTAGGTAATTGACAAATGATAAATTGACCATGTTGGTAGTATTTTTAGTTTTTAGAATTTCCTACAATTTTCCTCCCGAAGGCCTAGGCCCTAAATTTTGATCAAAATGTTAAAACCCTAAGTGCTAGGTTGAGATATGCTCTAAAAATCCATTAAACCCTAGAAAGGCTCAGATCGGTTCTCTTTCGTCATTACTTTTTCAAAATTTCAAGTCACTTAAAAGAACCATTAAGCATGTGCGTGTTACTAACAGACCATCAGCCATGTTCCGAAGTAACGCTGGGTTGTTTCATAACTTCTCCATAGTTAAGTCGTTAGGATGCTAATGGGTTCCAAACTTTTGAAGGAATCCCGACTAACGGTGTGCATAACTTCATAACACTTTGTTAGGAATAGTTGGTTTACAGAGCTTCATGAGGGTTTGTTGGCCATTAGTGTCGGTGGTTATGAAGCTACAATGAAGCATCTGGCAAAAAGGCGTAACTTTGGAAAGGTTAATCAGTTACAAGATTAAATAGCTGAGAGGTTACAAAAGGTTTTGTGTGGGACTTCGCAAGGTTATATCAAATTAAAAATTTCTTGAACATTCTACAATTACAAAAATCATACATTCTACAATCTACATTACAAAAATCATGAATTCAAAATTATAAATTACAAATTACAAAAATCAAAATTCAAATTACAAAAATCATGAACAATACTTATTACTTGTACTCGTAGGCTTGTAGCTAAATATGAGTCAATTAATAAATTATCAATAAATTAATAAATATTCAGAATCAAGTCCAATTCCATTATCAATTTATCCAACAAGTACAGTAATAAGTATACAGTGTATAAAATTATAAATACCTATTAACCGAATGCTAATTCTAAATCACTTCACTCTTCACTCAGTGTCAGTGAGCAGTCTGTCTCACCCTCCTCTATATCCCACATGGAATCCAGCTCCTGAAATTGACTACTACTACTAGCAAGAGGTTCTTCTTCATTCTGAGTTGGGTATTCAAAATCAAAAAATTGTTCATCTCCATTCTGAGTCTAGGACCAAGATCCATCGTTTGTCTCTGAACCACCATGTTTTGAACTAGTGTTCAAAAGCCCTCGTCTTTCACAAAGGAAATTACAAATTGCCAATGCCCTATCATAAGGAAAGTTTGTAACATTGTATTGAGTTACAAACAATCTCAAGAAAGTTTTCAAATTTCTATCTAGTTTGTTTATGCATTGAAAACTCTTTCATCTTCCACCGACCCCAATATCATCGTTTGACATAAATCAGCAAGTTTGAAATATTCTGATATTGAATCACATAGTACTTCACTCTGCTCTATCCTTTTCCAAAGCCTGGTTATTGCACCAGGTTGAAATGGATTCTCCAAGTTTTTTAACTGCAATTTCATACATGATGCAAATTGTCTACATTATTTTTTAAGATTAGCTGAATCTATAATTCCATCAATTGATTGTCCATTGCAATCTGCATGTTTTGAAAACTCTCTAATCAATTCATCAATTTTTTTATGAAACATATGAGCATCAAGTTGTCTATTTCCAATGTTTTTCCAAAAATGAGGAAACACACAACCCATGGCCTCAAGAATTTCTTCTCTAGGGAATCTTTCATGAATCTCACTTGAAAGTTGGTAGGAAATTGACTTCAAATTATCACTAACAGATTTAACAAACATGTTAAAATTAGCCCTTTTAACTAGAAGTAGTCTACCTCACTTGCCCATCTTAGATTGGTGCATTGGTATTTCATATCCTTTTACAAACACACATAAATCTTTGTTTGCATTGAATTGTAAAAAATTCTCAACATGATTCAAATCTATAATTATTTGCCACCTGAAAAAAATTGGGCTTTGAAGTGTTATCATATTTGAGTATAAATTATCTAGGGCAAGGCATGTCATTCTACGTAAATCTGAGTACTCATGGATATACATAGTCCTGTCTTGGGATTTCTTAACAAGCTTGTTCATTAAATCTAGCATGGGGAGAAGACTGGCTAAAGTTAATAGAGTCTCTATATCACTTAACTTATGTAACAAATCAGGAGCTTTATCTATTGTGAGGTGTTGCTCATATATTACTCCGATCAAGGATTGATATTCTGTTAGAACTCTTTCTACTGGTCCATGCAAAGAGATCCATTTGGTCTCAACATCCTTGAGAAGCTTGTTTCCTGGTGTTACTCCCTGTGAGAAAATCTTAAATTCTACAAAATGTTTAGGACTTCTGCAGAAGTAAGAGTATATGTCGTGAACTAGATCTTCAACTTTTGACAGTGTAGGAAAATTGCTTACAATTTTATATGCTAAATTCATTCGATGGGCCATGCAATGTATGCCAAGAATGTAAGATGCAATACTAGTTTGTAATCTTGCACAAAGACCATTCCTTTGGCCTTGCATTACTGTAGCTCCATCAGCTCCAACACACACTAACTTCTTTCCAATTGTCAAATCATCCATACTAGCAACTTCATTCAAAGCATTCTTCACTTCAAAATATAAGTTTTCTGCTGTTGAATTGCCCCTCATTTTACAAACGTGGAGTAGATGAGCTTGGTGGACATGTTCTTTTACTATATGCACATGCATACAAACCCAAACAATGTTATCTACTGTAGTAACTTTATCTATGGATAATGAAATGAATCTGGACTGTTTTACTTTCTCCTGTAAATTTTTCTTTTCCACCTCAGAAAGATAGTTTGCCATTTCTTATCCAATGTTTGTTGACCAATGTGACATGGGATAGTGAGGAACTTTCAAAAAAGATAATAAATTACCATATTCTGAGAAGTCTCTCATAGGACACCCTCTGGACATAATATGAAAAACAACACTCATCTAAACTGTCTTTTCCAGGTTTGCTTCATTGGCTGCATGTTTAAACCCAGCCTTGATTGGATTTTCACTATTAGCAATTACTGCCATTCTCTTGTTATGCTCCTCATATTCTATGGCATACTTAACATGAAGATATTCTTCCTTTGATTTCCATCTCACTACTAATATTTCTTGTCTGTCTATGGTATGTTTTTCATAAACCTTACCAATATGCTTTTCTATAGTGTCAAGCTTTAGCTGCAACTTCTTCTCTCTTTTAAGTTTCCAGGTACAAATCTTACACTTGCATTCTATTGGTTGTTCATCATTGCTTAGGACTGGTTCAATGAACCAGTACTTTGCTACCCAATCAACCTTAAAATTTCTTGCCATTTCCCACTCCCGCCCCATTTTTACTTCCCTTTTTCTTTTCTTCCTACCAACATTATTATTATCTTCATTGCTAGCATTTTTTTCCAACTGGTTCTACGTATCCCTTATAACATCTTCTCTCGTGCCACCATTGTTATCCTCATTTGATGCATTTTGATTTTCATTTAACTCAATGACAACCCCAGCTTGTGGTACTGGTATTGGTGAGCTACTATGAATGAATTTTGCACTTGAAATTGTAGATGTTGATGGAGCAGAAACATTGCCAACTCCAAAGAAAGCCTTTATGGTAGTATCTTTAATTTTTGGGCATTTTGATGGCCTCCCAAGCCCTTCACTGCCCCGAGGAGACTTACCCTTGTCTAGCTTTCCAATCTCTTCACTGCCCTAAGCATGGTGAGAAGTCTGAGTCTGAACCTCCCCTGATATCTGAATCCCTTCAGCAGTAGTAGCCTAAGAAAACTCAATCTCAGGATAGTCACCCTTGTCCAACATCTTTACCCAATGACCTCTCACTAGTCACTAGGATTCTAGCCTCTAGGAATTAAAATGAATAGCAATACTATGAAATGTGAACAAATAATTATTTACCTTTGTCCTACTTCCTCTGATTTCTGACTCTCTGAAATGCTGAATCCTCTATTTATTGTTGCAAGATTGTTATTTGTAAATTTGGCCCTCCAGGCTCTGGCTCCAAAAATTTGTTACGACGCACGATAAGACTAATTTTAAGTTTTCTAAACTTGATTTGAATTTATATCAATCCATGATTCCAAATTCCAAATTTCCAATTTTTATTTATTTTCAAATTCCTGGGCTTTTGGCGAAAATGTGTCGAGTGCCGACCTGATCAATGCTATTTTTGGCAAAAAAATAAATATACGTGGTGGTCAATAAAATAATTAATTAACATGTTGGTGAAATACGTTGTGGACCAATAAAACAATTAATTAGCGGGGTGGCAAAATACATCATGGACCAATAAAACAATTAATTAATGGGTGGCAAAATAGGTCATGGTTAAGATAACAATATAAACCATTTGGCTATTTCAAATTTTATATACAATTCATAATTAATACCGCTAGCAAATAAGAGACCGTTAAAAGAACCATGTCACATTAATTATAGGCAAATATGATGGTCAATAGTGTCAAACAACAAATCTGATTGGCAATTCCAATTAATATTTAGCAGTTACCATGTCAAGATTGGGCAAATATTTGCTAGCCTATACCTACACGATTTGCCAATTTCATGAAACGTTATTCCCAGAACTCACCAAAAGGCAAATATTCACCACTAAAAATTATGATGTTCTCATTGCTCTCTAAATCTCTTTGAATCTATCATTTTTGCCGAATCATGCTTTAAAATATATTTTCTTTGATTCCCTGTGTTGTTTGCAAAGCAATTCAAAGAGGTAAAAATGTAATCACCTAAAATTGGGCTAATAGAACCAAAGGCCCTATTTTCCCTAATTCAGGATAAACTCCTAATTGTGTTAATTAAATTCCTAATTATTAACATAATTCATCAAATTGGATAAAATCAATAAAGCTTCATAAATCAAGCATTAATCATTGATAATTGAGCAAAAATCATATTGATTATCTCTAGGCCTAATTAATTAAACCAATCCCATTAAATGCATGGTTAGAGTAATTAATTAAAACAAATGAATAAAAGACTTAAAAATGACATGTCACCTCTCAAGGGGACAATAAAGACACTTTTAACCAATGAGATCTCATCACATGGATCAAGTTTGGAGGCATCTCAATCATTCCTCATGGATGCATCTCAACCCTCCAAATTTCTAAAGTTCTATAAAAGATGAATTTTCAAACCTCAACAAAGGATAATTTGATGAATTAAGAATAGTTAATTGAATTCATACTTACATGCTACATATTTCATTTCATAGCTAATTAGAAAACACTTCAATTTACATGCTTAATGGTTAATGAACTAATGGCTTTCATGAATGAATTTGATTTCTTAGTTGAATTTGATATGAATCTCTCATTCTAACATGCATTGTCACTGTTTAGGGTCTAAATTTGAGAGAAAACTTAGATTATTACATACTTGTGTTAGTTAGAGAGCAATATGAAGTTTTTGTTTAGTTTAATGGCTTTCAATTGCTTTAAATTTGATTTAAACTAAGAAGATAATGTATTATTAAAGTGTTGTGTTGTAGATTCACATTGACCAAAAAATAGACACACATTTGGAACCTCTTACTCCTTTGGGATTTCTGGTAATCTTCTTCCATTGGTTCTTTGTCGCTATCAGAGTTATAACAACATCTATGATTATCTTCATTTCCTTGGTTTTCTTGCTTCTCTTGATCGTATTGATCATCTTGATTGTTATTGTGTGTGTGAAAATTGTACCTATTCAGAAGACAAATTAGTAAAACATTATTGATTAATAACAATGTAAGCTAAATGAAATTGATCTAAAAAGTTGATAATAATGAATTGAAAACTAAGCTATGAATGCAAAAACAAGCAAACAATGTTAGCAATGATTCTCCCAAAGTTGCACAATCTCCAGAATTTGACAGTATAGTGTTGTTGCTCTCCAAATATTGCACGTGATTATCAGATGTTAATTGTGAAGGGTTGAGGCCTATTTATATAGAAATCTAGAATTGAGAACTCATGGAAAAGCCAAAAGTCACTCCTTGATCAACTCAAATTGATTGGTGAGTTATCATGGAATTAGAAACAGTTGTCTAGTAAAATCATGTGAATCAGCTCTTTAACTCATAATTAGAAGTTGAGATCACTCCAATCTAATTTTCAACTCACAACCACATGTTGAGTTTTAAAAGTTAACAAATTGAATCCAAGAGTTATTTTTGAGTTTAACTGCTTTTATGATTTTTGCATAGATAATTATGAGTTTATTTAATTTCCATGTGTTTTATTCTCAACTTAACTAATTTATTTAAAAATAAAGGATTTATAGGTTAGTCAATTATTTAATCAAACTTTATCCAAAATTATATTATTAAATTTGAAAATTTGATTTTAATCAATTAAATAAATATTTAGTCAATTACTTTTAGAATTTTTGATTTATTGTCAAATAAACAATATTAATTAAATCTAATTAAATTAATTAAGTGGCTAAATAAAGTTTAATTAATTAAATATTTATCATATTCAATTAATTGCACTTTAGGATATATAAAATAAATTCATTTATCGCCAAATAATATTTAATCAGAAATAATTAGGATAAATTAGGAATATTTAGGAATATTTCCCTATGCAGATTTAAGATAGGCTCGATTAGGGTTTTGATTATTTGATGTGTAGACATGCCTTAGGTTAAGAATTTAGGTCAATTTTAATCGATTTGTTGATGTAGGAAGTTAATGGAATTGAAGCCCATTTTTGGGGTATTACATTTTACCCCTCTTTGAATTACTATGCGAAGCACAGTGGTTCAAAGATAAATCTTTTTGTTAAGAGCCAGACTCCGTTATGTGATGGAGAAACTAATCCTAATAGATTAACTAATTCTGAGATAGAAATCGATAGAAAAATTTGAAGATTTTGATTCAGGTCCTTATTGACCAAAGAATTGAGATGATGTTAACAATAACAACTCGGAACTTGTGATTACAAAGAAGTGATAAAACACCTAATTCTGAACCTATGATTACGAGGAATTGAATATCCTGACTCCAGACCTACTTGTCCAAAGGAATTGAAAGGATGCCAAATCCAAACCGTTCAATTATGAAGAATCAAGGAAATAACACTAAGGAATGAATGGTTACAAAGAGCTGATGCAATTTACAAGATTAAGAGAATACCACATTGATATGGATTTTGATGAATTTGATATGCCCCAAGAGACAAGGACTTCTGATGAGTCATAAATTAGATGTGGTTGTTGTCTTGATTGCTGAAGAAAATTTGATTGACATATTTGATTAATGATGTGTAATACCATGCCCCCTTCAGGATAAAAATCAAAATATAGTGAGAAAGCCAATGGGAAATGATATGAAGCAATGTAATCAATTGTAGAAGTAGTTGTCCATGTCTGGGGATGTGTTTTGCATCATGTAAGGGTCCTATTGAACAAGTTTGATAAGGTTTGACAATGAGTTGACCATGGTTGACAAAATTGAAATTTTGAAAGTTTGATGTTAGATAATCAGATAAGTTAACTTTTAGATTCATGTTATGTTATGAAGGTTGATTATGCAAGCAGTCGGTCGTCCTAGGTCCCAAAAAGTTTAAATCACAATTTTGACAAAGTAGACAATCTCATATTTATATTTTGATCCCAAAAATGGATTCAAGACATCAAAATTAGCTAGGGGTATTGTTTTCATGAAAATTGGAGCACTTTGAAAAATTAGGTCAAAACCTATATAAGGCCAAAAGGGGTCATTTTCAAATCATTTCAACCATTTGACTTTCGAAACCTTGTAGAGCCCTCTGAGAGAAAAAATGGTGGTCCTAGTCTTCTCACATTGATTTGAGCACTCTCGATGATACCAGCAACCTCGACAATATGGACATCTAGTAAGTGGACTTTTGAGCTCTTCTTGTAATCATTTTAACACGTGTTTTAATTATATTTTAGGATTTTTATTATCTTCTTATGCATTTCAAATTTTGCTTCATGGAATGTTGTATGAAAAATTGGTAGCCTATCGTATGACATTTCATGTCCAAACCAAGTGTCATCTCCATTCTAGTATAGTGTCCTATGGGAGACACCCAACTCTCATATGACATTTCATCACATTCATCAATTATTGTACGGGAACTGATAGATTGGCATATGAGACACAAGTATTGTATGGGTTGTTGTATAGTGTCATACGACACTTGGCACAAGTTTTTATTTCCTAGAATGTCCTATAAAAAATAGCAAGCATTTTTATGGCATTTAGCCAGATTTTTCAAATTTTTTAACAACTCAGCTAATTTCCATAGCATTGAATGCACCTTCTGATATGTTCAATTTCTCATTTTGTGTGCATTTATTATGAATTTTGATCAGGTTACCGATATTGTGCTTGTTTTTCTATGTTCACAAATGATGTAATGTCCCCGCTAGGGAACCCATAAGGAATTAGGTTTTATGACCAAAAATTGCAACTAACAAATTTTTTTCCTAACATTACATCATTATTACTTCACATTTACATTCCTTAAGGTTCCCTTAATGAATTCATTTACTAACATATTTACATTACTTATCCAAATTGAATTTCATTTCCTTTCTTTACTTTCACATTTTAGAACTTTAAGAGACAGGGTAAGAAAATAACATTTCATTTACAATTATATTTCTTACTTTATATACTAATTTCATCTCTCCTTCCTACACATTGAATAACTATTCCTTACAAATTACATCTTAACCTTAGCATAATAAAAATTTTCTTTGATTTCAACATAGGAGAGATAGAAAAGATAATTTCAACATGACATAATATATTTCTAGCTTTGATCTTTCAAATAACAACCCTTGGAACAAAGCCTAGAACTATCCCTCCCAATTACATTGCTTTTCTTTTCAATTACATCTTTCTGATAATAGATCTCATAATAATAGGTACATGAATGGCCCAAAGGCATTACAACATATCTTTTCATCTTTCCTTTCAAAAACACATAACACAAAATACAAATATCTACATCAATACATAAATTTGAATGCATCCAAGTCACGCACCATGAACAGGACCTCGAAAGATTTTTGCCACCCAACCATGTGAAACTAGTGAAGTTCCACCCCCCATGCTAGGAGATAGAACCAAGATACTCACAAGGTCCTAAGCAATCTAAGGCTCAAAAGATAAAGAAATCCAAGATTCAAAAAGAACGTAAAATATCATCACACTATAACATAGAGGTCAAGGTTCTAGGATACCACCTAAGTGAGTGTCATCACACAACCTATGTATTGGGATCCACCCTGGCAACCATGTAACCTCGGTCCCCCCTTTATGAATAGGGATCCACCCTAGTATTTATCCATGGTCCCAGTACTCCAATAGGACTATGTGGCCATTAACATGTTTTCTTTCATTATCTTTTATTTCCCCCCTTTCTCAGATTCATTAATAGGTTATCACTTTTTAATTACCCACTCATAGGATCATCTAGTAACCACTTTAGGGTTCCAACACCTATGATGAGCCACTCACCTAGGGTACCTAGTCCCCTACCCACACAAGCCATGAAAACATCAAGTACTTTCAAAAGATCCATCTCATAGGTCTAGGGAGCCCTCTAGTGAACTCAGGCCACCCGAATAAGTCCTGACCTTACATTATGGATTCTACCAAAAAAAAAAGTATGAACAAAAGCTTATACTCAAAACCAAGTATAGAAATTCATAAGATATGACATAAAACTCTCCACAAGCATTTAGACAACATTCCATAGCTTATTTAAAAAATCTAGGGAAATCTCATGTGCTTAAAATTTGGCTAAGTCTGAATTTTTAAGAAATATCAAAATTAGAAGTTGCATCTTAACTCCTATGAAGTTGAAACCTATCTCAATCATCCTAGAAGGTACCTAATTGCTTTATACAAGTATAACATTAACTTATACTTACATGTTATACTTGTATAAATCCTATTTTCCTTGGTTAACACTAATCTGCTCGATTGATACAGTTTGGTCGGTTGACAATACCTTGCTCGATTCAAATAGTTTGGTCAATTAATATAGTCTTGGTCAGTTACCACTAGTTTGGTTAGTTGACACAGTTTTGGCTAGTTAACACTGCTTTGGACGGTTGACATAGTTTTAGTCAGTTAACACTACTTTGGTCGGTTGACACTACACCGACCTTGCTCGGTTGATACTAAACTGACCTATCTTGGTTAACACTAAATTGACCTAGCTCAGTTAATACTAAACTGACCTAGCTTGATTAATACTAAATTGACCTGGCTCAATTAATACTAAACCAACCTGGCTTGGTTGACACTAAACCAATAGGAACTACGGAATACATTTGTCAACTCTAACTTGTGGGTAAAACTGGGCATTATGGGGACTATGGTTGCCTAATCTAGCCATGACCCATTTGAGATCTCCCAGTTTCCCTTTAGAAATGGCCCACCAATCCATCCTATCTATCTAACAAATCTATTCTAGATCTAGACAAAGAAAGGTGGTGGTAAAATAGATATGAAACTGTAGGGTTGAAACAGAAGTTCTAAAGCCTCGATGAACTCATGGACATTTTGGATAAGAAAGGAGATACAAGGAGAATGCTAAGGACCCTAAAGCCTCTTAAAAATGTAGAAATATTCATATACATACTATTATACACTAAGTTTTCACCCTTGTTTCAAGCTCTTTTGGTCTTGATAACTTAGTATAACATGGGAATCATCTCCAGGTTGTGGGACCTATGCTAACTAAGATGAGACCTCCAGGTTCTAGGCTAGTTCCTCTTGGATAATCACCTTAATTTTCTTCTTTGACAGGACAGTAAATTCTTGAGGGGAAAAAGGATAGAAGGAATGCTTGAAAGGGAAATGACTGAAAGAAAACTACCTACTAGGTGATACACTAAAAATATGGTATGAATTGCAATATAAAGAATGAAATTAGTGCACAAACTCAGGTCTAGGAGATAACAACTTACAAAATAGGCTTGCATCAATATTTCATAGAAGGGTCTGCAATAGAAAGAGGCTATTCAGGGAAAGGGAGAATTTCATAAGCAATAGCATTTTTAAGAATTTAGACACAATTTGTGACCTACAAACAAACATTCACCTATGCAACTAGGTATAGGAATGAGATAGATTGTCATGGGGTTGAAGTATACCCACAAGATCATTCAAATCAAATCATCCACATGAATACACATGAATTGTAGAAAGAAAGAGGGATTAGGAACCCTAAGATATCACTGAAAACATACATACACTAAACTCAATAAGAGAAAATTTATAAGAAGGTATAGGGATAGAAAGAATATCACAAAGTACCTTTGAAATATCCAAATATCAATGAAAGGTTACAAAAAAGTAGAAGCTAGAGGGCAGAAAAAATGCCTCGAATAAATCCTCAGAAAGAAAATCTCCCCTTAACAAAATGTAAACTCTGAGCTCTAAAAAGCTCCAAAAACATTATATACATCTCCCTCTACACGCAGGCAGGAGTCAAAAGCTAATTAGGTTTACATAAATTGACATATAATAATCAAACCCTAACCCTATCATGTCTGATCATAAATGTGTCTTTGAAAATATCCTAGCCAATCAAAAATCTTGCATGTCCATCCCTGTACTACATCTACCTGCGGACAAGCCACCTTGATCCATCTACCCTTTCTACAACTTGGCCTTGCCATGAATGCTCAAAACTAGTCCAGGTTTGATTTATATTTTTTGAAGTACAGGAGGCCATAGGTGGCACCACCTTTTAATGTTTCTTCGGTGTGAGAATATCAACATGGTACCCTGAGAAATCATACAAAATGACCATCAGATCTTCCTCATCATCCTCCCAACTGCAACTATCCTGAAGATATAAATTTTGAGCTACCTACAGCTGCGTTCGACCAATAGCAAGAAACTATCAAGAAAAAACCTCTGTAAACATATTTAAATTTGAAAATAATGGCTAGCTGGTCTAATTTTAAAATGTGGCCATCGATATTATCCTTTCCTAACAGATGAATGACCCAGATCATCCTTGTGATAGTCAGGAGACCCTTTGAAAAGTGAAGTGCCAACTCATCAATTAGAACCAATGAGAATTGAACACTTCAACATGACTGGCACCTCACTTAAGAAAGAATCCCGACTCTGCATCAGACGATGATCACATGATCGCATGGTCTCAGAAGATCCCTTGCGATCACATGACAACCATAGATCTTCATCAACTCATTGAATCCCCTGACAACTGGACCCACTGACAAGCACCAACTTTTCTACCTAGCAGCCAATAAGAATCGAGCATGTCAGCGCCAGGTAGCACATTGGACCCAAGGCATACTAAATCTTTCATCAGATGATGGTCATTATACTGTGATGCTAAAGATCATGCATATTAATTCAATGGTATAATGACAACTATAGATCTTGCTCGGATCTTAACCTACCACATAAGCCAAAGATCATAGGCCCACTGACAGGTTTCCACATCATAATCCAACTGGCCAATGAAACATACACCTCGGACCACATGGCAGTGGACCCACTAACACAGAAGTGTCATGCTAAAAAGAAGATCGATGGCTATCATTACATCATGATGTTAACCTTTGAGCACATCTTCTTAATGGTATAACAATGATCGTAGATCTTGTCTGAGATTTAACTTACTAGGAAACTGAGAACTCGTGACCAGTTAGAAAATAAAGAGCACGTGAAAATAGAAATCACTTAGTGGCCAAAAAGGTAACCGTGAAATAGAAAGGCTGTAGGGTCTTAAGGATTTTTTGGGGCCAATGGCTACTTTTTCAAATTCAAGCCTATATTCCAGGGGCTAAAAGATACTACAGAGGCTAGAAAACAAGACACAGGGCCATTAAAATTTTAGGGGCTTAGCAGGGTAAAATATGCAGACCGGGGATGGAGCTTAAACCAGCCTATGACCAAAATGGATGGGTAGGGAATTTTTTGGGCAACATTTTGGTGATTTCTACTAGATGTCAACCTGCTAGACATTGAAACCAGTGGCCTTGAGCAATCCATTGGGCATAGGAGTCATCTCAGAAATATAAAACTTGTTTGACAAAGAGAGACCTGGAACTGAATGATAAAATTGTGTGTGGGCACTTCTTGGAAAGTAGGAAACTAAACTAGAAAGTAGGGATAGAAAATAGGAAACATATTCATAGAGATTTACAAGGAAGGATTAACCTCAAAGCAAGGCTTCAAGTGGCATCCATTAAATGAAATTGGCAAGGCATCTCCTTCAAGAGTTGATAGCTAAAAAGCATTAGGCCCCTTGCAATCTGTAATAACAAATGGTCCACCCCAAAAGGAAAAACTTTGTGTGCCTACCAGGCTTTGATCTGAATTCATCCCATTTGAGAACTACATCTCCAACTTTGAATTCTCTGGCTCTGGCTCTAGCTCTTTTATCAAAACTTTTCTTTATCTGAACTTGATGGAACTCCATGTCCTTCATGGACTTGTCTCTGAGTTCTTCTAACTCCATTAGCTGAGCATACCTAATTTGTAAGGGATCTCCTTCTTTAAACAGGGCATATTGAGTAGCCAAGTCCAAAGCTAGCAATTCAGTTGAAATGGACAACTTAGCCTCTCTGCCATACACTAACACATAAGGAGAATTCCCAATGATCTTTTTTGGGGTAATCTTGTCTAACCATAAGGCAGACTTCAATTTAGTATGCCAATCCCTTTGATTATCATGTAGAGTCTTCTTGATTATCCTAATCAAGTTCTTTTCAGTTGAAATCATGCCAAGCCATTGCCCTGAGGGTAGTAGTTTGAACTTGTTTTCAAATAGATGTCATTTCTGATTGCCCATTCTGAGACTTTAAGGCCTATGAATGCCAATGCATTATCTGATATTATGGAGTCTAGAGTGCCAAATCTATGAATTATATCATCATAAAAACTTAAGATAACACTCTCATTTGATTCTTTTAAGGCAACTGCCTCTGTCCATCTAGTGAAATAATCAGTTGCAGTGATTATCCACTTGTGTCCTGCACTAGATGGAGGGTTGATCATACCAATAAAGTCTATGCCCCATCTCATGAATGGTTTCTCTGTTTTGATTGGTTGAAGGGGCAGAGTTGAAAACCTTTCTTTTCCTACAAACATAGCACATTTGATATATTTTTTCACATAATCATGACTATCCTTAAAGATAGATGGCCAATAGTATCCGACTCTCATGATTTTAAAAGAAGTAGTCCTAGGAGAAAAGTGACCTCCAGAAGGCCCATCATGAAATTCAAATAGGACATCAGCTATCTTTTCTGAATCAATGCATCTTAAAAGGACACCATTGTGATCTTTTCTAAAAAGAACCTCATCTATCAGCACAAAAGGTATAGATTGTAACCTATAATATCTTCTTTTTTCTAAATCTAGGCCTACAAGACATTGTCCTATCTTTAAGTAATGAATCATGTTAGGCAACCAACCTGATGCCTTGGCCTATTCTTCTATATAATGAACAACCAAAGATGCATCTGTTTGTTCTAATTTCTTTGGACTTTCATCCCCTGCCAAATGCTCACAGAGACCTTTTCCTCTAACTAGCTTGGTGGTTTGGATATCAATGTCATATTCCATTACCTTGGTAATGTTAGAGTAGTCTTATGTTAGCTAATAATTAAATCATTTAATTATTAGTTTATCATACTCTAGGCTTAAGTTTCACTTAGGCGCTTTATAATTCTTTAGGGTTTTAGCCTTTAGGGTTTCGTGTTTCCTTTTATAAGGATTCACTTCTTTCATTTCAATAAGGAGATTGTATTTTTTTCATCATTGTTAATAGAAAATTATTTTCTTGCAACATGGTTTTGCAGTCTCTGGCCTTTTGGCCGCCATAGCTTTCTGTCTTTTTACTTCTTCTTTGTGACAGTCTTGCATGCAGGTGTTCTTGGGATGATTTGCGTTTGTCAAATCTAACATGGTATCAGAGCCATCTTGCTGCTCACTGTTCGTGTTTTTGTTGAAGTGATTCAGAAGCAAGACGTTATTTTTTGTTTCTTTTTTGCCTGCAAAAAAGAAAAAAAAAAATTTTGGGGGTATTTTGAGCAAAAACGGACGCTGCCATTGCGCTCAGAAGGTCCGGGAGAGTCAAAAATCATATAAAGCTTGTCCGATTTGGACACCGGGGCCTCTGGGGAATTTTTTCAGCCTCCTACGGGCCGTACGGGCTCGAAAATCGAGAAAAAATTCTCAAAAAATGTGAAAATCACGCTTTTTAGGGCTCCCACGGGCACTGCCGCCAGCGCGCCACCCGCAGCGGCCACAAGGCAGCGCGCCACCAGCGCGCCCCCACCGCGCCACCGGGGCCAGCCACCGCCCGTGCCGCCACCGCCATCGGCAGCCACCGCTCCGCTGCAGCGCCACTCTGCGGCCTCCACCGCCCTCGGCCCCGCCGCCCACGCCCTCCACTCCGCCGGCCCGCCCACCGCTGGCACCAGCGCCGCCTCCCGGCCCCGCTCCGGCCCGCCCAGCCGCCGCCCGGCCCGTTTCAGCCCCCGCGGGCTCCTATTCGCAGCAGCGCAGTCATATGACCGACCAGGGGCTGCGGCCCAGCCCCCGGCGCGCGCCATACGCCCGGGGGCTCATTTTTTTTAGCCCCTGGGGCTCTTATCTTGCCTTGGTGAGTTTTTTGGGGGTACCTGGGCCTTTTTTGCTCTACAGGGAGCATACGGGGGTCTTTTTCTGACTTCCATATATCGTCGGAAAGCTCTTTCCGAGCACTTTTCGATGGTGGAGGTTAGGGTTTTTGGTTCCACTGTTTCAACAGTGTTTTTTTCTATTGAAGTCTAATGTCTCTTTTTGCCTTCCGGGAGTCATATCTGGCTCATCCGGACTCCTTTTTCGGCAAACGAGATATCGTCGGAAAGCTGTTTCTGTGTACTATTTAGTGGCAGAGGTATTTCTTCCAGATTCTGCTCCAGGTTTTCACTCCTCTGAGTTATGCAGTTTATGCCCTCTGGTGGTGTGCTTGGTTCTACAGGTCCGGGGATCTCTTCTTCTGGTTTCTTAGTGCACTCTTCTTTCTGACTTCTGAGCTTGCATGCTCTTTCTGATGTATCTTTGTTCTGTCAACGCACTAAGATAAAGTGCCCTCTTCTGCATTTTTGGGATCTTTTTCACCTGGTTCAGTTTTAGTATTCGCACTCAGTTATAAAGTGCCATGGGGGGATTCTGATGCATTTTCCACTATAGGCGCATCCACTCTTGTCAAGTGAGCGTACCTTCCATGACATTAGCCCATGTAGACTGTGTCTATGACACTACCCTTTATCCTGTGTGTGTGCTTTTGTTGCACTGTTGGTGTTCCTGGTTCTTCTTCTGCAGCTGTTGTTGGCATCGCATTTCAGTGTTCCTGTCACCTCTCCCAGTTCATCATTATGGGGGGGTTCACCTGTTGGTTCTATTGCTTCCTGGTTCGATTGATCAGCTCTTCAGACACTTATCTTCTCTACCTGGTCATGCACTTCAGTGGGGGTTCCAGCAGTATCTTCTGACAGAGTTTTCAGACATGCTTCAGAGGAGTTTCTTGCTCTCTTCTTGTTCCTTTCTCTGGGACATCTTTTGCTTTATGTTTGGGTACCTGATCAGGCCTAGTTGCCGGGACCCATCTTTCCTGCTTTCTGCAGTAGTTTAGCTTTTTTTGCTTCTCCCTAAGTTACACTTAAGGGGGGGTGTTAGAGTAGTCTTATGTTAGCTAATAATTAAATCATTTAATTATTAGTTTATCATACTCTAGGCTTAAGTTTCACTTAGGCACTTTATAATTCTTTAGGGTTTTAGCCTTTAGGGTTTCGTGTTTCCTTTTATAAGGATTCACTTCTTTCATTTCAATAAGGAGATTGTATTTTTTTCATCATTGTTAATAGAAAATTATTTTCTTGCAACATGGTTTTGCAGTCTCTGGCCTTTTGGCCGCCATAGCTTTCTGTCTTTTTGCTTCTTCTTTGTGACAGTCTTGCATGCAGGTGTTCTTGGGATGATTTGCGTTTGTCAAATCTAACAGGTAATCCAACCAGCTCTTTTCTCATTTAAGTCTTTAGAAAGAAAAAATTCCTTGACACTTGGATGAGTAACTTTCAAGTGTACCTTATTATGGGTCAATAAACATCTGAACTTTTTAAGGCTCTTCACCATAGCAAGTACATGTTTTTCTATAAAAGAGTACCTTTGTTCATACTCTTCTAAACCTTTGTTGAAGAAAGTAATAGGCTGCTCCAACCCTTCTGAATTTTCTTGAGTCAACATAGCAGATATAGCATCATGACCTCCATAAGCATAAAGGATAAAATCCTTACTAAAATTTGGGTTTAAGAGAGTAGGAGCTTCAGTCAAGGCCTCTTTGATAGCCTAGAAATTGGCTTTTCCTTCTTTAGTCCAGTTGAAAGTTGAACTCTTCTTTAACATGGTTGTTAAAGGCTTCAATAAATCTGCAATATTAGACAAGAAATGCCTAAAAAAATTAATCTTTCCTATGAAAGATTGGAAACTTTTCTTATGATGTGGCAATGGTAGCTCTAGGATGGCTACAATTCTCTCAGGGTCTATTGTAATTCCCCTTTTGGATACTATATATCCCAGCAATTTTCCTTCATGAACTACAAATACACACTTCTTGGGATTAAGAGATATCCCAAACTCTCTACATCGTTTAAAGATTTTCCTTAGATGTTTGATATGATCTGCTACATGTTTAGAGTAGACAATTATGTCATCCAAGTAGACCAATAAAAATTTGTACATGAGGCTTTTGAAGGCCATATCCATTGCTTTTTGAAAAGTAGCACCTGCATTTGAAAAACCAAAGGGCATCTTTTGATAAGCCATGATTCCCCACTTCATTGTAAATGCAGTCTTATATTGATCCTCTTCATTAACTAAGATCTAATTATATCCTAAATAGCTATCCAATAATGAAAATCTCTCAGATCCAGAGACACATTGTAAAATTTGTTCCATAGAGGGTAATGGATGATGGTCCTTTAATGAAGCTCTATTAAGATCACTAAAGTCAACACATAACTTCAACTCCCCACTCTTCTTCCTTACATGTACTAGGTTGGAAACCCAACTAGTATGTTTGATGGGGTAGATGATACCACTTTCTATCAATTTGAGCACTTCCTTATGCATAAGTGGCTCAAGCTTGGGATTAACAAGCCTTTGCTTTTGTCTCACTGGTTTGGCATTAGGCTCTAATTCAATAGTGTGCTAAGAAAGGGCTGGATTACAACCTTTGAGGTCCTCATATTGCCATACAAAAACATCACTGAATTCTCTAAATAATTGGGTGTAAGCTTGCTTTTCTAAATCAGTGTTTACCTTTCCAAATTGTAAACTTTTACCTGGTTCCAACTCTAATTCAACACAATCTTCTTGTTGAACTACCAGACCAACTTTATTCTTCTTGACTTGATCATCTTTGTTGAAGATAGTCTCTAAGGTGACAAGACCTCTAGGCATTTTATTAGACTTAAGTTTTATCACTTGATCACCATAGTTCTACAACAATCTACCTTGATTATGCCTTGAGAAGACATCCTCTTCAAACAAGAATTGCAGAATTTTCTCATCATTGTCAAACACTTGCCAATTAGTATCATTATTAGGGATAGAAGGTTTGAAAATCACTTTGATATGATATTGGTCTATTTCTTTTGAAATGCTATTAGGAATGTCATATTGAGATCCAATAGAAGCTAATCTATCTGCATTTTGATTTAGCTTCCTAGGGATAGCAACAATGTTGAAAGCACAAAAGTCTTCAATTGCATCCCAAACTCTATGTTTGTATGCTTTCAAACTGTCATTTTTAGTTGCACTTATCCCTCTCACTTGGCTAACTACTAACTCACTATCAGCATAAACCTTTAGGGCCTTGAGCCCTCTCTTGCTAGCCCACTCCAGTCCATTCACTAGGCTTTCATATTCTGCAGTGTTGCTAGTGCAGGAGAAAATAAATCTGAAAGCTATATAGTATCTTTATCCTTTTGGGGACACTATCATAGCACCACCACCAGAGCCATGTCTACTTCTAGCTCCATCAAAAAACAATTCCCAAACCTAATTGCTATGATCCTCTGAATCATTGTCTTCTTTGAGAAGGTTTGGCTCTATGGATCCGCCTTCTTGTATTAAATAACTTCCTAAACCAGCATCCCACATAACACTTTCTTGGGCTTCAAAAGCCTTTTCTAATTCTAGTTCATCAAGGAAAATATCAGGGATACTTTCTGTCTTAGTGTTTGCTTCTCTGATAATTGGGAAATCACTGTCATCAAATATAGGGCAGCTTGCATTGATGGTATTGGACACATATGGTTCTATATGATGTGCTACTAATGATTTAGATTTAATGGTAACCTTGGTACCATATCTTGTGTGAAAAATCATGTGAGACTAGTCAAAAGAAGGGTAGCCTCCTATTTTGGCTGTGAACTCCCTTGATAGACATATGGAAAATAAAGTAGGGAGATCTATGATATATATATCAAGTAGGATAGAGAAATTAGGACTAGCATGGAGGATTAGACTGGTATCCTTAGCAACACCTATAGCGTTAACTAAGGATCCATCAAGTTGTGTAACCTTCTTTTGTAGGGGTTCATATTTAAGTCCTAATTGGTTAGCCACCTTTTTGGGCATTACAGTACTAGTAGCTCCACTATCTACCATGAAATTATGTACCAAGGATTTTTCAATAATTAAAGATACATAAAAGGGAGGTGGTTTTGAGTTCCTACCTTGCATGGGATTGGCTCTAGAATTGCAACTTGGAGCCTCCTTTTCTTGATCAATATTGACCGAAACTGGCTTTGCAGCTTCTTTTACAGGCTGAGGGGTAGTCATTTCAGTCATAGCTTTCTTTAAAATCTCAGGCTACCCTGGAATAGTGAAAGAGTCCCACATAGACATGGTAATGTTCACCTTCTTCATGTTGTCTACAATGTTGAAAGTTGTCACAGTGTGTACTCTTTGTTGTGTTTTTACTATGATGGGCTCTACCTCTTTGAGAGTCTAACCCTCTTTGCTTGTAATGATAGAAGCCTTCTTGAATGTGATAGGAGTAGCTTGCTGCATTGGCTCTACAGATGTAGTGGCTTTGGTCCTAGAGTCTGCTCGCTCCATGTCTTGAGCTCTTCTCTTTGACCTTGTGTTGGTAGCAATGGAAGGTTCACCAATGACTCCATTGAAATCTTGCTACTCCCAATTGAAGAGGGTAGTCTCATTATCTTGTGGTTCTTGTTGAGGAACTGATCCACTGGAAGAAGCCTCTGATTGAGCTTGTGAGGCATTTTGAACCATCAGTGCTTGGTTCATCCATCCATTTGAACATGTAGCCTAATTATGAGGCTGATTACAAGGGAAACACCATTCATTATCTATAGCCATATTATTTTGACTAGGGACCATATCCCTAGCTGGATTCATAGAATTGACAGGTGCAGGGTTGTATGGTTGGAATGGTCTTTGATTAAAACTTTGTCTCTGCCCTCGATAACCTCCTTGGTATTGTGGCCTATTTTGTTGATAAGGTTGTCCCTGATTTTGATATTGCTGGTTAGGACCTTGGCTTTGTGACTAAAAGAGGGGTTTGATTCCTTGCCCTTACCTCTTTAGGTTTGTGACCTGTTTAGTCAAAGTTTGCAGCAAATTTGTCATTTCTTGCTGACTAGTTTGTTGACTATTCTTGATCTCTTGCAGCTCTTAAGAGAAACTTGTTTTTATCTCCTGACCGCTATTACTATCCTGAGGTGCTAATATGGTGGGAATAGGGGTAAATGGGGGTACTTGTGGAGGTGCAATGGGATGAAGGCTAGGAAAGATGAGCATGGGTGGCCTTCTAGCTATCATACCTGCTTGGATTAAACAATTTTCAGCTTTGACAGCTGTGTCAAAAGCTTGGGGCAAGGAGGTACCACCCATAGATTGGATCATGATAGAGATTTGACCATTCAAAATTTGAAAGAAATATGGGAAAGCATGATCAACTGATGGACTCACTGAGACTAGAATTCTATTCCATGTCTTGAGGAATCTATTGTTATAATCTATCATTTGTTCTTGAGGGTCTCTTTTAATGGTTGTCAACTGCTCAACTAGAGATAAGTTGTCTGATTTATCCTCAAAATGCTTACTCAATGCATCTCCTAACTCATCCCATGAAGTAATGGAACCAACAGTTAGATTTCTAAACCATTCAAGAGACTTACCTTTGAGAGAGGCTGCTAATAGCTTGGTGGCTACATCTTCTTGAGTTATGTTGTGTATACTACAAATGGTGGTCACATCTCTTATATGCTCAAAGGCTGTAGTTTGTCCTTCACCTGTGAAATCAAGTAGACTCTTTAGTGCCACCAAGGGAACATCATGATGTTGAG
Source organism: Chamaecyparis obtusa (assembly GCA_027943335.1). Classification (NCBI taxonomy): domain Eukaryota; kingdom Viridiplantae; phylum Streptophyta; class Pinopsida; order Cupressales; family Cupressaceae; genus Chamaecyparis; species Chamaecyparis obtusa. The sequence continues at coordinate 655,007 of BSBK01001073.1, forward strand.
AAAATTTCAATGGGCTCCCCTGGTTGAAAGGTGCAAAAGTAAACTGCCTAGCCATTGTAGGAATTGAAACCTGCTGAATAGCAACTGTGTGAGTTGTATTTGGTATTGGATTTGAATCTTCTTCTAGATCTATGGTTAGAGATCTCCCTCTTCTTCTAATATGAAAGGGAAAAGGTGTCCTTTCTGAAGTATCAGGTGGTGTAGACTATACTCTCCTTGTAGGAGATGTTCTTTGAGTTGATCTACCTTTGTAGCCTCTTTTTAAGGGAAACTCTAAAAATTCAGTAGGCTTTGAGCCTCTAGTCTCAATCTTTCTCATAAACTTTGAACAAGTTAAACTTGGATCTGTGAAATCAGTGGAGTCACCAGATATACTTGAATATAAATCCTTAAAGGGTCTAAATTATGCAATCAGTATATCAAAGATAGCATAATCTTCAAATAATGAACTTCTTTTCGGTCCCACCGAGCATGCTAGAATTGTTATACACTAAGTTTTCACCCTTGTTTCAAGCTCTCTTGGTCTTGATAACTTAGTATAACATGAGAATCATCTCTAGGTTGTGGTACCTATGCTAACTAAGATGAGGCCTCTAGGTTCTAGGCTTGTTCCTCTTGGATAATCACCTTAATTTGCTTCTTTGACAGGAAAGTAAATTCTTGAGGGGAAAAGGGATAGAAGGAATGCTTGAAAGGGAAATGACTGAAAGAAAACTACCTACTAGGTGATACACTAAAAATATGGTATGAATTGCAGTATAAAGAATGAAATCAGTGCACAAACTCAGGTCTAGGAGATCACAACTTACTGAATAGGCTTGCATCAATATTTCATAGAAGGGTCTGCAATAGAAAGAGGCTATTCAGGGAAAGGGATAATTTCACAAGCAATAGCATTTTTAAGAATTTAGACACAATTTGTGACCTACAAACAAACATTCACCTATGCAACTAGGTATAGGAATGAGACAGATTGTCAGGGGGTTGAAGTATACCCACAAGATCATTCAAATCAAATCATCCATAGGAATACACATGAATTGCAGAAAGAAAGAGGGATCAGGAATCCTAAGATATCACTAAAAAAATACATACACTGAACTCAATAAGAGAAAATTTAGACAAGAAGGTATAGGGACAGAAAGAATGTCACAAAGTACCTTTGCAATATCCAAATATCAATGAAAGGTTACAAAAAAGCAAAAGCTAGAGGGTAGAAAAAATGCCTCAAATAACTCCTCAGAAAGAAAATCTCCCCTTAAAAAAATGTAAACTCTGAGCTCTAAAAAGCTCCAAAAACATTATATACATCTCCCTCTGCATGTAGGTAGGAGTCAAAACCTAATTAAGGTTACATAAATTGACATATAATAATCAAACCCTAACCCTATCATGTTTGATCATAAATGTGTCTTTGAAAATATCCTGGCTGATCAGATATCTTGCGTGTCCATCCCTGTACTACATCTACCTGCAAACAAGCTACCTTGATCCATCTACCCTTTTTGCAACTCGGCCTTGTCATGAATGCTCAAAACTGGTCTAGGTTTGATTTGTATTTTTTGAAGTACATGAGGCCATAGGTGGCACCACCTTTTAATGTTTCTTCAGCGTGAGAATATCAACATGGTACCCTGAGAAATCATACACGATGGCCATCAGATCTTCCTCATCATCCTCCCAACTGTAACTATCCTGAAGACATAAATTTTGAGCTACCCTCAGCTGTGTTTGACCAACAGCAAGAAACTATCAAGAAAAAGCCTCCGTAAAAATATTTAAATTTGAAAATAACAGCTAGCTGGTCTAATTTTAAAATGTGGCCATCGATATTATCCTTTCCTGGTAGATGAATGACCTAGATCATCCTTGTGATAGTTAGGAGACCCTTTGAAAAGTCAAATGCCAACTCATCGGTCAGAACCAATGAGAAGTGAACACTTCAGCACGACTGGCACCTCACTTAAGAAAGAATCCTGACTCTAGATCAAACGGTGGTCACATGATCGCATGGCCTTAGAAGATCCCTTGCGATCATGTGACAACCATAGATCTTCATCAACTCTACGAATCCCCTGACGACTAGACCCACTGACAAGTGCCAACTTTTCTACCCAATAGCCAATAAGAATCGAGCATGTCAGCACTAGATAGCACATTGGACCCATGACATACTAAATCTTTCATCAGATGGTGGTCGTTATACCATGATGCTAAAGATCATGCATATTACTTCAATGGTATAATGACAACCATAGATCTTTCTCGGATCTTAACCTGCCACATAAGCCAAAGACCATAGGCCCACTGACAGGTTTCCACATCATAATCCAGCCGACCAATGAAACATACACCTCAGACCATGTGGCAGTGGACCCACTGACACAAAAGCACCACACTGAAAAGAAGATCGACAGTCATTGTTACATCATGATGTTAACCTTCGAGCACATCTTCTCAGTGGTATAACAATGATTATAGATCTTGTCTAAGATTTAACTTGCCAGGAAACCGAGAACTCTCGACCAGTTAGAAAATAAAGAGCACGTGAAAATAGAAATCACTTAAGCGGCCAAAAAGGTAACTGTGAAACAGAAAGGTCATAGGGTCTTAGGGATTTTTTGGGGCTAGAGGCTACTTTTTCAAATTAAAACCTATATTCCAAGGGCTAAAAGAGACTGTAGAGGCTAGAAAACAAGACACAGGGCCATAAAAATTTCAAGGGCTTAATAGGGTAAAATATGCAGACCAGGCATGGAGCTTAAACTAGCCTATGACCAAAATGGATGGGTAGGGAATTTTTTGGGCAACACATACAACACGGAAAATTAATTAAACATAATCCTAAAATCCAAATCACTAATACATGCACAACATATATATGTATAACATAATCACTCTAAAATTTACATGGACAATATAACACACAGAGAACACATTCATACACAAAGAGGAAGAATGTATATTCTTCCCAGTTTAGACCCTACCTTGGGACCTGCAGAGAATCCTCTTCCCTTGACTAGAGAATATCTATGAAACTTCAATCCTTGAGTAGATATCCTTCTGAAAATCTTCCTCTTGCAATCAATTCCAAGCAATCCTCACACAGATGACTTCACCAACCAAAGACTCTCAAACTCACATAAACTTTCACCAAATTTTTTTTGAGAAAAGAATTGCAGAAAACTCAAAAGAAAACAAATCTTCCAAAAATTATCATCCTTCCTACACACAAAATTCTTCAATTATTTATCCTCCAACTATGTGGTTGGAGGAGTTGCTTTATAGGAAACAACTTCTCCAACTTCCATAGTTGGTTGGAGGAACAACCAAATAATTTCCCATAAAGAATTAATCAAGGTTTTTAATAAATTTAATTAAAATATCTTTTAAATGAAAACATAAAAAGAATAATAGACAAATACCTTTCAAGAAAAACACATAGCACAATAGGAAAATAAGTGGCCTAACTTCTAGGAGGTCTTGATTTCAACTCCCTCCTAGATAGCTAATTTTACTACAAAGGACATTTTCATTTTATTATTATTATTTTCACTTTTTATTTAATACATTCATTAAATATACTTTATTTAACTCACTCTATTTACTTATTATAAACAACATACCATTAACATTATTAATGAAAACATACAATTATTATTATTTATGTAAGCATGGATATATGCGTGTGCACCCACATATACACATACCTATATAAAATACAAACAATCATAACATAATTATTTATTATACATATAAAATAGATTAATTCTAACTCATAACATAAACTCAGACCAACATCAAATCAAGTCCATAACATAAACTGCATTCTACTTCCCAACTAGGATCACTTCCTAAATAGAATTCTAGGTCCATGGGTAACCTCGAGAGTAACTTGGTTAGATCTCCACACATCAATAGTTTGAGGATTTTGAAGGCACGCTCAGACCTGTGTAGCCAGGTGGAGATGATGCTTAGTACCTACATGCTACATCACCAACTGATATGCATATACAAATATATAAATATAAATAGACAGTGGCAACCAAGGAGGGAGAGTGTGATATTGTGTGGATCTCCCATAGGAGTAACTATGACTGCCCCTCCTCATCCTACACTCACATCAACTAGTGAACATCAAAACATGATAGGGTCAGTAGGGTTAGATCATAATAAAACATCATAACATAAATCAATGTAAAACATTTTACTGATAGTTCATTTCTAGCCATTCATCATTAAATTATAACTCATTTAATATTTCCAAATAAACTATAGTAACCAAATATATATGCTCAAATATCTCATAAAATGCTAACTAAATAATAATCATAGTCCATCATAAAATCCAAAGTGTCAAAGAAATAGTCCTGTCAGTCTAACATAGGAAGATGCTAGGATGGGCATTACAAATGAGGTACTCATATATTCATGTTCATGTGTCTCATCCAAGCATCCAGAGGCTATGTCTGTCACTATCAAATATCTTGAGGGTTCATCTAGCTACATGTGGCTTTGAGTAATTGATTGGTTTACCTGATATTTAGGTAAATCATGGACTTATTACAACTTTGATCAAGTGGTTTCATTCTAAGACCCAAATGTTCCATCTTCCTATTGGGGAGATTACTATCATGCCAAAGGATGTGTATCGCATCCTTTGGATACCTTTCCATGGTCCCCGCCTAGACTACTTGAGTTCTAGGAACATAGGTCTACATGAATTTAGGACACTATTTGGGGTGGAAGGGTAGATATCTTAGCAGATCACCTGGGAGGTACTTGTATAGAGATATGAGTAGACACATCACCTGGAGTGCATCCTAGTAGGGATGATACCTATGGGATCATTATGTTGGAACGTCAGTAGAATGGTTTCCTGATGGGGTGGGCACCCATGGTGTAGCATCTAATGGCATAGATTGCTAAGTATGGATGGGTTCAGTGCCTCCTAGCACACATATTTTTTGAGATGCATGAGGAAGTTTACCATGAGGGTAAGACTTTTTCCTCTGAAGTCATAGTTCTTCAGATATGGGCATGGGAGCACATCCCAATCTGTCACCCCATATGTGATGATGAGAGGTAGGGTCGGGAGGCTCTCATATATAGATATGCAAGGTTCATCATGCAGGTACAGATGGGTAGGACTAAGTACTAGTGGAGGGTTCTAGATGACATAACCATATTCATTTGGCATCCTTACTTACAAGTTGAGGCATGGTTGACTACTAGAGCATAGTTTGGATATTTTTTTTAGAGTAGGATTCTGATCGGTTTCTCTACCAGTGTACTCAAGAGATTTTTGATTACCTAGTCTGGAGGTAGTATGGCCTTGTGCAGGATGTACCATAGGATTTTTCCTCCTATATGCGATAGGTCAGGGAGATTGGACTGGGGTGGGATTCTAGATTATCATACAACGTGTGTAGTTTGGAGTATAGTGGGCTCCAAAGCCATGATTGGGAATAATGTGTATAGGTAGTAGATGTAGGTATTATAGATTCTTACAAGACACACTTTGTGGAGCAACCCTTTAGAAAATTCTCTGATCATACAGAGCCAATTCCAACTATGGAGGAGGAAGATAACATTATAGGTGCACCTTGGGGGAGATGACAGAGGAGGAAGGAGGTACAGATCCCTATAGCATAGGCTATCCCTCCATTATAGAGAGTGGAAGGTATCCCACCATAGCTGATAGTAGATGTGAGTCTTTCCCCTATACTATGGGCAATACCATTGGAGAGACTATCAATTTTGCAACGGTGGTATACTAGGGGTGAGGATGGGACTCTAGCTACCATGGGTAGTACCATAGAGGAGGTTTTGGGAGAAGAGTAGGTCCTAGGAGCCCACCAAGATGTAAACATGGATGAGGCATAGGAGGCACCTAATTTTGACCTAGGAGTAGAGGTTAGATGTTGTAAGGCAAGGATAAATGTAGGTGGTGGTGGTGGTTATTTGGCAATGGTGGGAGAGGAGGAGGTGGATGAGGAGGTAGACCCAAGATTAAGATAGATGCCTCACAAGGTCATATGTAGGTTACACCATTAGATCAGGAACTTGAGATCCTAGAGGTTAGCATAAGAGATCAGGCTCTGAGAGTAGGATAGGCAACTGCAAGAGTCATAGGCAGAGGTACAGTAGTTATAGGTAGAGGTGGTACACCAAATAGGTAGGGCAGCATACTATGTGTCTATATATTTTTTGATAGTTCCACCTGGATAGTGGGTTACTTCTTATTCTCAGCACATGTTGGGATATGAGGGAGCTAGGGCACCATGAGATGATCCACCACCAGACATTCCAGTTGGAGGAGGTGTAGCACCTGATGCAGAGGATCAGGCTGATAGTTGATTCAATAGTTGATTCCTCATTGTTGACATTTTTTTGTACTTGATATCTCAGTGGAGCTCATTCCTTATGCACATTGTGCACCCCATGTACTATATATTTTTGTGATACACCCCATGTACTATATTCGATATATCTATGAGATCTTTAGTTTGAATTCATAGCACTTGTCATTGCGATTATGATGTTCTTTATCATGTGATGCAAATGTATGCAATGTTTAAGTTTTGTGTTGAATTTATGTTTATGATCATGCAATATGGATGCAATGATGAATTTTTATATGAATATGGAAATGCATTTCTTTATTTATGTGTATGGATGAAAATGTATGTAAATGTAATGGATATGTAAATGCAACAATACACATGATACTTTTGTAGGTACATGAAGAGTTCAAGTTCTCAGTCTTTGTCAAAAAGATGTTTAACCGAAGAAAGAAATTACTTGCTTGATGAGATGAAGAGACCTTCATGGGGCACTCAGTCCTTGTGATGTGTTAAGTGCAAAAATTGAGAACATCAACACCATGCTGAATTCAAATCATGAAAAAGATATGCAACCCGAGTAAATCCAAAATGCAAATGAAATGCAAACCTAGGACTTAGTCACTGATCATTCATCGGTCTTTATCATCACTTAATATTTTAGGTAACACCAGGTAGTCGATACAATATCCACTGGTTAGACAACCATGAACATATGAATATTGAATTTTAGTTAGAAATGTTAGATTAGATATTAGCACAAAGGCATAAAAGCTAGGATGACCTGAATATCATGTCCATTTTGATATATAAATTTGTACAAGCATCAAAGAATAAATGTTGTGATGACTTGAATATGCATTCCATACAAACACACCAAGCAGTGGAGAGTTCATTATGTGTCCTATGTGAGTTACCCACAGTGACCCTTTATCATTCACATCCTTGGGTAATTTTGCATTTCACAGTAGGAGTAAGAAATTACTCAAAATACAAAGTTAGATCTAACCTCCCTAAAGCATCTAGGTATCAATGGTCGAGGTACATGTGGACATCCAATCATGATGGAGGCACTTATAGTGGACACTAATTCAATCTAGAGTTTTTAGAGTAATTATATTTTCACTTAAACACAAAAAAAAAAAAAAAAGATTATGCCCCCAGTCATTTCTCTCTAAATCCTATAAAGGATATCATCGAGTGGCTTGAGAGAACATAATATGCATAAATATTAATGTGAATCGGTTAGCATACAAGAATTTAAAAGCATCTCACAAAGATTTTTTGTTTGTCGTTGTAGGTTGTTTGTGTTGTTGCCAGGTGCAAAACCCTTTTTTGGTAGGGAGATAGACTAACTGACTCAAATAAAGTTTTGAAGGATACTGAATTGGATATGAATTGTCTAAATACTGAGGACCATAGGATATGGCATTGGTTTCCCCCCAAGTTGTAAGCATTGATTAGGTTCCAACTTTGGTTTCTTGGTACACAAACTGACTTTATTGAATTTCAAGATATATACAAAGTAAAACATGACAAAAAGCTTGGACATTACCAAGATTGCTTTGATAGATAGAGCATTTTGATACAAGTGGTGCCCATTTTCTAATTTCTCACCATCTTGGCAGAGATTCTATTTTTTCTACCAAGGCACCTATTTACCAGGTTTTCACCAAGGCACTTTTTCTTTTTCTTCTTTTTTTGTATTTTTCCATTTTTTTATTTTTTTGTTGGACCATCAAGGTGCCTATTGCTAGGTTTTCACCAAGATGACCATTTTTAGGATTTTTTCTGACTTTTAGTTTGTTTTTCAGGACCTTTTCCACATAGTTAATGTCTATGCATAGAATTTCTTCAGATGAAGAACATTGATCGATTCATGGAGCTGTTCTCCGTCAGTCATTGAGAGTTGATAGTCTCTAGAGCCAAAAGCAGCAGTGATAAAAAAGGGACCCAACTAGTTGGGTTGAAAATTCCCCTTGTGTTCTTAATGGGATTAATTTTTAGTGTTCTCTCAAGACTAGACCACCAACCTGACATTCTTTGTGTCAGACCTTCTTGTTGTATCCTCTAGACATCCATTTATGATATACTCTGAGATGATCATATGTAGTTTGTTTGTGCTCATCTATTAGTGTAATTTATTGCAACTTAGACACTCTGTAATCATCATTAGTTACCAGACCATGCATTTTGATTCTTAGTGATGGGATTTCAACCTCAATAGGTAGAACTAATGTAGTCCCATATACTAAAGAGAAAGGAGTAGCCCCAGTGGGTATTCTTATACTTGTTCTATAAGTCCAAAGAGCTAGATTTATCATTGGATGCCTATCTCGCCTTGTTTTGTTGACTGTGTGATGCAAGATTTTTAGTAAGTTCTTATTGGATGCTTCATTTTGTCAATTCCCTTATGGATAGTAAATAGATGACCAATGCTGAGTTATCTTGAATTTAGAACATAAGGAATCTAGGTCCTTTTTCTTTAATTGGCCTTTTTTGTCAGTGATAATGGAGTGTGGGATGCCATACCAAAAAATGATATAGTTCAGGATGAACATAGAAATTTGTTTTTTGGTTTCCTGTGTCAAAGGAACTGCTTCAACCCATTTTGTAAAGTAATTAGTTTCTTTGATTATATGGGTGTGACCATTTGACAAATGTGGATATATGGATCCTATGAGATCAAATGCCTATTGTTGAAAAGGCCATTATGTTGTGAATGGAACCAGATCTCTACTTGGTGCATGAATTAAGTTACCATGGATCTGGCATTTGTGATAATTCTTAGCATATTTCACAGCCTCTTTTTCCATATCTGGCCAATAATACCCCATCCTAATAAGTTTTTGAGCTAGTATCAAACCATTAGAATGTGACCCACAAATACCTTTTTGGACTTCCTCTAATGCATGTTGTGACTCTTCTTGTTCTAAACACCTAAAGAATGTACCATCCAAACTTCATTTGTATAGATCATTACCAATGATGACATACCATGACATGTTTTAGATAAGGTAGCATTTTTCATGATAGTTAAAGGTATTGAGAAAGATTTGGTCTCGAAGGTAGGAATAGATATTCTTGTAGTGAGAGGAATCATGACCAACAATGGTGTAGATCATACCAGTTTCTAGGAAATCATAGGCAAAAGATGATAGTGCTTCCACTAGGAACTCATAATGTAGCCCATGTTCTGGTTATTGTAGTAGAGATGACAATGTAGCCATAGCATCAGCTACTTTGTTTTCCATTCTTGGTATCTATTCGAACATGATAGAAATGAAGTATTTCTTGAGATCATCTACCATTCATTTGTATGGAATTAGCTTCTCATCCTTTATCTGATACACATCATTGAATTGGTGAATAACCAACTGAGAGTCTCCATGAATGTGTAACTCCATCACTCTCCATTCTAGTGCCAATTTCATTCCATTTAACAGAGCTTCATATTCTGCTATATTGTTGGTGCAAGGAAATTTGATTCTGAATGCTTTTGGAATGGAGTAACCTTGTGGAGTGATGAATAGGATACCAGCTCCAGATCTATTTTGTGTGTAGGACCCATCAAAGAATAACTGCCATGTTCTGGAAGATAGGTTCATTATAGAAGCATCAGGAAATTCCATCTGCATTGGTTGATCATCGAACATTGGAGCTTCAGCTAGTTGATCAGTGATCGCTTGTCCTTTAATGGCTTTTTGTTCAACATACTCAATATCAAATTCTCTCAGTAGCATAACCCATTTTGCTAATCTACCTATGAGGGCAGATTTGATTAACAAATATTTTAGTGGATCTATCTTGGCTATGAGTTGTATGGTCTGAGATAACATGTAATGTTGTAGTTTCTATGATGCAAAGATGATAGCTAGACATGCCTTCTCTATCATACAATAGTTCTTTTCATAAGACAACAAGGTTCTGCTAATATAATATATAGCTCTTTCCCATTTATTCTCATCATGTTGTGCCAATAATGCCCCTAGTAATGTATCTGTTGTGGAGACATATAATATTAATGGCTTGCCCTGAATAGGAGGCATGAGAATTGGTGGATTTTCCAAATATTATTTGATATGAATAAAATTATTTTCACATTCCTCGCTCCATTTGTAGGTCACACCTTTATGAAATATTTTCATGAAAGGTTGTGATATATCAGCTAACTGAGAGATGAAGCATCTGATGGATTGTACCCTTCCTTGCAAAGTACACATTTGAACGATGTTCTTAGGAGGTTTCATCTCCATGATTTCTTTGACTTTTTTTGGGTCTACTTCGATACCTTTCTTTGAAACAATGTACCCTAGAATCTTTCCCGAAGTGACACCAAAGGTACATTTCTTGGGATTTAGCCAGAGACTAAATTTTTCCATTCTGTCTAGTATTGTACCTAAGTCAAATAGGTGCTTAGATCTCTTCATTGATTTAGCTAGTGTGTCATCCACATAATCTTCCATGTTTTTATGCATCATATCATGAAAGATAAATGTCATGGGTCTTTGATAAGTAGCTCTAGCATTTTTAAGACCGAATAGCATTATGTTCAAAAAGAAGTACCCCATGCATAGGTGAAAGTTGTCTTTTCTTGATCTTCTGGAGCTATATTTATTTGGTTGTATCCAAAAAAACCATCCATTAAAGAGTACATTTCAAATCCTATAGTCATGTCTACTATCATATCAATGTTTGGTAGTGGAAAATCATCCTTAGGGAATGCTTTGTTTACATCTCTAAAATTTGTGCATACTCTGATAGATTTATTTGGTTTTGACACCGAAACAATTTTGGATATCCATTCAGCATAGTCTATTACTCGGATAAATCCTGCTTTGAGTAATTTTTCTAGCTCAGCTTTGATAAGGAGTGCAACATGAGGATGCATTTTACGTAGCTTTTTCTTGATTGGTTTAACTCCTAGAGCTATAGAAAGATGATGCATGATCAGGTTACGATCCAATCCTCACATATCTAAGTATTTCCATGTAAAGTTGATCTTTTTCTCTATTAAAAATTTGGTAAATGTATGTTTTTCTTCTTCCAATAGAGACTGCATGATATGAATTAATTGAGGTTCCTCTGCTATGCCCAGATTGATAGATTGAGTTGGCTCTATCAAAAATGGTGATCTATCCTGTAAGTGACTTGGAAGGAAATCAATAACTCATCCTGGGGTACCTCAGAGAGGTTTTCACCATCGGATATGTCTTTTTTTAATATTATTTTTGGTTCAAAGACTACCTACCATATAGTGGTTTTCACCCTCATAACTCTTTTTCTTTTTTATTTTATTCTTTTGACTGAGATACTTGATATTTGACTCTATCATGCTAATGCTAGGTTCATTGATGGAATTATTCATGGGTTCAATCACATTCAGGAAACATGCTAGAGCATAGTCTATTCAAAAAGTATGGATATCTTCGCTTGGATATGTGGATATTTGGTCAATAATCTCAGGATGTTTGATAGTAAGGGGAGGGAAAGATTATCTGATAGTGTTATGCATATGGTGTTTCCATCATTGGTTCTGATCTGACTCTTGAATTCTAAGGTGATATGACTACTCAAGATATTTAGTCTGTTAAGTGTCTCAACATCATCGTTGGATCTTACATTAGTAATAAGTGATTCAATTTCATGAGGTCTGTCACGTAAATCTAGACTCACATCATTTATGGGTGTGTATTGGTGAATTACATCCACATGTTTAACTTTTATAAGCTCATCTTCATCTATTTCTAGAACAATTCCCCATTCACAATTTATTTGATTTTTCATCAGGATCTAAAGGGAAGTTAAGAATATGTGTGAAATCAGGGTGGATACCCCAAGAAGGGTTACCTTCAAAATCTGAATGGAATTCATACTCATAAGAATCTGTCTTAGAATTGCTAGAGTGTCCCAAATGTTAGAAAGTAAAGATCCCCAAGATAATTGAGAGGGGGGGGGGGGTGAATCAGTTATCTGATAATTAAACCATTTATCAACTTCAATATCAACTTCAATAGATTTAAACCATATAATCAATGTAGTAACCAACCATAGAAAGATAATCATACAAAATGACACAATAACACAAGATATGTTAACTAGGGAACCTCTTGATCAAAGAGTAAACCCCAGTGGGAATGATGCCCACAAATTGATGTACTAATATGAAAGTTCCTTGTGAAAGGATGGACCCTGTTAGGAGTCTTATGAAATACATTCAGTACATATGAATCTCTATTAGGAGATTTTGAATCCCTGTTAGAAGATTCTAACCCTGTTAGGAGTTATGAAAGACAGAAGGACCCATTGCCCAAATAGCTTCAAGGCAAGATCTTTGAACTTACTGTCCAATAGATCTTAGGATTATTCAATAGAATAATATGAAATATGTTACCTCCTTCACACTATGCCAAAGCCACACTCTCTGCTACACAAGATCACAAATCCATATCTTTGTACTTCACAAGTCTTCCTTCATCACTGAATTAGCTCTTTTCTTCACTTCATGCATACATTCGCATCACAACTTTCACAATTTCATATCACAACTATTACCAATCCCATCACAACAAGGAAAAAATTCCTTCCTTTATACCACACTCAAATAATTACAAATGAGTTGGCATGCAAATACAAAATAATAATTTCAACACACTACATCAAAATTACATAAAAATTGTCAGCTTCCAGATACAATAACTTTCCAATCGTGTGACCTCAAAGTTTGCACTATGAACCACATCACCACCAATGAGTCTCAAACTTCCCTTTAACTGTGCAGAATTAGATTCCATCCCGGTTAGGAGATATCCTCTGATTACCAAAAAATGCTACTCTGGAACACTGCCATAATACTGCTTCCACCAAAATGCTTATAACTTTCATGAATAAATGAATTTCTTTTTGTGCTCTTAACCATAGGTTAATAAAACACCAAAGAACATACCATCAACTACACATAACTTAATTTGCAATATAACATGTGTGCAAAACAAAACTATGTCTGCTTCTCTGCTAAACTCTAGAATATCACTGTGTTGACATCAATGACAATCATAGTCATGAATGCAACAACCATTGCTATAGAATGACTACCAAAGGCTTCAACATTCATTCCTAACAATCTCCCCCATTGGCATTGATGGAAACATAGATGAAAAATATCCAATGTTCTAAAAATCCAATCACTTATGTTCAACTGCTCTGTTGCTCTTCATCAATCAAATCTTGCTTCGTTATCCTATTCAATCTCTTCAACAAATGTAGTTCCTCAATTTTTTTCATGATTCTCTCCCCCATTGACATCAATGACAAAAATTCCATCACTATGTCAAACAATAGCTCAATGTCAAAAGACACTGTTTAGAAAATACATTCACAAGAGTCCTCATGACTCAACTCAGATACACATACTCCCCCATAAAGGAAGTAGTAACATCCAATCCAAAAAATAGATAGGGCCATATTCCACTAGATGGATACAACCATCTGCATCTTTACTCAAGAGTAGGTTGGGGCATAACCCCAAGCATACCTCTTAGATACTCAAATGTATCCTTAGGCAAAGGCTTAGTAAATATATCTGCTATCTGCTCCTTTGTGCTTATGTACTCTAGTCTAACTTCTTTCTTAGCTACTTTCTCTCTTACAACATGATACTTGATCTCTATATGCTTAGTTTTAGAATGTAATACAGGATTCTTAGACATACTAACTGTACTTGTATTGTCATAATGTATGACAATAGGCTCATCAAACTTGATTCCAATGTCCATCAACATCTGCTTCATCCAAATTATCTAATTACAATTGTTTGCTGCTGCTACATATTATGCTTCTGTTGTACTCTATGAGATACAATTCTACTTTTTGCTCAACCAAGAAACTAATCTTCCTCCAAGAAAAAAGGCTCCACCACTAGTGCTTTTCTTATCATCAACACTACCTCCCCAATCAACATTAGTATATGTACATAGGGTAAAATCATCAAAAGTTTCATACCAAAATCCATAGTCCATTGTGCCTTTAAGATATCTCAATATACTCTTTACTGCTACATAGTGTGACTCTCTAGGTTCAACTTGAAATCTTGCTACCATTCCAAATGAATGTTGTATATCTGGTCTAGTGTGGGTCAAGTACTACAATCCACCAATCATGGATCTATATTTCTTTTGGTCAACTGCTGGTGTTTCATCTTTACTAGATAGTTTATGTCCTGTAACCATAGGTGTTCCAACTAGTTTACAATTATCCAGACCAAATCTTTTCAACAAATCATTCAAGTACTTTGTCTGACTTACAAAGATACCATCTTTATTTTGTGTTATTTTTAATCCCAAAAAGTATTTCATTTTTCCAATCACACTCATTCCAAATTCTGTCTTCATTTCATCAGCAAATTTGTCACTAGCTTCATCTTCTCCTCCAAAAATAATGTCATCAACAAAAATAACCAAAACTAACAATCCATTCTCAATTTCTTTTGTATATAAGTTACTATCAGTTGTCCCTTTTGTAAATCTCAATTTTAACAAATACTTATCCAATCTAGCATACTAAGTTCTAGGTGCTTGCTTTAGTCCATACAATACTTTCTTTGGTTTACATACCATGTCTCCTTCTTGAGTCAAAGGAAAACCTTCAGGTTGCTCAATGTAGACTTCTTCTTCTAATTCACTATTCATAAATGCTAACTTCACATCCATCTGGTACACTTTGAATTTCTTAAATGCTACATAAGCCAAAAATATTCTTACTGCTTCAAGTCTTTCCATAGGGGCAAAAGTCTCTTCATAGTCAATTCCTTCTTGCTGTGAGTATCCCTTACATACTAATCTTTCTTTGTTTCTAATTACTTCTCCTTGTTCATTGATCTTGTTCTTGAATACTCATTTAGTTCCAATTACATTTTTATCTTTAGGTCTAGGGACCAATTCCCATGTCTTGTTCTTTTCAATCTGATCCAATTCTTCTTTCATAGCTTTAATCCAATGTTCATCTTCACAAGCTTCATTAGTAGACTTAGGTTCAGTCTGAGAAATCAAACATAAATGTACCTTCTTTCTAGTCATAACTCCTTTGTCCAAAATTCCAATCACTTGTTCAATAGGATGATGTCTTGATATATACCTGTTAGGTGTCATAGTCACTGATCTTTCTTCAACTATAGATTCTTCTCTATTCTCTTCAACATGACTTTCATTCAAAAATTCACTGTCAATCTCAAAAACTTGTTCAGTAGTTTCAATGTTAGGTTGAGGGTTAGTTCCTTCATCAGATTCATAATCAAGCATTCTTTCCTGAATTTTAAACTTCTCATCAACTTTTACATTTGCACTTTCAACAATAGCCTTATTTCTCTTGTTATAACATCTATATGCTTTGCTTTTCAAATAATATCCAAGAAAAATTCCTTCATCACTTCTAGGATCAATCTTTCCTATATCATCATCTCTCTTAATATAACATTTGCTTAAAAAATTCTAAAATACTTAACTGAGGGTGCATGTCCAAACCACAATTCATAAGGTGTCTTGTCTCTGTCTACTCTGATTTGTACTCTGTTCATTATATATACTGTTGTATTCACTGCTTCTCTCCAAAATGTCTTTTCTGAATCACCTTCAAACAACATAGCTCTAGCTACTTCAATCACTGATCTGTTCCTTCTTTCTACAATACCATTTTGTTCAGGTGTTCTAGGGGCTGAAAACTATCTCTTAATACCATTTGCTTCACAAAAAGTGTTAAACTCTTTAGATGTAAATTCTCCACCTCTATCAGATCTCAATAATTTAATCCTCATTCCTGATTCATTCTCAACTTTATTCTTCATGACCTTAAACTTATCAAATGCTTCAGATTTTTCTTTCAAAAATGCAATCCACATCATTCTTGTAAAATCATCAACAAGAATCATAAAATACCTTTCTCCATAGAATCCTCTAGTCCTAGTAGGATCGCTCAAGTCTGTATGAACAATCTCCAAATTTTTTGTAGATGTGAACTTCTTGCTAGGAAATGAACTCCTTTTCTGCTTAGCCATCACACATTCCTTGCAAATCATGTTAGTAGGCTTCATAATCTTGAGTAAATCTTTTACTAAAAGTGTAGGACTTACTTTCACAATATTATCAAAGTTTATATGACAAAACCTCTATGCCATAACCAACTGTCATCAATCTTAGTCATCAAACATGTCATCTTAGTAGGGTTCAACTAAAATAAATTACCTCTGGTTCTAGATCTAGTTCCAATTAGATTTCCATCTTTATCCTTTATCACAAAAGTTTTCTCAGTAAACCAAACTTGATATCCTTTATCCACTAACTGTCCAACACTAAAAAAATTATGTTTCAATCCATCAACAAAGTAAACATCATCAGTATTAGTCTTTCCATCAAGATTCAGAATTCAGAATTTTCTTCCTTAATTGCTACAAATCCTATGTCATCAAAGTTATCATTATCACTATCACTCAAATGTCTTTCAATTCCTACTTCAATTTCTTCATCATTTTCATAATAAAATTCTTTAGATCTTCTAGGCTTAAAATTGTTTCTATACTTCTTAACTCTCTTAGGACACTTAGATGCAAAATGACCATATTCTTGACATGTCCAACATTTAAATATTTTCTTACCATCTGGTTCTCTTTTCACAAGCAAGGCAATACCTTCTTCAATCTTCTTATCTTCATTAGATTTGGATCTTCTACTACTGGCATAATCTCTATTCACACTTGTACTTCTAGACAAAGTAGGTCTAATGCTAAGAGCACTGAATGTTGTCTCCACTCTAGGTAGTTCTCCTAATAATCTCAAATTCATCTCTGCTGCTTTCAATCTTCCAAGAAGAGTCTCTCTTGAAAATTTTGGTGTACAAGGTATCACTTGTTCAATCATTTGTGTAGTCTGCCTGAATACCAAAGGCAATGTTCTCAAAATCTTCCATATTACTTCATTCTCTGTCTTTTCACCTCCACAAGACTTTATTCTTGCAACCATTTCTGACATCCTACCAATATAGCTTCTAACAGATTCATCTTCCATCATTCTTATGTCTTCAAATGCACAAATCCAATTATGTAACCTAGCTTTCTTTGCATGTTCATCACCTTCAAAAGTAGAATGTAAAGCTTTCCAAATATCATGAGATCTAGTTACACCTTTTACCTGACCGTATTCATTCTCTGGAAGTGCTGATAAAAGTTCTTCTCTTGCAAGTATGTTACACATGAATAGAGCTACCTCATCTTTAGTACTTGTTTCAAGATTGTCTTCTTCAATTATAGTCCTTTCATTCTTTGTAATCTACCAATAACTTGGTCCTAAACATAAGAGATGTGTCTTCATCTTTTCTTTCCAGTTGTCAAAATTTACTCCATCAAACTTAGGGCTTTCTTTCCTAAAATTCACCATAGATCTCCTTAAGTTGTTAAACTTCTCTTTCAAGGACCTGCCGCTTTGATACCAATTGTTAGAAAGTAAAGATCCCCAAGATAACTGAGAGTGGGGGGGGAGGGTGAATCAGTTATCTAATAATTAAACCATTTATCAACTTTAATATCAACTTCAATAGCTTTAAACCATATAATCAATGTAGTAACCAACCATATAAAGATAATCATACACAATGACACAATAACACAAGATATGTTAACTAGGGAACCTCTTGATCAAAGAGTAAACCCCGGTGGGAATGATGCCCACAAAATGATGTACTAATATGAAAGTTCCTTGTGAAAGCATGGACCCTGTTAGGAGTCTTATGAAATACATTCAATACATATGAATCTCTGTTAGGAGATTTTGAATCCTTGTTAAAAGATTCTAACCCTGTTAGGAGTTATGGAAGACAGAAGGAGTCACTACCCAAATAGCTTCAAGGCAAGATCTCTAAACTCATTGTCCAATAGATCTTAGGATTATTCAATAGAATAATATGAAATATGTTACCTCCTTCACACTATGCCAAAACTGCACTCTCTACTACACAAGATCACAAATCCAAATCTCTGTACTTCACAAGTCTTCCTTCATCACTGAATTAGCTCTTTTCTTCACTTCATGCATACATTCACATCAAAAATTTCACAATTTCATATCACAACTATTACCAATCCCATCACAACAAGGAAAACATTCCTTCCTTTATACCACACTCAAATAATTACAAATGAGTTGGCATGAAAATACAAAATAATAATTTCAACACGCTACATCAAAATTACATAAAAATTGTCGACTTCCAGATACAATAATTTTTCAATCATGTGTCCTCAAAGTTTTTTCTATGAACCATGTCACCACCAATGAGTCTCAAACTTCCCTTTAATTGTGTAGAATCAGATTCCATCCCAGTTAGGAGATATCCTCCGATTACCAAAAATTGCTAGTCTGGAACACTGCCAGAATACTGCTTCCACCAAAATGCTTATAACTTTCATGAATAAATGAATTTCTTTTTTTGCTCTTAACCATAGGTTAATAACACACCAAAGAACATACCATCAACTGCACATAACTTAATTTGCAATATAATATGTGCGCAAAACAAAACTATGTCTACTTCTTTGCTAAACTCCAGAATATCACTGTGTTGACATCAATGACAATCATAGTCATGAATGCAACAACCACTACTTCATAATGACTACCAAATGCTTTAGCATTAATTCCTAACACCAAATGTTTAGCTATGGTGAGGGATCTCTCTCCTTCTTTTGGACCAGTCTGTCTTATTGTAGTATTAGGTTCTTGTGTGTCTACTACATTGACTTGTTCCTTAGGTTTCTTTTCCTCATTAAGAAGTTCTAAGATGTGCTGAGGTATGTGCTCATCAGGAAAAACATTCATTATGTCAGAATCATCACTACCTAAATGATTTTCTTTTGTTTCTTGAGCATCCATTTTTGGTTCTATCTGTTCTATGACATGAGTAGATTTTCCACTGAGATGGAAAGGTTTCTTCTGACAGCCTATGCTAGCTGTATCTTTGTTTGTTCTTCCACAATGTTCAATGGGTTTGATGATTCCTTTGCCTCTTGTTCCTAGAGGTCCTTTTCTAGTGCATCCCATTTTAGAAATCATTTTTTGTCCTGGTCCATAAGATTTTGAAGGGACCTTGAGTGATTTAGAGTCACACTTTTGTATTGTTTGTGACTGAGATTCATCTTTGTATAGCCAGGCTAGTACAACTTCTTCCTCATCAAACTCTTTTTTTGATACTTGTTCTATGATGAAACTCCTGTTAAAGATAACATGTGGTTCTTTAGTTGTAGGTTTCATTTCCTCTTAGGGTCCTCCATAAGGCTTAGGGGAAAGCGGGAGACATGTAAGAGATAGGACAAGTTCCATTATATATTCTTCCATGCCTGTATCTTTGATTTTGACCCCTTTAGCTATGTCTTCTATTTTGGATGTGGACATTATGTCATTTTGTTTAGTAGAAGATTCTTTGTTGTGTGGGATAGGCTTGTCGGCACTTTCCTTTAAAGCATTGCAAGGGGATGACATGTATGTTGGTATCATGACCTCTACTCCATCATAGGTAAATTTGACACATTGGTGGTATGTTGATGAAATAGCTTGCATTTTGTGAATCCAGAGCCTTCCTAATGTAATACCCCAAAATTGGCACCTTACAATTTTAATCAATTTTGGTGCATTTCTTCAATTTCTACATCTTCAAAGTCCTATTGTACTAGGCAATTCTGTCTCCTATTTGACTTTATTTGACTTGGTGTCAAATGCAAAAAACCCTAAATTTGCATTAATCATACATTATAATTAATTCCTAAATATTCAACTTCATTGGCTAAATAATCCCTAGGATTAATTAATTTAATTCTAAAGTCCTAAGTGCTTTAAATTAAATTAATTCCACCCCCTTTAGCTAATACACATCATGGAATTAAATAATTATTTGGTTATTTGAATGGACATCTTTATTTGGATTTAATTATTCAAAGTATTCGAAAGGTCACCCATATGTGGCAATAATTCATTCTTCTAATTAAATAATTCATCATATTTGTCTCACCATGGAAATGAAGAGTCAGTCATTTCTTTTCAAGAAACTCTTTATTCTCTCCCCCGACTTTTCTATATTATGAGCTCCTTTTCTTCATTTTGAGGGAGGCAATTATGAGAGTATCCAAACTATAGTCAATTTTAGTCTTTAATTTTTTATGCTTTCAAGCTTTATTGTATATTTAGAATATTTCTCATGCTAGTTTAATTGCACTTTCATATTAAATTAGTTTACTTATTTGTTAGTAGATTAATTCTCACATTCATTTCAAAGATTTAGATTAAATCTGCATTTCCCATATTTCCTTCAAGCTCTTGGTTTAATTGCATTCTCATATAGCTTAATTTCTCATTTTGATCATTTGAAGATTTCAAATCCTCCATCTTAGTTTGGTCTAATGGTTGTTGACTCTCCAATCTGAGAGTAATTCAAACACCCCAACTAATTAGGAGGCAACAGGTCGAATCGATAGATATTGCGAATCAAGTAATTCATACTCATCTTTGTGATTCGATGATCGAGCAATGCCTATGTTGTGTCTGTGGCTAGATTAGAGGTCTATATTTAGGCATAAAAAATTTGGCACCCATCATGGGGCAGAAAATTGATTTCTAGCCTCACTCTCAAAAATGCTCTGATAAGAAATTTGCACTATGTCTGTACGGTCCATACAACTGTGTACGAAATCTCATGTGAGCTTTATGTTGGACTACAACTGATTTGGAATCTAATTGAAGAATCTATGATTACAAGATCACTGAGGAGTTTCTAATTAGATAGGTAATATGATTAACTCAATATTATGTTTTCATTGATGTCAACTAGTTTCACAACACTTATCTTGTAAGTTACTATACCAAGACATCTGAGGAAAGGTGAAAGAGATGAAGAATAGAGAAATTTACATGAGGAAAGATGTACATCACAAATGAGGATAAGGAACACATTGAGTAACTCATTGATGAGTCTATGACTTGATGATATTGACTTCATTATGTTGCATTCATCTATGATGAAGTATAGAGCTGAAAGACACAAAGCAATGTTGTCGGTAAATGAAGCATTTCTAGTATACACCGACGGAGTGTAGTGTATACCAACTACAGTATTAACTGAGCAATGTTCACCGATGCATTTCTTTGTTAACCGAGCAGAATAGAATGAATCAAATGATTAGTTTAGCCCATAAGATTGATGAGTTGGCAAGTGTATAACATTGAGGTAATAGATAATGTTTGTTACAAAGATCAATGGCTGACAAAATTTAGTAAAGATCTAATGAAGAAGATTGAAACATGTTATTGACACAAGTACCGAGAAAGTTTGAAGTGGCAAAATCTATGAATGTGGTTAAGCGGAAAAATTTGATGGTGGAGACGAAAATGATTTACTCGCCTATATAAGAGAACAAAATTTGTTTATGAAAGAGGCTGGAAGAAGGAGTTGCAGGAATATCCCGTGAACAAGCTTTCATGCATTCTGATCATACTAGTTAGTAAGAACCGAGCTGCAGAACAGTTACCGAGCTATAGAAAGCAATTACTGACAGACAGTAAGTTGACATAGTATTGAATCTGAAGTGAAATATTGGTCAGAAGGATTTATATGGACTAAATATTGATTTGTAATCTGCAATTGAAGTTGTATTAAGTTAGATCATTTACTGTTACACATTTAACCATTGTATATAGTTTAAATCTCTTAACTAAGTGGACTCTGAAAGTCTTATGATGTATCATTCATAGAATGAACATTGTTATCCTGTCAACACCATAGTGAATGCTGGTTGGATGATAACTTCTAGTCTAAAATCCTCTAACAAGGTCACACCTGACAATGTGTTTGTAACCTTTAACAAGGTTGGGTCTTAACCAACCTCACTTCAGAAGAGTGAACAATTTTGGGTTGCCCGTCCTAGGTGTTTTTTCCCTTATAGGGTTTCCACATTAAATCTCTTATGTTATGCATTGATTGTGATATTTGTTTGTTATCATACTTTGCATATTACATGTTAGATTTGATTGGTAAAATATTACAGTATTAGACTGGTAATCAGTAAAAACACAGATAGTGAAAATTATTATTGTTTACCGATGAGCAAAAATTGAAGAAGTTGTTTTGAATTATACATTTTTTTTTTGGGACACTGGATAATTGATCCACCCCCCTCTCAGTTATTCTAACAATTGGTATCAGAGTGTTGGTTGCTTGGAATAGAGTTTTAAGGACTTAAGCATAAAGTTCTCAAGATGTATAAGAGGGAAGTACCGAAATTGAACAAAGAGAACTTCACAGTATGGCAAAGCAAAATGAAGCTACACATATCTAGAATTGGGAACTCAACACTAGATCTGATGGAGAATGGCTACATACAACCGCCCACTGGTCCCTTAACTATTGATCAACTAAAGGACAAGCATGAACACAATGTTACTATGATGGAGCTTGTTGCTGCCTGTACCGATGTTGAATTTGAAGATATCAAGACTTGCATGACTGCTAAAGGAATGTGGGATAAGTTAACACAAATTTACAGTGGAGATCTGAATATCAAAAGAGCCCGAGCTGAAAGCCTGAGAGGTAGATTTGATGATATGAGAATGAAAGAAGGTGAGAACATTGTCCAATATTCAAATAGACTCAAAGAGGTAGTACATGCTATTAGAGCATCTGATGGAGTGATTGATGATGAAACAGTGATAAGCAAGATTTTCAGAACTTTGCTACCGGTTTATGCAATCAGGATTTCTGCAATTCATGAAACAAGAGCTACATCCAACCTTACTCTTGACACTCTCATTGGTAAACTTACAACCTTTGAATTAAAAAATTTTGATAACAGTGTTATTCCTTCTGTTGAATCCACTTTCATGTCTTCTTTGAAGATTGGAAAATCTAGCAGGAATAGTAAGAATTGTGATAGTGATGGTGATACCGATGATGAACTTGATGAGCTTGAAGCACTTATGGCTAGAAGATTGCCCAAAGGAAGAGGAAGGTATAGAGGTATGCTACCTTTAGCATGCTTTAATTTTAAAGAAGTCAGTCACATCACTGCTAGATATCCTCAGAAGAAAGATGAAGATAGATCCAAAGACCGATATGAAGGAAGCTATGGGAGAAGAGTCAATAGAGGCTACCGACACTACAACAGAGAAAATTGAGATGAAAAAGGCAAAAATGTATGTTACATAGCCAAAGATATTGAAACTAAATCTGATTCTGATGATGATATAGAAGTTGTATTTATTGCTATGAAAGATGACTCAGAGGAGGAAGAGAAACATGAAGAGAAAGCACTGATCTCTAAAGTAAGGAAAAATGATACATGGATCATAGACAGTGGCTGTACACATCATATGACCAGTGATGTAGAAAAGTTTGATCATCTTGTTGAATATAATGGAGGATCTGTGAGAATGGAAAATGATGCACATTGTATGGTAAGAGGTAAAGGCTCACTGATGAATAATGACATATTACAATGTGAAAATGCATACTGGGTAGATGGATTGAACTATAACTTGTTAAGTGTGGCTTGTGTGTGTGAAAATTGTACCTGATCTGTAGACACAACACTTCAGTAAAACATTAGAGGTTAGCTATAATCAAAATCGTGCAAAATTGAAATCTAATTTAACCAAGCGATTTACTACCTTCTAGTAGGTGTGAGATTGATGTTCTTAGATTGTTATCGAGATCAGTGACCTAGACGACACCTAAATGAAGGATTTGAATGCAATTGATCTAGATATGAATTGAACGCAATTAATCTATTTTTTTGGTATTTTCTATGCAATAATAATGAAAAATGATATGAAATCTATGCTAATATGGAAATTGATATGCTAAAATGATCTAACAATAAAATGAAAATAAAAGTGATCTCACAAAACATGGTTGATTCGCAAAGAAGCTCTGATTCTCTAGATAGCCATTCACTAGCATAAGTTTGCAAATTATGAGATGATTTGGGATGAGTTGAAGCCTTAATTTATAGAAATCCAAGGGTTTGGAGGTGCATGGAAAAAAGCCATAAATCACTCAGATTAACTCAACTTGATTTTTGAGTTATCTGATAATAAAGATAATTTAATTCACAAAAACATGCAAATCATGAAAAAATAGCTTTTTAACTCAAATTAGAGTTTAGATCAGCTTTTTGAACTCCAAAAGGATGATGAGTTCTAAAAAGTCAACACTATGCATTGATTTTCTAATTTGGAGTTTAACTGTTTCTTTTGAATGTGCATAATAATTATGAATTAATTAAATAAATAAAGTGATTTAAGCTCAACTTAACTGATTTTTGAAATAAAATAATTAATTTATGGGTTAATTAACTATTTTATCAAACTTTTATTAAAAACTATATTATTAAATAATGACAACTTGCATTAATCAATTAAATAAGAATTATTGTCAAAATTAAATAATACAATTAATAATAGATAGAATTAAATTTAATTAAGCAATTAAGTGGCAAGATATTAAGTTTAATTAATTAAATATAAAAATATTCAATTAATCAAACTTAAGATAAATGTGATTTATCCCCAAATAATCATTAAATTAAAGATAATTAAGATAATTAGGAATATTGCTAGGAATATTCCCCAATGCAGAATTTAAGATAATCAATTAGGATTCGATGATGTTTAGATGTGCCTTTGGTTAGGACTTCGATGTTGATTTCATTTGAATTGTTGATATAGGAGATTAATGAACTTAAAGCCCATTTTTTGGGTATTACATTTTTCCCCTCTTTGAATTACTGTGCGAAGCACAATGGTTCAAAGAAAGTCTGTGTTTGATAGAGATATGAAACTGATTCGAAATTGATAATTGATATGAGATAGAAGCTGATTGATATTGATTTGATATGGAGATAATAGGTCCTGAATGACCAAAGATAATGTTCACTATAGCAGTGATGAACCGATGATTTCAAAAGAGTGTCAAAATGCCTGATTCCAAACCTTAGGATTGCAAAGAAATGAGTGACCGGTTCTAGACTCGATTGTCTTAGCAGAACTAGTAGGTATCACATCCGAATCCTTCAGTTGCCAAAGAACCAAGGAAAGAACACTATGATCCGATGGTTGCAAAAACTGATATAGTTTACAAGATTAGGAGAATACCAGATTGATATGGATCTTGATGAATCTGATATGCCCCAAGTGATGATAGATTTGCCCCAAGCGATGAGGACTTTTTTGATGAATCAGTAACTAGACATGGTTGTTGTCTTGATTATTGAGTAAGATATGATTTCCATAAAGATATGATTTCAAATTTGATTACAGACTTTGAATGATATGCAATACGGCACCCTTCGGGATTAAAATTGAAATCTGACAAGAAAAGTCAGTGTTGATAGTTTAGAAGCATGTTAATTGATTTGAGAAGGGGTTAAACACGTTTGAGAATGCATTCTGCATCATTTGGAGGTCCTGGAGACCAAGTAAACTAGGTTTGACCATGAGTTGACCATAGTGGACCAAGTTGAAATTTTGATAGTTTGATGTAAGATAATCAATTAAGTTGAATACTGGATTTCTGTGATGATTGAAGGTTGATTATGCAAGCAGTGAATAATATGAATGATCTCAGATTTTGATTTTGATCCCAAAAAAGGATTCTACTTGTTGTTTCATTGGAAGAACCTTCATGTGAGATTCAGCTCTTGTTAGAATTGAAGATGCGATTTGAAGAATCATTTAAGCATTGAAGTTCATTTAATCATTGTGAGATCATGCAAACATGAAAAATGCAAAGAGACATGCAAAATGAAATGCAACCTAAGACCTAGGACCTAGTCACTGATCATATGTCGATTTGTTATCATCATTGAATGTTTAGGTAACCAGATAAATCAATACAATGCCCACTAGCTATGAAACCATAGACATATGAATATTGATTTGTATGTGCAAGAATCAATACAACACCCACTGGTCAACAACCATGGATATATGAATATTGATTTTATTTTCAGAATGTCGGATTAGATATAAGCACCAAGGCACAAATGCCAGGATGACCTGAATATCATGTCCATTTTGATATAGCAATTTGCATTTAACATACACATCAAATAGTCAAGAGATCATTCTAAATCCAATGTGAATTACCCGTAGTGACCCTTTATTGTTCACATCCTTAGGTAAGATCGCGTTTCACCGTAGGAGAAAGAACTTACTCAAAAAGACAATAGTTAGACCAAACTTCCTTGAATTTTCTGAGAATCAATGGTCGAGGTATGCATGGCCATCTAATTCGAGATAGAGGCTCTTATTGTCGGACACCATTTCAATCCAGAATTTCCAAAGTTGTTAGATTTTCACATACAAGAAGAAAACAAAGAAAAGATTATGCCCCCAGTCATCACTCTCTAAATCCTATAAAGGACATCATCGAAGAGCTCAAAGGGACACAATATGCAAAAATCTCAATGTGAATTAGTAAGCATACAAGGAGATAAAAGCATGTAAAAAAAGCATAGATTGTTTTTAGTTTGATGTTTGATTGCGTTGTTGTAGATGCAAAATCCTTTCTGGAGACAAGACTGACTGACTAACTCATATGAAGCTTCAAAGGACTCGGACTAGATATGATACATTTTAGATACATGGGAGACCATAGGATATGACATTAATTGCCCCCAAGTTTGAACATTGATAGGATACAGACACTTGAGCAGATTGGTGGACAAATCGACTTATTAAAAACTGGAAATGCAAAAACAAACCGGGAGATATGTACAAACTAAAGCAAGACTAAAAGCTAGGAAAGACCAAGATTGCACTGATAGATGGAGCATTTTGAAACAAGTTGCACCTGTTTGCCAGGTTTTCACCATCTTGGAAAAGATTCTATTTTTGCTACCGAGGCGCTTGTTTCCAGGTTTTCACCAAGGCACTTTTTTTCTTTTTCATTTTTTTTGTATTTTTTTCATTTTTCAATTTTTTAAAATTTTTGATATGTTTCAATTTTTTTGTGAATCATCGAGGTGCCTATTGCTAGGTTTTCACCAAGATGTTCATTTTTTCAGGACTTTTTCTAATTTTTATAATTTTTTCAAGATATTTTACCATAGACTGAATGCCTTAGGCGTAGGATTTCTTCAGATGGAGAATGTTGATTGGTTCTCAGAGCTGTTCTTCTTCAGTCGTTGAGAGTTGATAGGCACCAGAGCCAAAAGTAGTAGTGATTACAAAGGGACCCAGCCATTTGGGTTTGAACTTCCCCTTGCGTTCTCGATGGGATTGATTTTTAGGATTTTCTCTCAAGACTAGATCGCCAACCTGAAATTCTCTGTGTCTAACTTTCTTGTTGTAGCCTCTAGACATTCTCTTCTGATATACTCTGAGATGATCATACGCTACTTTTTTGCATTCATCTAGTAGTTCAAGTTCTTGCAACTTGGACACTCTATAATCATCATCAGTTACTAAACCATGCATTTTGATTCTTATTGATGGGATTTCAACCTCAATAGGTAGTACTGCTTCAGACCCATAAACTAAAGCAAAAGGTGTAGCCCCTGTAGGTGTTCTAATACTTGTTCTGTAGGCCCATAGAGCTGGATTAATCATGAGATGCCAGTCTCTGCTAGTTTTTTTTACTATTCTATGCAAGATCTTTAATAGATTTTTGTTAGAAGCCTCAACTTGTCCATTCCCTTGTGGATAGTAGATAGAAGACCAATGTTGTGTGATCTTGAATTTGGAACATAGATCATCTAGGTCTTTATTCTTGAATTGCCCACCGTTATCTGTGATTATGGAATGAGGTATCCCATATCTGCATATGATATAGTTCAATATGAACATAGAGATCTGTTTCCCTGTTGCTTGTGTCAAAGGGACCACCTCTAGCCATTTTGTAAAATAATCTGTGGCCGTGATTATATGTGTATGTCCATTAGAAGAATGAGGATGAATCATCTTGATAAGATCAAATGCCCATTGATGGAAAGGCCATTGTGTTCTAAAGTGGATTAGATCCCTCCCTGGAGCATGAATTAGGTTGCCATGCACTTGGCACTTTTAACAATTCTTAGCAAATTTGATAGCCTCTTTCTCCATTTCGGGCCAATAGTACCCAACCCTAATAATTTTTTGAGCTAGTGTTAAACCATTCGAGTGTGACCCACAAATAAAATCATGGACTACCTCTAATGCACATTGAGACTCTTCCCATTCTAAACATCTAAGTAGCGTACCATCTAGACCTTGTTTGTATAGATCATGACCAATGATGACATATCAGGAGGCATTACAGATAAGGTATCTCTTTTCATGGCGGTTGAAGGTATCGGGGATCATTTGGTCTTGGAGATAGGAAAATAGGTTTTTATATCAGTATGAATCATGACCTACAATAGTGCAGATCATGTGGGTTTTAGGGGAGTCATATGCAGGATAAGATAGTGCTTCCACCAGAAACTCATAGCGTAGCTCATGTTCAGGCTCCTGTAATAAAGTAGATAGTGTTGCCATTGCATCGGCAGTCTTGTTCTCCGTTCTAGGAATTTGCTCAAATGTGATAGATATGAAATATTTCTTAAGATCATCTACCATTCTCTTGTAAGGAATGAGCTTTTCATCTTTAGTTTGGTACACATCATTGACTTGATGAATAACAAGTTGAGAGTCTCCATGAATGTGTAGCTCTGTTACTCTCCATTCAATTGTTATTTTCATACCATTCAAAAGGGCTTCATATTCTGCAATATTGTTCATGCAGCGGAACTTTAGTCTAAATGCTTTTGGGATGGAGTATCCTTGAGGAGTTATGAACAATATGCCTTCTCTAGATCCATTCTGTGTATAGGAGCCATCAAAGAACAATTGCCATTCTCTAGAAGATAGGTGCATAATAGAGGAGTCTAGAAATTCCATTTGCATTGGTGTGTCATCAAACATGGGTGCATTTGCTAGTTGTTCAGCAATAACTTGACCTTTTATAGCTTTTCTTTCAACATATTCAATGTCAAATTTTCTTAGAAGCATGACCCATTTAGCCAGTCTACCTGTGAGGGCAGCCTTGCTTAGTAGGTATTTTAGTGGATCAATTTTTGCTACTAGATGCGTGGTATGAGCTAACATATAGTGTCTCAGTTTTTGTGATGCAAAGATCATAGCAAGACAAGCTTTCTCAATCATAGAATAGTTCTTTTCATATGCCACCAATGTTTTTCTTTTATAATAAATGGCTCTTTCATTTTTCTCTTCATCATGTTGCGCTAGCAATGCCCCCAGTGATGTGGCCATTGCGGAGACATATAAGATCAATGGATTCCCATGAATAGGAGGCATCAAGATAGGTGGATTTGATAGATACTTCTTGATATGGTTAAAGTTCTTCTCACATTCTTCATTCCATGCAAAGGTCACACCTTTATGTAATGTTTTTGTAAAAGGCTGTGATATGAATCTTCTGATAGATTGAACTCTTCCTTGCAATGTCCTCATTTGACTGATATTCATGAGAGGTTGCATCTCTATTATAGCCTTGACTTTAGCCAGATCAACTTCAATGCCCTTCTTTGAAACTATGTATCCTAAGAGCTTTCCAGAAGTGACACCAAAAGCACACTTCTTAGGATTTAGTCAGAGACTAAACTTTTCCATTCTGTCTAGGATCATGCTCAAGTCCTTTAGATGTTTAGTCTTGATCATAGATTTTGTTAAAGTATCATCAACATAATCTTCCATAGTTTGATGCATCATGTCATGGAAAATAGATGTCATCACTCTTTGATATGTAGCTCCAGCATTTTTAAGCCCAAATGGCATGACATTCCAACAGAAGGTGCCCCATGCACATGTGAAAGTAGTTTTCTCTTGGTCCTTTGGAGCAATTTTTATTTGGTTATATCCAGAGAAACCATCCATTAAGAAATATATCTTGAAACCCACAGTCATGTCCACTATCATGTCAATGTTAGGTAGTGGAAAGTCAAACTTAGGGCATGCTCTATTCACATCTCTAAAGTTTGTGCACACTCTGATTGAGCCATCTGGTTTAGAAATAGGTACAATATTAGAGATCCACTCTACATAGTCAATAACTCAGATGAATCCGGCATTTAGGAGCTTCTCTAATTCAACTTTTACCAAGAGTGCAATGTGAGGATGCATCTTTCTCAATTTTTGCTTGATAGGTTTGACATTTGGAGCAATAGATAAATGATGCATTATAAGATTAGGATCCAATCCTGGCATATCTGAATATTTCCATGCAAAGTTGATCTTCTTATCTATGAGGAATGTTGTAAATTTTTATTTCTCTTCTTCTAATAATGATTGTGCTACATGTACCAATTGTGGTTCCTTTGTTGTACCCAAATTGATGGATTGAGTGGGCTCAATTAGAACTGGAGATCTGTCCTGTAAATGACTTGGAAGGACATCAAATATCTCATCCTTAGGCACCTTAGAGAGCTTTTCACCTTTGGATACATCTTTTATTTTTACTTTTGTAGGTTCTGAGATTACCACAAAGTGGTTTTCACCCTCAGAACTCTTTTTCTTTTTCTTTTTAATCTTGTTTTTCTGACTAAGATATTTGATGTCTAACTCGGTCATGCTGATGCTCAGTTCACTGATGGAAGTACTCATAGGCTCAATTGCATTGAGATAGCAAGCAAGGGCATAGTCATTCAGGAAGGTATAAATACCATGGCTCAGATTCGTGGAGGTTTGATCAATAAGTTCTGGATATTTGATAGTCAAAGTAGGGAAAGATTGGGAGATATTGTTTACAGATATGGATCTATCATCATTGGTCCTAACCTAACACTCAAG
Organism: Chamaecyparis obtusa; assembly: GCA_027943335.1. NCBI lineage: Eukaryota > Viridiplantae > Streptophyta > Pinopsida > Cupressales > Cupressaceae > Chamaecyparis > Chamaecyparis obtusa. The sequence continues at coordinate 686,202 of BSBK01001073.1, forward strand.
TTCAAAGGTGATACTACAACTTAAGACATTCAATTCATGAATAGGCTTAATGTCATCATGGGAGTCCAATTTAGCCCTAGGTGGATCAGACTCGATAGGGTCATCATTTCGCTCTAGACTTATGTTGGTTTGAGGTGCATATTGGTGAATAACATCAACATGTTTCTCTATGATAAGCTCATCTAGTTCTGGAATGGCTCCCCATTCATAGTCATTTGATTTAGCTTCTGATTCAAGATCTCTAGGAAATCTTAGAACATGAGTAAAGTCAGGGTGAATACCCCAAGAAGGGTTACCCTCAGATTCTGATTTGTATTCGTACTCATGAGAATCTGTCTTAGAATCACTACCACTTCCCTCTTCTTGATTGTTTTCAAGATTAGCTGGTTCTTGTGTTGCAACTCTCTCTTGATTGATAGTAGGTTCTTGTGTTTCTACTACATTAATGCTTTTGATAGGATCATCTTTATCATCAAGAAGTCTTTGATTTCTTTAGTCAATTTTTCATAGGGGATGAGTTCTAAACTATCAAAATCACTATCGGATGGTTCTATTTCTTCTTTCTTAAGAAGAGGTTCCCCTGGTGTGATCTATTCTATGACATGAGAGCAATTACCTTTGAGGTGATAGGGTTTCTTCTTAAAGCCTAAGCCAACTTTGTTTTTATTTTCTCTACCAGTATGTGGGAGAGGTACCTCAAGACCTTTTTCTTTGATTCCTAGAGGTCCTTTACCTAAATATCCCATCTTAGCTATTAATTTATCTCCTGGACCATATGACTTGGAAGGGAGTTTGGAGACTGTAGAGTCACCAGTTTGAACAACTTGAGATTGAGGTTCATCTTTGTATATCCATGATAGCACAGCCTCATCCTCTTTAAATTCTTGCTTGGATACTTGTTCTGCTACAAAATTCTTTTTATATGCTTCAAGAGGTTCCTTAGGTTCGGGCTTGGATTGTTTCAAAGATTGCCCATAAGACTTAGGTGAGATAGGGAGAGATGTCAAAGATAAGACTGGCTTGATAGTATATTCTCCCATACTATTTTCTTTGATATTAACCTCTTTTGCAAGATCTTCCATTTTAGATGTGGATGCTTCTTTAGTTGGTTCAATGGAAGATTCTCTATTATTAGGTACAAGCTTATCTACACTTTCCTTCAAGGTGTTGCAAGTTGTATTCACATCTGCGGGGATAGTAACCTCTACTCCTTCATAAGGAAATTTCAAGCATTGATGGTATGTAGAAGGAATAGCTTGCATTTCATGTATCCACAGTCTCCCTAGAAGGATGTTGTAGGCCAAAGGTAGATCAAGCACTTGACAGATGGTATCTTTGATAACTAGACCCACTCTGATAGGTAAGACAATGGTGCCTTTAGAAGATCTTTCTTGTTCATCATAGGCCTTGATAGTTATTTTCTTTCTAGGATCAATAGCCAATTCTGAAAATCCCAATGTGATCAAGCTATAAGAACAAATGTTTAGGCCAGTGCCCCCATCTATCAACACATGTTTGACTCTACGGTTCTAGATCAAGAATTCTATATGCAAAGGCTGATTATGTGGGTGACTCAAGGAGTTGTCATCTTCATCTGAAAAGGAAATATATTACGGAGATGTAAGATGTCCAACCATAGTCTGGAACTTGTCTAAATCAAGGTCATCAGGAACATTAGAACCGAGCAAAGCTTTATCAACAATGGCTTTATGAGCTGGAGATATTCAAAGAAACTCAAACATGGAGATTTTTGCATTAGTGTGCTGGAGTTGTTGAACAATGCTATAAGACCACCTTGTATCCTTTGGATTGGAAGATTTGGAAGCAGCCTTTTGTTTAGAAGCAAATGAAAGATTGAAGGGCACCTTAGGGACATTTGATGAATCTAGGATTTGTCCTTTCAGATGTGTTTGAGCTTGTGATCGAGTAACTGCGTTAGCTAAGGAATGATCTCTATCTCTTCGTACAATTGTGATGACATTGCAACTTTTAGAGAGACATGGCTCAACCATATTGATGACAATGTTATTTCCAGGGTAGGCATAGTTGACTTTTGCCCCCATATTAGGCTGAGAAGTTGAAACTTCTTGACCATGTTTCAGAAAGGGTTCTGTGAATGTTGTATGATTGTTATTGCTCATGGGATTGTTAATTGTGATGTCTCCACTATCGATCAGATCTTGAATGGTATGCTTCAAGTGATAGCAACTACTAGTTTTGTGACCTTTACTCCGATGGAAATCACATAATTCATTTTCCTTCCACCATATTGGTTTGGGGTCCTGAGCATTCAGTCAGATTGGTGGTAAAGAGATGATGTTATTAGCCAGTAGAGTTTTCATAGCTGATTCTAAAGACTCTCCTAGAGGAGTAAATTTTTTATGTTTATCCCATTTTTTGTATTCTGGCTTCCTTTGAGATGGCTGAGAAGACTTTTTCTCTGAAGCTTTAATTGCTTGAGTGCCAAGAGTGAGATTGTAGGCTGGTGCCTTTGATGGGGCATGGATAGTGTCAAAAATGCCATCTGTGATGATGCCTTTGTTCTTGTTCCAATTTTTGTTCTTGTCTTTAGAACTAGATCCAGATTCATACTTGTCTTTTTGAAGTGTGATTTCTCCTTTTTTTACAAGCACTTTTTGAATTTTGATAGCATTATCCACCATCTTGTCAAAAGATGTATGATCTTGCATTTGTAAGGGATAATTGATTTTTGGAAGAAGGTTATTGATAAAGATTTCACGTTTCTCCATTTCAGGAATTGGTCTAGCATATAGAGAGAACTTCTTTTGCCACCTCTTGAGGAAAGTTAGGAATGATTCTCCTTGATATTGCTTGAGATTATAGATATTGATCATGGTGATCGGGTGTTGAATATTGTAGGAGTATTGCTAGTAAAACAATTTGATCAACTCCTCAAAATTTTTGATAGTAGAAGGCAATCTTGAAAACCATTGAATGGATGCTCCTCCTAGAGATCTAGGAAAAAGACGCATCAGATAGGTCAGTTCATGCATGAATTCTATGGATTGTGTACAAAACTCTCTAACATGATCTTGAGGATCAGAGTGTCCATCATACTTATCATACTTTGGCATCTCCACTCTTTTTGGAAATGGTGGCATATACAAGATTTTATCAAAAGGAAAAGGGCATAGAGCTTCCATGGAGAACTCTTTGGGTTCCTTTTCTTTCTCAAGGCTATTAAATTTGACTTGTAAAGCATGTATCTATTTCATCATAGCTGTGAGTGGAGTTTCTTCCTCATGTGTAATGATGTCTTCAACATTAAAGTTGGGAGGAAGTTTAGCTCCTTGATGAGCTAGTTGTAAAAAGTATGCTTCTCTATCTTCTTTCAAGAAATGCTTCATCATTCGTTTGAAGTTATCATCATTTTGATATTGAGCAATTTCTTCAGGTGTGGGTTCCTGATCTGCACCATGTTGAGATTGAGCTCCTTGAGAGCCAAAATTTTTCCCTGCTTGAGACATGGTAGGAGTTCATGGACTCCTTGGATTAGATTGATGAGGGGTATGTTGAGTACCTCCATGAGTTGATGGAGGAGGTATGTAACCAGATTTCAATTGATAGTTTCCAAGACCATCATCCTCGTAAAGACCAGAATTGATGAGTTGCTCAAGAGTTGGAGTTTGGAGAGTGGTGATAGATTTCTTGTGAGAGGAAGCTCTAGTCTCCACCATCAACTTTGAGTGAAACAAAAGAATAAGATTCAGATAACTGAAGAATGAATTGAATCAAGATGATCAGATGACACAACCTTGTTAAGGTTTGATTGATTTGAAGATTTGATTAGATGTGGATGAAGGATACTGTGCCCTAGATGTATGGGTAGGTTCCCAAAAGATAGCAAACAAGATATCACAACACTTAGTCATTTTGATGATTGATTGAAGATTGATAGTTATGACAAGGCTTTGACACAGGATGATAAGGACTCAAATTGATTAAATAGAAGGCTGAATAAAATTCAAAAGGCCACTTTAGGAAAATGATTGGACTCTTAATAGCTACTACTCTATTCTTGACATAGTGATTCATTCGATAGATTCTGAAATTAGGCTAAAAAAGATAAATATCTGGCAATTTTGACAATTTTTTTGACAACTTTCAAAAATTTCCCAAACAACACTCTACAGACTCGTACGACAGTGGGTATGCTATGAAATGATAGTTGCAAAACTTGTATGATAATTGCAAGCAAGATTTTGACTCTTAAAATTTTTTGGCATCAAAACTTGTACGACACTGGGTTGGTTATCATACGATAGTTGGGTTGTAATGAAATGACAGTTGAAAATCTCATATGATAGTTGCAAGATTTTGACTTTGAGAATTTGCTAGCATGGAAACTTGTACGACACTAGGTACTCAATCATACGATAGATGGGTTGTAATGAAATGACACTTGATGGAAACTCGTATGACTTTCTGACCTCTTGAGATGACTTTTGACTCAAGAAAAGGATTTTACTTCAGATTTTACAAATTTTGAGTTTTCAGATTTGAATTATTTACAAATTTCAATGTCCAGATTTGAGGATTGTAACAGATTTGTCCATTTTCTATAACCAAATAGATAAACAAGCATGCAAAATAGCAAGCATGTGATTTCAAGCATGTCTGAAAACAATGAACAAGGGCAAAAGCAACCTTGTGCATGAACAATCAAGTGACTTATTCATTCTAATCCTCATAAGCACTAATTGTGTATGTTCCAAAATATTTTACAATAACTAACATATACCCTATAAAATAAAAATTTGGCCTCACTAGGGTTTTTAGTAATGGTTTGACTCTACAACTTTTATGATCCAAAGGGGTGAACTCCAATCCCAGTGCACCAGGGTTTTGACACAGTCCAAGAACTTAATCTTCAGGAGCTGCTAGGGAGATCTGACAACCCAACAATGAACCATACCCGTGGAGATTTCTTCCACAAGGACATTTATATAGCAGCTGTCACTACCACGGCAAAAATGGCTATTAATGCTTGAGGTTCTGTCAACACAGTTTGCCCTGTGAAGGGATTGTCCACTATGGTTAACCCTCTCTAAAGGTGACTCACAGTATTGTATCACAAGGGGACTTGGCTCCAGATCCAAGGTTTTTGATGCCTTTTCACTTTTAACCCAAACAAAGCAAACAGATAAATCTGACACGCTAAGACAAAGTTTTGCTTCACCAAGGTCTATGATGTCAACTCCACATGATCTATCAACCTCTTTGGGGAGAGAATGTATCGATCAATAAGAGAAGATGCACTAGCCAATTTTGATTCACCAAAGCTCATGATGTCAACCCCACGTGATCTATCAACCTCTCCTGGGAGAGAATGTATCGATCAATAAGAGAAGATGCACTAACCAAGTTGAATGTGAAAAGCACTAAGTATCCTCCCTACCTACAAGGATTCTATCATCAAGAAGGATTTTGCTAGGAATACAATCTCTCAAGAATCATGAATAGTGTTCATAGGGCCTAATTACTATGTGAGCACAGATGTATGTTTCCAAAAGCAAATCTACTAAAAGTACCCAAAAAGCAAAATGAGGAACACTTAACGCTTAAAGAGAATATGAGATGAGTCCACAAGGTGGAACACTTAGCATCTCACACAAGCTAAAAATGAGTCCCAACTTAGAAAATAAGTGAGTTCCTAAAAGCACAAAAAGGTTGCCAAGTGGAACACTTAACACTTCTTTCCTGTTGACCCCTCCCCTTTATGGTACTGAGATTGCAACCACAGGGTGGAATAAGGGGCCGGCAGATTAGCGAGTCCAATAACCCAAGATAGAAATCAAGATCAATCACAAGTATTTGAGACTACTTAATGAATCCTTAAGGGGTCATAATGTAGTATGAATTATGCAAGTGTGTAGAAATAAACAAAAGCATGAAAAGATGCACACAAGCCAGACACATAAGAGATTTATTTTAAGTCCAAATAAAAATGTTATTAGATGAAGGAGAATACCTAGGATCCTCGCAACACACTTAGTAGATTTTACCTAATTTTTAGCAATTCTTGGTGAGCTTTTCCATGCAAGCAAGTGACGAACTCTCCAACAAGCAAACAAGCAAACAAGATATGTAACATATATTCAACTTATGAAAACCATAGGATTAGCTCTAAAAATCAATTATTATCAGATATAATAACCAGCAATTAACCCAAATGACTTCCATATCATTCATTGAATCATGTAAAAAAAATAAGTGCATACCCATCACAAAATTTTATTTTTTTTGCTGCATTTGACCTAGTCAATAAGATCTGATTTTTTTTTATGATTTTGGTCACAAAAATAGAAATTAAAAATAGAAACCCCTACTAAAAAATAAAGAGCTTTCCAAAAATGTAAAAATTTTAGAAAAATCTCTTCATTTGTGCCCTAGAGACCCATTTTATCAAAATAGACCAGTTTTTGTAAATTGACTATTTGAGCTATTATATTGTGTCCAAATTTAAAATACAAAGAATGGACCCCCTGTATAATTTAAAGAAATTTCTGAAAATATAAAAATTTATAAAAAATATGTTGATTTGTGTTAGATATTAATTTTTTCTATAATTTCAAGAAAAAATTATTAAAAATTCAAAACATCTCAAAAAATTCTAAATTTTTTACTGTAGCTTCTCTGATATGTGTTAAATATATAAAAAAAAATTCAGTCCAAAAATCCAATCCATTTGAGAGATAAAATTAAATATTTGAAACTTTAAGGCTTTAGCTCCAAAAAAAAATCAAAACTAGCATGTAAAGGTGGGTTGCCCCACGGTGGGTGCCAAAAATGTGTGTATAAAAATTGTACTTGATCTGTAGACACAACACTTCAATAAAATATTAGAGGTTAGCTATAATCAAAATCATGCAAAATTGAAATCTAATTTAACCAAGCGATTTACTGCCTTCTAGTAGGTGCGAGATTGATGTTCTCAGATTGTTATCGAGATCAGTGACCTAGACGACACCTAAATGAAGGATTTGAATGCAATTGATCTAGATATGAATTGAATGTAATTAATCTATTTTTTTGGTATTTTCTATGCAATAATAATGAAAAATGATATGAAATCTATGCTAATATGGAAATTGATATGCTAAAATGATCTAACAATAAAATGAAAACAAAAGTGATCTCACAAAACGTGGTTGATTCACAAAGAAGCTTCGATTCTCCAGATAGCCATTTGCTAAAATAAGCTCACAAATTATGAGATGATTTGGGATGAGCTGAAGCCTTAATTTATAGAAATCCAAGGCTTTGGAGGTGCATGGAAAAAAGCCATAAATCACTCAGATTAACTCAACTTGATTTTTGAGTTATCTGATAATAAAGATAATTTAATTCACAAAAACATGCAAATCATGCAAAAATAGCTTTTTAACTCAAATTAGAGTTTAGATCAGCTTTTTAAACTCCAAAAGGATGTTGAGTTCTAAAAAGTCAACACTATGCATTGATTTTCTAATTTGGAGTTTAACTGTTTCTTTTGAATGTGCATAATAATTATGAATTAATTAAATAAATAAAGTGATTTATGCTCAACTTAACTGATTTTTGAAATAAAATAATTAATTTATGGGTTAATTAACTATTTTATCAAACTTTTATTAAAAACTATATTATTAAATAATGACAACTTGCATTAATCAATTAAATAAGAATTTAATCAATTATTCATAGGATATTAGATTTATTGTCAAAATTAAATAATACAATTAATAATAGATAGAATTAAATTTAATTAAATAATTAAGTGGCAAGATATTAAATCTAATTAATTAAATATGAAAATATTCAATTAATCAAACTTAGGATAAATGTGATTTATCGCCAAATAATCATTAAATTAAAGATAATTAAGATAATTAGGAATATTGCTAGGAATATTCCTCGATGCAGAATTTAAGATAATCAATTAGGATTCGATGATGTTTAGACGTGCCTTTGGTTAGGACTTCGATGTCGATTTCGTTTGAATTGTTGATATAGGAGATTAATGAACTTATAGCCCATTTTTGGGGTATTACATGGCTTAGCTAAACAATTCAGGCCACCGACTGGCTTTTGAGAGCAAAAAGGTGAAGATCTATGATGATGGAGGAAGAATTGTCAGAATTGGTACACAATCCAGAAGTAATCTATTCTATCTTGATATGGATCAGTCTTCTTGTTTGTTAATAAAGGATGAAGATGTTTGGTTGTGGCATAGAAGGCTATGCCATGTGAACTTTGACAACATGATCAAGATTACTAGAAAGAAAAGAGTTAGAGGATTGTGTAACTTGACAAAACCTAATCATGCCATGTGCCATGAATGTCAGAGAGGTAAGATGACAAAGTCTAGTTTTAAAAGCAAAGACTATTCAACAAAGAAGATACTTGATTTGGTTCATACCGACCTATGTGGTCCTATGAGAACTCAGACCTGTTCTGGTGATAGATATTTTATTCTTTTTGTTGATGATTATACTAGACTGATGACTGTCATGTTCCTGAAAGAGAAATCTGAAGCTTTTAAAATGTTTAAGTGGTATAAAGCTAAGGTAGAGAAAGAAACTAGAAAGGAAATAAAATGTTTAAGATCTGATAGAGGTGGTGAATTTATCTCCGATGAATTTACTAATTTTTGTAATGAGCATGCAATCAAAAGGCAGGTATCTGCACTGAGGACACCTCAGCAAAATGGCATTGCTGAAAGGAGGAATAGGTCTATAATTGACTATGCTAGAACTTTGATGATAGAAAAGAATGTTGCTTAGACATATTGGAGGGAAGCTGTCAGTACAACTGTGTATGTTCTTAACCGAGTACAACTAAAGGACTCCAACCGAACACCTTATGAATTATGGTTTGGACACAAACCTATTGTAAGTTATTTCAGAATTTTTGGGATTAAATGCTTTATCTTGAAAGATGAGAGAAATGGTAAATTTGATTCTAAAGAAGATGAAGGGAGATTTCTAGGATATTCCACTACAAGTAAAGCATACAAATGTTTGAATAAGGTTACAAATAAGATTGTTGAAAGTACTAATGTTCATGTTGATGAGTTTGGTGACAAGTACATAGAGGAAAGTACAAAGGAACCAGAAGACTATGGTAGATTCACTTACATTGAACATCTAGAGTATCTACCAACAATGCAAGCAGTGACAACTAGTCAGCAGGGAAATAATACAGGACAACAAGCAGCACAAACTAATGAACATGAAGAAGCTTCCGAGCAAGAGAATGACCCTGAACAAGATGAACAAGAAAGGAGAAATCAAGTTTTGGCTATTTTTGTCAGAAGACATCATCCTGAAACACAAATAATTGGAGACAAACATGTTGGAATGCAAACTAGAAGCAAAACAAGACAAGGTACATGTCTAATTTGTGAATTTGAACCTAAAACTATGAAAGTTGCATTAGAGAATGAAGAATGGGTTAATGCAATGAAGGAGGAAATAGAGCAAATAGAAAAGAACAAAACCTAGTCCTCAGTACCCTGACCAAAAAATAAGAATGTTATCAGTACTAAGTGGATGTATATGAATAAATTGAATGAAAATGGTGAAGTCACAAGAAATAAAGCTAGATTGGTATTGAAGGGATATGCACAGGAAGAAGGCATTGACTATGGTGAAACATTTGCACCTGTTGCTAGATTAGGAGTTAGAATGCTACTTGCATATGCTGCACATAAGAAATTCAAAGTCTATCAAATGGATGTGAAGTCAACATTTTTAAATGGTATTCTTGAAGAAGAGGTCTACATTGAACAACCTGAAGGATTTGTTGCTCCCAACAATAAAGACATGGTATTTAGATTACATAAAGCTTTATATGGTCTAAAGCAAGCACCAAGAGCATGGTATGAAAGACTGCATACTTATTTGTTAAGTATTGGATTTGTGAGAACAAGTGAAAACAACAATCTGTATGTGAAAGGTGATACTGATAATACTATTATCATTGCTGAAATATTTGTTGATGACATTATCTTTGGAGGCTCAGATCTTGTCTGCAAGGCATTTTCTGATGAAATGCAAAAGGAATTTGAAATGTCTATGTTCGGAGAGATTAAGTTCTTTCTTGGATTACAAGTGATTCAGCAGAGTGATGGAATATTTCACACAATCTAAATATATAAAGGAAGTACTGAAGACATTTGGCATGGAAGATGCTAAACCTATACGAATTCTAATGGCTACTGGATGCAAATTGACAAAGGAGGATGAAACTACTGAGGTAAATCAGACACTTTACTGGTCCATGATTGGTAAGTTAATGTACATAGTTCACAGTAGACCAGATATAGCACATGCTGTGGGAATTGTTGCAAGATTTTTTGCTAATCCTAGAGAATCACACATGATAGCTACAAAAAGGATCTTAAGATGCTTGAAGAAAATAGAGAATTATGGATTATGGTATCCTAAGGAAGGGAAGTTTGAACTGAAAGTTTACATCGATGCTGATTGGGCTGGAAATGTGGATGACAGAAAAAGCACCACCAGAGGAGCATTTTTCTTTGGTGAAAGACTTGTAACCTGGACAAGTAAAAAGTAGGCTTGTATTTCTTAGTCTATAGTTGAAGTAGAATATGTTGCTACTGCTACTAACTATTCAAACATTGCATATATCAAGCAAGTGTTGGAAGGAATGAATGATGTAATCACTGACCCAATGATTATATATTGTGACAACACTAGTGCTATTAATATTTCAAAGAATCCTATGATGCACTCTAAGACAAAGCTTATATCTATTAAGTATCATTACTTAAGAGAAAAAGTGCAAGAGAAGCAACTGAAGTTAGAATTTGTTACATCTAAAGAATAACTTGCCGATATTTTTACAAAGCCTCTACCGAAGGACACATTTGAATACTTGAGGACTAGACTTGGGATCCATCCCCTATCTATCAGTCACTAAGGTGATCTGGTTGTTGCATCAACCTACTTATATCAGAAGACCATTCATGTTGATGTAGCATAGTTCACACTTTGAATCATGTTCAAGGTTGTGATTAAGTTTGAGAACTTGAACCAGTTGAAATATCAGTATTTAGAGATACAGAGGAAGACAGAAGTGTTTGTTTATTTATTTCTTTGGCATTGCTGTCAAATTGAGAGATAAAGTATGAAATTAAAAGGGGGAGAGATAAAGAAGATATGAAAAGGAAAAAGCACCAAGAAGAATTATCAAAGGGAGAGACAATTTGAATGAGATGGAGTATTAAAGATTAGTTACAGAGAACAGAAGCAGGAATAGGAGAACTAAAAAGATCACAACTACAGAATGGTAAAGCTGTATTATTTAATGCTAGTTTAGTAATGTAGTGATTAAACATATTAAGTCTATTCGACTTATAACATTTGTTCAAAAAGTTGTAGAATGTATGTTTGGTATGTGTATGGTACATTTCATATTGCTTGAGTTTCCATCAATGACAAAGGGAGAGATTGTTGGACTACAACTGATTTGGAATCTGATTGAAGAATCTATGATTACAAGATCACTAAGGAGTTGCTGATTAGATATGTAATATGATTAATTTAGTATTATTTTGTCATTGATGTCAACTAGTTTGACAACACTTATCTTGTAAGTTACTATACCGAGACATCTGAGGAAAGGTGAAAGAGATGAAGAACAGAGAAATCTACATGAGGAAAGATGTACATGACAGATGAGGATAAGGAACACATTGAGTAACTTGTTGATGAGTCTATGACTTGATGATATTGACTTCATTATGTTGCATTCATCTATGATGAAGTATAGAGATAAAAGACACAAAGCAATGTTGTTGGTAAATGAGGCATTTCTAGTATACACCGATGGAGTGTAGTGTATACTGACCGCAGTATTAACCGAGTAGTGTTCACTGACGCATTTCTTTGTTAACTGAGTGGAACAAAATGAATCAAATGATTAGTTTAGCCGATAAGATTGATGAGATGGTAAGTGTATAACATTGAGGTAATAGATAATGTTTTTTACAAAGATCAATGATTGACAAAATTCAATAAAGATCTAATGGAGAAGATTGAAACATGTTATTGACACAAGTATCGAGAAAGTTTGAAGTGGAAAAATCTGATGGTGGAGAAGAAAATGATTTACTCGCCTATATAAGAGAACAAAATTTTTTTATGAAAGAGGCTGGAAGAAGGAGCTGCAGGAATATCACGTGAACAACTTTCATGCATTCTAATCATACTGGTTAGTAAGAACCAAGCTGCAGAACAGTTACCGAGATACAAAGAACAATTATCGACGGATAGTAACTTGATATAGTATTGAATCTGAAGTGAAATATTGGTCAGAAGGATTTGTATGGACTGAATATTGATCTGTAATCTACAATTGAAGTTGTATTAAGTTAGATCATTTACTGTTACACATTTAACCATTGTATATAGTTTAAATCTCTTAACCGAGTGGACTCTGAAAGTCTTATGATGTATCATTCATAGAATGAACATTGTTATCCTGTCAGTGCCATAGTGAATGCTGGTTGGATGATAACTTCTAGTCTAAAATCCTCTAACAAGGTCACACCTGACAGTGTGTTTGTAACCTTTAATAAGGTTGGGTCTTAACCAACCTCACTTCAAAAGAGTGAACAATTTTGGGTTGCTAGTCCCAGGTGATTTTTCCCTTTACACGGTTTCCACATTAAATCTCTTGTATTATGTGTTGATTGTGATATTTGTTTGTTATCATACTTTGAATATTACAAGTTGGATTTGATTGGTAAACTATTACAGTATTAGACTGATAATTAGTAAAAACACAGACAGTGAAAATTATTATTTTTTACCGACAAGTAGAAATTGAAGAAGTTGGTTTGAATTATACATTTTGTTTTTGGGACATTGGATAACTGATTCACCCCCCTCTCAATTATTCTAACACTTTCTGACTATGTCGTGCAAAGATTTTCTTTCTGGGTACTTTCTCGCATGCAGTTTTGTTGTAAGTAGCATTTTCTCATGCGCTTCATAGTAATTTCTTACACATAGTGGTGTACTTCCTCATGAGATTTGGTCTCAATTTTTAAAAATTTCTCAGTCTTTGTAAATTTTTTGCACTATTTTTTGACATTACTACATGTTGTTGATTTCTATATCTCTATTTTTCTGACAGCATAACAGTGGGTTGTAGGTCGCATGTCAAAGACATATAAACTTGCTAACAATTTTCTTGCAGGATAGTTGTCGAAGACATTTAAAATGTTGTGCTTGTTTTATTGCTTTCATCAAATAGTATAATTAGGGCCTTGTGAAGATTTCTTAAGGGTCTTGATAGTGAGCTAGGGTAATAAGCTCTTCATTACATGGAAGTGATGCCCATGAATGAACCCAAGACCTAGATCTTACTAGCATGATAGATACCTAGGGAAGCAAGGAAAGGTAGTGAATCTCTAGCACGTCTACTTGTTAGGGGATTATGCTCTTCTCTCTTTGAGAGAACCAGAAACCCAAAAGCTTGTGGATTGGTTGACAAGGAACTATCATATGTTTTGCATGTTTGGGTAAGGTGAAGAGGTAGAGAAGTATGCTCTTCTCTCTTTGAGAGAACCAGAAAATCAAACCCTCAGATCCAAGCCAAGTTGTGTTACCTTTAGAGGGCCTGCTAGAAGTTGAACCTCCAGGAATGACCCAAGTGAGTACACACCTATTGTCAGTGATTCCACCTCACTATAATAAAGAATGTTTTGTTGATTCTAAAGACTCCAAAACCATGTTAACTTCCTTCTCTTGATTTTGACTATCATCTTGAGAAGGCTCTATCTGTTGTACTGAGTGGAGCCGCTCTTAGCCCTGCTTGCGAGGGTGTATGACTTTTGGGTGTTGGTGTGGCTACAAGGCCTTAGCCCTGTATTAGGGGTGCCAAAGGTTAGTGTGAACAAAAGCCCACTAAAAACTTTCTTAGTTAGTTGCCTACCTGGATCACCTTTGAAAGGAGACATAATCTTTGCGTAGGGAGGGGGAAGAATCTCTCCCATAGATTCTCACCATAGGCATGCACCTAGATGTTTGAAGGTGGTATATGACACTGGCCCCTACTTCAAGGGTAACCTTTGAACATATATTATTAAGTCCTTGGAAACACCAAAAACATGGGCACCCTTTAGGGGTTGACATAGCTGTGTGAGGTGAATGCATGCACGTAAGTTGTGAGGCACGAATTTTGTCTTCTCTACCATTTTTTTTGTAGGGATAACTATGTGTTTGTTATTGAGTCTTAAACTGTCCATCATGATTAAACAAAGACTCCCATGATTCTGCCCAAGTTTCTGTTTCCTTGGTTGAACTATTTGTGACTACTTGCATCACTACTACTTGATCAAAATTTTATGCTTGTAAATGAATGCTTGAAACCTTCAAAACTGAGATTTCTAATTTAAACTATCTGAGAACTAGAAATCCTATCAGAGAATAGTCCTTACTATGTCTCAAAACTTGACTTTTTACCTCAAAAAATGTGTCAAACTGTCAAACTTTGATCTTTTCCCATGTGAAATTTAACTTTCTAGAGCACTTCCTCGCATGAGACTTCATTCTCTCGCGTGAAGTTTGACATTATCTCGTGTAGCCCAGCACTTTCTCATGTGAACCTATACCCTAGTTTTCAAAATAGTGACTTATTTCTCATTAACTGGTGAACTTTTTGCCTGATCTAATTTTTGTCTAAGGTCTATTTATCTATTTTCCTATTGTTCATTGACTGAAACTTAGTGTCTCGAGCTACAAACTAAATGATTTTTCTTAAAATCATATTGTCTCCCTGTTATTTTTCTCATCTTTCTGTACTTTTTTACCTTGTGATGTGATAGTCACATCTCGGTTGTTCTAACCATTCTCTTGACGATTCGTGCTAGGTGCATCCCACATCTTGGCTATTCTAGCCTTTATCTCTTTTTCACTATTCCTAGAGACAAAGTTCTAGCATAATCCCAAGTCCTCTCTCATTTCATTTTCATCTATGCCTATTATGACTAGAAGTGGCAACACATTCCCCATTCGTAGAACTAGAAAAGGTAGGGGTAAACCACGTAATCAAGAAATAGGTCATCTCGAACCTGTCATGCAATCTAAATATTATGAGGGATCCAAAAGTTCCTCTTCATTGAGTACTCTGAAAGACAGCCCATCACAATCATCACCTCTAGTGTTCCAAGAGTGTTATAATCCATTATTTCAAGAGCAATGTGACTTATCATTTCAAGAACATGACACCTCATTCTTTCAAAACAACTCATTGTTTCATAACCTTGGGAGGCCACTTCCTCAAACTAGTCCTATTATTGAACCTATCGACCCTACTGACAATATAGACTCATTTGAACCTATCAACCCTTTTGATCCTATTAGAGCTCTGAAAGTTACCTAGGTCATGCCCTTTCAACATCATTCACATCATTTTACTGAGTCTTCCTACACTGATAAGATGGGAGATCCATTTTATTTCCAACCAGGAAAATACAATCAAACTTATGAGAAATCTCAAAAAAACTAGCATCCTGATCACTCCCAAAATAATCAAAATTAGGACCAATCTCAAAACAAACCTCAGGGTGGTTGGCAAGCATATCACTATTGCCGTCCTCCATATGATCAAAATCAATCTCAAAATGATCAATCCTGAAACAAATCTCAGAGCAATCAGCAAGCATATCACTATTGCCCTCCTCCACATGACCAAGACCAAGATGATTAGCAACAAGATCAAGTCCCAAGAATTTATGAGATTCTTGGTAATGAAGATGAAGTAATAACCCAAAATGACATAGATGTGGTGAAAGCCAACAAGGGTCTTATCAAGATGATGGAGATCCTCCTTCTAGAGGAGAAGGAGAAATATTTTCTAGAACTGGCCAAACAAGGGGCCAAATTACCCCAAGACTACCAAGTCAAAACTCTTGTGGCCAAAGAAGAAGAGACTGAGACCACCAAGCTACAAAAGATGATTCAAGACATGCAAGACTAGATTATCCAACTTGCGAGGGATAAAGATAAACCTACATAACAATTCACAATGGAAAGCATTTGTCCTTTCCCATTTGATAAGAGTCTTTGCATGCCACCTTTTCCCAAAGGTGTAGAACTATCTAAATATGACAAATACTTGGGTACTACTGATCCTCAAGATCACTTGAGGTAGTTTGGAACTTTATCCATGAAATTCATGCATGATCAGATGTACCTTATGTGTCTCTTTCCTCATAGCTTGGGTGGACCAGCTATGGAGTGGTTTTCTCGATTGCCCACTAGCATTAAGACTTTTGATGAAATTGCTAATCTATTTCTCCAACATTATTCGCATAATATTTAGCATCTGATCAACATCTGAGACATTTTCAATTTGAAATAGCGATAAGGGGAACCTTTCCTAACATTTCTTGAGAGATGGAGACAACTATGTACAAAGTGTCCTCATAAGCTACCAGAGTCTAAAAGGCTCGACATTTTTTTGGACAACCTTGTTCCAGATTTTGGATATCAAGTACAATTACAAGGTCCCCTAACCTTTGATAGCATGATTAAACAAGTTGTGTGCATAGAAGCATTTATGATCAAGAAAGGAGAGTTGACTTTGCAAAAAGACAACAAACAAGGGTCTTCCTCCTCAAACAAAGATAAAGGGAAGTTTGTCAACAAGAATAGAGATGTTTTAAATGATGGAGTAGTTGATAATGTGACCCCGAAGCCTATGAAATCTATTTTTAATATTTCCTCTAGTATACAGGTGGTCAAAGCTATGGAGAAGGCTCCAATAGAGGCTCAACAACCTTTGAGATTTACTAAAAACAAACCTTGTGCATCTCAACCCAAGCATGAGTTTACATTCTTACGAGAACTACTTGATGTGGTTTATAAGACTCTCATGCAGAATCAGATACTCACTCCTTGGAAAAGTGTCTTTATGATCTGTAACCATGACCTCATTGGTGGAACGACAATGCATACTATGACTATCACCAAAATAAGGGTCATAAGACTTCTAGTTGTCTTTGGCTATGCCATAAGGTCCAAGATTTTATTGACAACAATGACATTGTTATGGATGGCCATAACAAGAATTCAGATCATCAAGCATTTAAAGATCCCTTTCCTCCTTACGAGAAAGGTGAATCTTCTAAGACTAAGAATACCAATGCTAAGGTTAATTACATGTACACTAATGATGATAATGTCATTGGTATGATTGAACCTATTGAGGTTGAGTATTGTAATGTGATTACTATTAAGCAGAGTGGAGATGCTCCTAAGATTAAGACTCCTTTTATCTTGCAAGGCCCCGAGTCTCATCCTTCCAAACTTGGATTATCTTAGGATTTCTCAAATGTTGTTACTCGCTCTCATGCGAAAATAACCATTAAGGGTCCCGACCCTTCTACATCCACTCCGAAGCAATCTACGGATAAAGCTATTGTTAGTCATACCAACAAGAACTCGAAATCAGTCCCTACATCTAGCACAGCTAATTATAGCATTTTAAACTAGCTACAATGTACCAACACTCAGATCACCATCTTTGAGTTGTTGAAGATCTCACCTGCCCATAGGGAGATTCTAGATAAAGCCCTCACTGAGGTAAATGTCCCAAAAGACTTAGATCTTGATTGGTTTCAATTCATGGTGGGTCACCTGACATCACCACACTATTTGTCCTTCTTTGAAGAAGATGACCACTCCCTGAGCCACCCACACAATGCTCCTTTGCACATAGAAGTCATGATAGGTCCAAAGCACATCTGCCACATCCTCATTGATAATTGTGCTGGCCTCAATATTTTCTATACTAAGCTACTTACCCAACTAGGATATGATGAAGATTGCATAGATGTCTATAAGAAAATCACCATTAAGGCCTATGATGAAGAAGATTGTAAATCCAAAGGTTTGGTTGTGCTTTGAATCTGAGTTGGGCCTGTTGAAAGAGACGTCATTTGCCAAGTTCTAAATATTCCTCTGGCATATAATATATTATTGGGTAGATGATGGATCCATGAAATGTAGGCAGTTCCATCTATGTATCATCAATGTATCAAGTTCCCATCCCATGGTGTAGAAGTGATAGTTCCTGCCAATACCAACTATTCTTGCAACACACTCACACAATCTACAGATAGTCTTGTTCCAACTAATAGAGATTCCACTAAATTCTATGATGCCAAGCTCAAGGAAATGGAACAGACTCTGAAACTTAAGGATACAGGCATGGGAGGGTATCAAATTGAACCCGTTCTATCATTAGCAACTCTACCTTCATCCATGTGTTCCTACGGGAGACCCTCTGAGAATGTAGCAAACCTTCTTCTAGTTCTCCCCAAGTAATCTATAATGGTGCCTTTGTCAAGGCCACAACACCATTAGAAGATGAAGATGAGGAAAGGGCTATTACAGCTTGGCTTTACAAAGGAAAAGAAACATCTGAATAGATCACTCCTACTCCTAAATTAGAACAAGAACCATACAGTGAAGCCTTCAAAATCATGAAGTGCTTCAGTTATAAAGGGAGTGGCCCTATAGGGGTGAATGACAATGGTTTTCTTAAACAAATTAAAGGCACGGGTCATTGTACCAAGGACACCTCAGGTCTAGGCTTCAAGAAAATCCCATTTCATCTAGAGATTAACAAGTTTGTGCCAAAGCCAGAACTAGAACCAGAATTCCAGCTAGAATTTGAGGACATTACCACAGCTGATAAATTAGAGAACAACTCTAACAAAAATACTTTTTGATATCCTATTCCTCCAGACCTTGTTGTATTCTTTCAAGGACCAGATGAACCTATTATACCTATCCATCTGGTAGAGATTGATAGTGATTCTAATGAGACCGCTTTAGTGCATCGACTCATGCATGAACAATGGAAAGAAATACAAATGGTTGATTCTAATTCTTAGGATGAATGGTACACACCCCCACATTTCCAAGAGTGGTTTGAATAAGATCAACTTCAGCAAGCCATTAATACTACAAGAGATAAAGATGATTCAGACGATATAGCTAGTGTTGATGGAATTCCCATATCAAGCATCACTGACTCACATGAATATGAGTTTGACTCT
The DNA here is from genome assembly GCA_027943335.1 of Chamaecyparis obtusa. NCBI lineage: Eukaryota > Viridiplantae > Streptophyta > Pinopsida > Cupressales > Cupressaceae > Chamaecyparis > Chamaecyparis obtusa. The sequence continues at coordinate 705,304 of BSBK01001073.1, forward strand.
CTATTTGATGCCACTTTTAATAAATATATAGATGTTGTGCATGTGTATGAAAACCTTCTCAAAGTATGTGAAGGGTCTAGTATTAGGTTGACCAAGTTTGAATTTACTAACACTGACATTCCCTCTACTTCTGCTATGAGGACTTAATAAGAATCGAACACACCTTTGGATGAGATCACTCTAGGTCTTGACTTACTCATCCATGCTTTCGATGGCTATACTATGAATGCACTCAAACCTGCCACTACTCTTTCACTCCTCCATCCCAAACTTATCAACTAGAACTCTCCCTCTCTATCCAATGAAGTCCTTGTGTTTGAGAATGACTACACCCTTTCTTTTTATCTTAATGTTGTGGAACCTATAATATTCTCCACTAGTGAAGATAGTATCAACATGACCGAAGCTGATATCAAGTATCTTAGTCATAAAATTAAAAGACAAAAGAATAGATTCTCTAATGGTGAAAACCATATTATGGTAGTGTCAGAGCCAAAAAAAGTAAAAATAAAAGACATATTTGAGGGTGAAAACCTCTTTGATGCACTGAAGGATGAGATACTTGATGCACTTCCAAGTCATTTTCAAGAGAGATCATCAGTGCTGATTGAGCCAACACAACCAATGAATTTGGGTATAGATGTTGCACCGCAAATTATTCATTTAGCACAGTCATTATCTGCAGAAGAGAAAGAAGAGTTCACCAACTTCTTTTGAAGCAAGAAAATTAATTTTGCATGGACTTATTGAGATATGCTTGGATTGGATCCCAATCTGATCATGCATCATCTATCTATTGCACCAGGTGCTAAGCGTGTCAAACAAAAGCTTCAGAAGATGCATCCACATGTGGCACTTTTGGTTAAAGATGAATTAGTAAAACTTCTCAAGGCTGGTTTCATTCAAGCAATTGATTATGCAGAGTGGATATCTAATATTGTCCCAATCACAAAACATGATAAGTCTATCCATGTGTGCATGGACTTCAGAGACCTAAATAAAGCATGTCCTAAAGATGATTTCCCATTGCCTAATATTGACATGATAGTGGACATGACAGCTGGTTACCAAATGTATTCTCTAATGGATGGCTTTTCTAGTTATGATCAAATGAAAATTGTGCCAAAAGACCAGGAAAAGAAAACCTTCACATGTGCTTGGGGAACATTCTGTTGGAATCTCATGCCCTTTGGACTTAAAAATGCTGGAGCTACCTATCAAAGAGCTATCACTACTATTTTTCATGACATGATGGACAAAATAATGAAAGATTATGTCCATGACACTTTGGCTAAAAGCATGCAGTGGAAAACACATCTTGTAGATCTAGGTCCCATACTAGATCAAATGGAACAATTCAGTTTGAGACTCAATCCCAAAAAATGTGCATTCGATGTCACTTCTGGCAAGCTGTTGGGTTATATCATATCTGCTAAAGGCATAGAAGTTGATCCAGAGAAATTTCAAGCTATCATGGAGATGACTCCACCAAAGAACATCAGTCAAATGAGAGGGCTTCAAGGAATACTACAATCCATTTGGTGCTTCATTGCACAATTGGCCAATAAGTCATAGCCATTCACCAAAACTCTACATAAAGGTGTGACTTATGAGTGGAACGATGAATGTGACAAAGGGCTTACTCAAATCAAAAAATATCTTGCAAATCCACCAATTTTAATGCCTCCTATTCATGGAAACCCATTGATCCTTTATATTTCAACTATAAACACATCTCTGGGGTGCTCTGTTGGCTCAAGAAGACCAAAATAACAAAGAAAGAGCCATTTATTACATCAGTAGAACTCTGGTTTCTTATGAGATGAATTATTTAGTCATTGAAAAGGCTTGTCTAGTAGTGGTGTTTGCTTCATAAAAATTACAACACTATATGCTTGCTCACACTACAAGACTTATTGCTAAAATAGATCCATTAAAATACTTACTCAGCAAAGTTGCCTTCACAGGTAGACTGGTGAAATGGGTCATGATACTCAGTGAGTTTGACATTGAGTATCTAGAGAGAAAAGCTATTAAAGGATAAGCTATTGAAGATCAACTGGCAGAAGCTCCTCTCAAGGATCACCAACCCTTGAAAATTGAATTTCTAGATGAGTCTATAATGCTTCTTACACATCAAACATGGAATATGTTCTTTGATGGCTCATTTACCTAGCAGGGGTCACACGCTGGAATAATGTTTGTCACACAATAGAGATACTCTTTACCAAAGGCTTACAAAATGTTATTCCCTTGCACAAATAACATCACTGAATATGAAGCTTTAATCAATGGCATGAAGATATCCATTGAATGGTGTGTGGATGAACTTAAGGTCTTTGGGGACTCACAATTGCTTATCAATCAATTCAATGGCACATATCAAACAAAGGATGAAAATTTGGTGCCTTATAAACAAATGGTTGATGATTTGAAAAATTACTTTGCACACATTTCTTTCCAGCAGATTCCAAGGGCAGATAATAAAGCAGATGATGCCATGGAAACTCTCACCTCCATGTTGCAGACACCAGAAAATGACTTCAAACATGAATTCCTAGTGGAGACATTACGCTACCTAGCCTATAATACCCCTGACTCCAAGATGATCTATTCAGTCATTGGACATGACTCATCTCACTACCATCATATTTACTCCTATCTCTAGGACCAAATTATTCTAGACACTTATACCCAGAATGAAAAATGCCACCTAATCCATAGTGCTTCACAATATGTCATAGTAGCTAATGACTTGTCTAGATGAGGTCTTGATGGTACCCTCCTTAGGTTTCTAGAGCCCGATGATTCCAAATGTGTGTTAGCTAATGTGCATGAAGGCATCTATAGTTCTCATTCAAGTGGTCTGGCATTAGCTCATAAACTTATTAGAGCTAGTTACTACTAGCCGAAAATGGAAAAAGAAGCTATACAGTATGCCAAGTCTTGTAAGTGGTGCCAATTACACAGAAATTTGATCCACACTCCTACCAAGGAGCTCATTCTATTCATCTATTTATGGTCATTTCAGCAGTGGGCCTTTGACTTGGTGGGTCAGCTACATCCATCTTCCTCAAGAGGACATAAGTTTATTATCATAGCTATAGATTATTTTACCAAATGGATCAAGGCAGTGCCTCTAACTATAGCTGATGGCAAGTCTATAGCAAGTTTTATACTGAATTACATCATTTGTAGATATGGTGTACCCTCCTCAATAATTACTGACAATGGGGGGCAATTCAAGAACAAGGATCTAAAAGAGTTATGTACTAAGTTTAGAATCATTCAACATTGGTCCTCAATCTATTATCCCCAAGGTAATGGATAGGTAGAAGCTTCCAACAAGACAATTCTCAAGATCTTGCACAAAATAGTTCACAAATCTGGTAGAGATTGGCACCTCCAGATTAATCTAGATTTATGGGCCTATTGAACAAGCATTTAAACTCCAACAAGAGCTACGCCCTTTTCCTTAGTCTATGGAATAGATGTTGTGTTGCCTATTGAGGTCGATATTCCCACATTATGAATCTCTTTGAGGAACCTCATTATTGATAAAGACATTAGAATATCTCAGCTACAAGAGCTAGAGTTATTGGCTGAACATCGGCAAGTGGCATTCAATCATCTAAGAGCATACCAGAAAAGAATGTCTAAGAGCTACAATAAGAAAGTCAGACCAAGGGAATTCCAAGTGGGTGATCTCATCCTATGAGAGAACCCCAAGAATCAGCAGCAACGGATATAAAAAGGAAAATTTGAACCAAACTGGCTTGGTCCATATGTTATCACTACAACATTTGGGTCTAGTGCTTATCAATTATCTACTACTAAAGGAGAACAACTCAAAGAGATGATCAATGCTCTGCACCTAAAAATATTCTACAATTGAAACATTCTCTGTATGCTCATTTACATGCTTTATTCTGAAAAAATCCTAAAAATTGCAAAATGTCCTAAAAAAAATGATCATCTTAGTGAAAACTTGGTAAACAGGCACCTTGACAATAAACAAAAAAATACAAAAAATTGAAAAATACAAAAAAAAAATCAAAAGATCAAAAAATACAAAAAAAGAAGAGAAAAGTACAAAAAAATTAAAAAAAGAAGAAAAAATGTACCATTGATGAAAACCTGGCAAACAGGTGTCATGGTAGCAAAAATAGAATCTCTACTAGGATGGTGAAAACTTGGTAAATAGGCACCTCTTGTTCCCTAATGCTATACCTATTGCAGCACCGCTTGGCTCTTTCTTTCCTCTTTCCTTCTTTTAGTTCATTTCCTACTTTAGTTTGCTAGCTCATGCATTTTTTTTCAGTTACCTTCAAGATTTTTCTTGACTCTACATGGATTGAAATTGGTCACACTTGGGGGCACCTTCCCAATCTTAGGGGCATTGTCTTGTCATTTTTGGAGGATTTCCTTGCATCAGTCACTAGTGGTTCTCACTGTTTCTTCCTACTAATGCTTAGCTACTTTTGAGATTTCTCTCCTTGAGGGTCTCTTGTGTATCGGTCGCCAGTGGTTCTCACCATGCCTATCTATTGATACCTAGCTATCACTCAAATCTCTCTCCTTGAGGATCTCTTGTATTAGTCACTAGTGGTTCTCACTATGTTTTCTTGCTGATACTTTGTTAGTACTCTGATATCTCCTTGAGACTTCATCTCTTGCGACAGTCACCAGTGGTTTTCACTATGTCTGCCTACTATCATCATCCTGTTAGGACTTCTCACGTTGTATACTTCTGAATTGACTTCAATCCACTTAAATTGAAATTGAAAACTGAATTTGTAACTTGCTGAAGTGTGATGAGGTTTTCTTTTGTGTGCTTGTTTTATCGCTTTACCATTCCTCCTCGAGCAACTCTAAGATGTCTTCTTGACCGAGAAAAGTGAAGATTGGGGGCATGGTCTTTCATTTGCTTGTTGTTTGTTGGTTTAGTTCCAATGATCCAAAATATTCACATAAGAGGGGTGCCCATCTATAAGCACCTTCATCATGTATTGGATGGCCATGTGTACCTTGACCCCTTTTATATGGAAACTTTGGTGAGGTTGGTTCTTCTCCTTGTTTGTTTGAGTGACTTCTTTCTACTACAAGTGAAATTGCAAACGCTCATCATGTGAAGTGAATGTAAGGGTCACTGTAAGCATTCTTTAGCAAAGGAAGGAACTCTCATGTGTCTGGCATGTTTGTATGCAAGCAATATTTAGTTCATTCTAGCAACTATGCTTTGATGCTTATGTTAACTTGCTAAATCAAAAGGAATAGGTGTTCAGGTCATTCTGGCTTCTTGTGCCTTAATGCTTACACCTCATTCTGAAAAATCTAAGACTAATGTCATATTCATATTCTCATGATTACAATTTTAGTGAGAGTTGTATGGCATCTTGTGAATGTCTATTGCTAAAAACTCTATGATGATAACAAAGTGAGTCAAACAACCAAATCCTAGGGTTGTGTTTAGCTTAGGCTTGCATTTTCATTCTAGGCTTGCATTGAGATAGTGTTTTGGTGCTCTCTTGATTGTCTTCTTCTAGATGTATTCATCGAAGGGTCTCATCTTTTTTCCTAGGTTTTTCTTAGCTGTATAAGTGTTCGGTCCTCACTCTTGATCTTTGAAACATTCTTTTGGTTAGTACCTATCATATAATGCAAAATCCTACATGAGATGATTAGTATCATATACATTGTATTTTCATTGCATTTCCATTTGCATCTATAAATTCCATATGCATACATTCTACATCTACATATCCATATACATGTGCATCCATTATAAGCATAAATCAAATCATACATTGCATTCATTTATCTACCATCTATCATTACATTTCACATTACATATATATCAATAAAACATATAAAACATCTACATTTCATACATCAAAAACATCATGTGCATCTCATATCTAATCCATACATCTAAACATATAGGAAACATCTCATAAACATCAATATCTCAAGCAATATATACATAAGTACAATGATGCCAAAAATTGAGCTCATATATATCAATCAAATGTCAGTGTACAAAATGGTTCTACTCGAGCACAATATAAAAAATGGGCTACAATATACATCATGATCTGCTACCACCTAGAGGAGGTGGAGGTGGAGGAGCCTATGGTGGAGGCATTGGTCTTTGTGGTGGTACATGTGGTGGTGCCTGTGGTGATGCCTAAGGTGGTGCACCCTATAGAATAGCTCGAGCCCCGGCATACTCAGAGAATGGAGGCACCTACTCTGATAGATCTAGCACTACACTAATGTATGCTACATAATAATAAGCTGACTGGGTAGCCTCATATCTAGCCTCCTACTATGCTCTAGCTAGTGCCTCCTGGAGCCCTTTGATCTCCCGATCTCACTTAGATAACCGGGTCTCCTCTATGATGACTTGCATGTGGAAGTCAGCACTCTCATGTTGTACCTATTGTATCCTCTCCCAAATCTTCCTAAGAGCCTTCTATAACTATGGTACCTATCCTCCAACATGTGCATCCTATATATCTATGTCATTTCCCTATGCCCCCTTATCAGGAGGTGGCTTCTGGGATGTATCACCTATCCTCTATCTTGTGGATCTCTTTTGTGTCCTACTACTACCAACACTTGCATTTGAACCCATCATCCTAGGAGGGATAGGGGTCTATCCACTCCTCGGTCTTAGTACCTGTACTGCTACTACTACTGAGTAGGATCCTACTGTGCCTGCTGCTGTGGTACTCTCTACTATTGGGCAACCTACTATTGTGAAGGTTTCTCCTATCCCTACTCCTGTTGTTCCTGCTACTATTCTGCAGGCTATTGTTGTGACCTCTGGCCCATGCCCACAAGTTTTTTAAATCTTGAGAAGGGGTGCACCAAGAAGTGATCTCTATATGTAAGCATCATCCCTGCATTGGTGACATCCACCATATAGTCCCACCAAGCTAGAGGTACTCATGCCTCGATTGTGTAGCATCCCTAATCTAGTCTCTACTGCCAACCCTTCTTCAACTCATCAATGAATCGAGCATATGTATAGTACTCCTGGGAGATGTCCTGTTGTCTCCCAAACTACCTCATGACACATGTAAGCAAGAATCTCTTAATAATAGAAATAGTGTGTCCAATCAGTGGACATGAGATAAACATGTGTGAAAGCTCCCGTTGAGTGTCATCCCATGGCTCTGTGGCTACCCAAGGCTTCCATATAACTGTCACCATGTCATCTAGTTATCCTCACCATTGATCTATCTTACCCAACACTAGATAGGTCATGGGTCCTTCATATCTATATATGTACAACTCTAAAGCCTATCATGTATCATGGAATATTGGCCTACATACTGGGAGATGCTCCCAAGCCCATACCTGTGATATGAAGACTCCTACGGCCATGGTTTGTGCACCTTGATACATGATCTTGTGCATCTCATGGTACATCTGAGCGAGCATGTACTCACCCCATCTGAATCTGGTAGCTAGCCTATCCAGCATCCACTATAACATGCGACCCCAACCGCACTCCAATCCATGTTGTCCTTGATCCATAACCAAGTAACAGCTCAAGAATATAGCTAAGATGACTGCCAATCTATGCCTAGCTCCATATCTACTGACTAGGTCCTCCAATAAGATGGCTTGGCCCATCACCAACTCATCTTGAAAGATCATCCTCAATTCCAGTGTGCCCACTCTTGGCTGAACCTCATACTCAACTCGGGTGTCGTGGAAAGGTATCCTCAGTATCTTATAAGTATCCTTGAGAGTGACTATCATATTCCCCATCGACAAGTGGAATGTGTTCATCTTCGAATGAAAATGCTCAACAAGTGCACCTAGAAGACCGTGATTTACCTGAATGTTAGGTATATCATGCAAGTACATCAATCCTAGCCCATCAATGTGGGCACTCTCAGCATCGATCAACCTCTATACTAATTTGTTGATGACAAGATGGTGGGACCAAAACATGACATCTAGAAAGTCAACTTGCAAAGGAAGTGATGACATTAGATTAGTATCTCAACATGATGGTTTCAAAGTAACAACAACAAGTAAGGCTACACATCTATCCTAAACACACCACAGGATCAACTCTGGGAAGTTCTAATTGGTTGATTCTATGAAAAATTAGGTGAAGACTTTGCAAAATTGCAGCAGCATTTCGCATGAGATAGGATCTTATCTCGTGCGAAGGTTCATTATCAGGAGTGAATCCTCATGCGGCATCGCTAGGAACCTCACACAAGCTCACGAAGGATCCCAATGCAAAGTTTCCCTAACCTACGTGAGGAAACCATTTTGTTGCATGAGGGGCAAGGAAACTATTTCCTTGTGTGAAGATTGAATAACTAGCCCTAAAACATGCTAAATCTAACCTAAATCACCTAATAAAGTGTTAAAATTTGAAATGCAGGATGGTTTATTGACTACTTACATGTGTGTCATACTCTGGTGGTTGGTCATTTCATTGGGAGCACTCAAAATGATGTGTATGCACTAGAATGCCTTCCATCTCTCTCTCAGAGCTCTTAATTCGCTAGAAGACAAAGTGAATAATGAATTGAAAATGACCCCTCCAGACCTTATATAGCTTTTGACCTAATTTTCAAAAGTGCTCCATTTTGCAAGAAAATTGCACCCTTGGCTAAATCGATTATTTTGAATCCATTTTTAGGATCAAAATCAAAATCTGACACTCCAAGATAGCTCAAAATTGCATTTTAAAATTTTGAGACCATCGAGATCGGACACTTGTGTAGTTGACCTTCTAGCCTCATTTTCTTGCCAGAATCTCATCTCATCATCATTTTCTCGAGATCTTCACTATTTTCATCAAAATTAAACTCTAGTCAAATCTAGTCAACCATGGTCAAACTTGGTCAGTAGGACCTCTAAATCACTCCAAATCGCTTCTACATCCTCTCGATGCTTCCTTAATATGTTCTGAGTTCCTCTGGATCTTTGATCTTATCTCTATCTGACATGTCATCTTTCAATTTCGCTCCCAAGGGGGCATGATGATTGCATCATTGAATCTTGTCAAATCAATTCTCAAATTAGTCTAATCTAAATCAAAAGTCCTCATCGCTTGGGGTATCTCTTCACTACGGGCATCTTTGGGCCTCGCATCTTGTCATCTTTTCATCTATCTTTTAGGTATCTAAGCAATCTAACTTGGATCCTTAGGAATCAAGCTTCATTCTAGAGATGGTTCTTGAAATCTCATTAGGTATTGGGATAATCTAACCCTAATTCTTGAAAGTCAAGCTTCGTTCTGGAGATGGCTCTCAAAATCTCTTTTGGACTCTTATTTGGACAATCTAACCCAAGTCTCAGAGGACTAAGCTTCATATTGGGGAAATCTAACCCTGGTTCTGGAGATAGTCCTAATCTGCATCAGTTATCATTCTATCAATAGGTGTTGGGGCAATCTAACCCTAATTCTAGTTTTTCTCTCAAGTAGGTAATCTGACCGTTGTCTTCACAATCTAACTTAGACTCCAGAGAATCATGCTTCATTCTAAAGATGGTTCTGCATCTCGACCTGATTGGTGTCTTGGCAATCTAACCTTGACTTCTGAAATGCTCATCATCTGTCACATTAGACTAATCTTTGAATCAACGCACTACTCGCACATCAATTCAAAGAGGGGCAAAACGTAATACCCCAAAATTGGCACCTTACAATTTTAATCAATTTTGGTGCATTTCTTCAATTTCTACATCTTCAAAGTCCTATTGTACTAGGCAATTTTGTCTCCTATTTGAATTTATTTGACTTGGTGTCAAATGCAAAAAACCCTAAATTTGCATTAATCATACACTATAATTAATTCCTAAATATTCAACTTTATTGGCTAAATAATCCCTAGGATTAATTAATTTAATTCTAAAGTCCTAAGTGCTTTAAATTAAATTAATTCCACCCCCTTTAGCTAATAAACATCATGGAATTAAATAATTATTTGGTTATTTGAATGGACATCTTTATTTGGATTTAATTATTCAAATTATTCAAAAGGTCACCCATATGTGGCAATAATTCATTCTTTTAATTAAATAATTCCTGATATTCATCTCACCATGGAAATGAAGAGTTAGCCATTTCTTTTCAAGAAACTCTTCATCCTCTCTCCTGACTTTTCTATATTATGAGCTCCTTTTCTTCATTTTGAGGGAGGCAATTGTGAGAGTATCCAAACTATAGTCAATTTTAGTCTCCATTTTTTTATGCTTTCAAGCTTTATTGCATATTTAGAATAATTCTCATGCTAGTTTAATTGCACTTTCATATTAAATTAGTTTGCTTATTTGTTAGTACATTGATTCTCACATTCATTTCAAAGCTTTAGATTAAATCTACATTTCTCATATTTCCTTCAAGCTCTTAGTTTAATTGCATTCTCATATAGCTTAATTTCTCATTTTGATCATTTGAAGCTTTCAAATCCTCTGTCTTAGTTTGGTCTAATGGTTGTTGGCTCTCCAATCTGAGAGTAATTCAAACACCCCAACTAATTAGGAAGCAATAGGTCAAATCAATAGATATTGTGAATTGAGTAATTCATACTCATCTTTGTGATTCAATGATTGAGAAATGACTATGTTATGTCTATGGCTGGATTAGAGGTCCATATTCAGGCATAAACACCTAAAAGGATGTTCTAGGCTAGTGGGAGATCTAGTACTTGACAAGTGATATCTCTGATGATAGAGCTCATTCTGATAGGTAGTACAATGAAACCTTTTGAGGATCTTTCATGTTCATCATACGCTTAGATGGTTATTTTATTTTTAGGATCAATAGAATCTTTTGATAATCCTAGTTGTGTGACTAGTTTGTATGAACAGATATTTAGACTAGCTCCTCCATCTATCAAAATGTGCTTGACATGATAGTTTTTAATTAGGACTTCAATATGTAAGGGCTGGTTATGTAGATGACTCAGTGAGTTTTCATCTTCCTCTAAAAAGGAAATGTATTGAGGAGAAGTCAAATGACCCACCATGGTCTGAAATCGATCAAGATCTAGATTCTCTGGAACATTGGAATTGATAAGAGCTTTGTCTAGGACAACTTGATGAGAAGGAGAGATCCAGAGTAACTCAAATATAGATATCTTCGCAGTTGTGTGTTGGAGTTATTGGATAATGTTGTCAGATGTTTTTTTGGACTCTTTAGAATTGGAAGATTTAGGTGCACTCCTTTGTTTAGATGAAAATGAAAGATTGAATGGCACCTTAGGGGTGTTTGATGAACCTAATTTTGATCTTGGAAGAGTTACCTGAGCTTGAGATCAAGTGACTGCATTAGCCGATCTGTTGTCTCTGTCCTTTTTGACAATGGTGATGACATTACAGTGTCGAGACACACATGGATATACCATGTTGATGACATCATTGTTGCCAAAGTAAGTGTAATTGACCTTAGCACCCATGTTTGGATTGGAAGATGATTCTCCTTGAGCATGTTTTGGAAAAGGTTATGTGAATATCATATGATTGTTGTTGGATTTATGGTTGTCAATTACAATTTCTCTATCATCAATTTTGTCTTGGATAAGATGTTTCAAATGCATGCAGTTGTTAGTTTTATGACCCTTGTTCTGGTGGAAATCACAAAAATTGGTCTCCTTCCACCATCTAGGTTTGACTTCGGGACCATATGGTTTTATCTCATGTAATGTGATGATGTTATTTGCCAATAAGTTTTTCATGGAAAATTCCAAGGACTCACCCAAAGGATTGAACACACATTTTGGTTTCATAACCCATGGCTTGTACTCATTTCTTTTTAGAAATCTCAGTTGTCTATTTCTCTAAGGATTTTATAACTTGAGTGCCAATAGTGAAGTTAAAGTCTGGTGCTTTGGGTGGAGCATTGATGTGGTCAACAACACCATATGTGACAAAATTTTTATTCTTGTTCTAGAATTTTAATTTGTCTTTGTTGTTGGAACTAGAACCTAAATCATACTTGTTCTCTTTATGAAGCAAGATATCCCCTTTGTGAACAAGTACATCCTCTATTTTCATGGCATTATCCACCATTTTGTCAAATGAGGTATGATTTTGCATCTGGAGATGATAGTTAATTTCCAGAACTAGATTGTTGATGAATATTTCTAGTTTCTCATTTTTTAGAATTTGTTAGGCTTAAAGTGAAAACTTCTTCCTCCAACATTTTAGGAAAGTCATGAATGGTTCTCTTGTTCTCTATTTTAGGTTATAGATGTCTATCATGGTGACTGGATGTTGGATATTGTAGGAGTATTGTTGATAGAATAGTTTGATTACCTCCTCAAAATTTTTGATCATTGGAGAGATTTTAGAGAACCAGTTGATGGTTGCCCCTCCCAAACATCATGGGAAGAGACACATTAAGTATGTTGGTTCATGTATGAACTCCATGGATAGAGTGAAAAATTCCTTGACATGATCTTGAGGATCTCAATTTCCATCATATTTTTCATACTTTGGTAGTTCTACCCCTTTAGGGAATGGTGGCATATACAAGCTCCGATCAAAGGGAAATGGACATAGGGCATCCATAGAGAATTTTTTGGGTTCCTTTTCTTTTTCCAACTTGTTTAGCTTGACTTGCATTGCATGCATCTGTCACATCATAGCAGTGATAAGAGTTTCTTCCTCTTATGTGATGATGTTTTCAACATTAAAGCTTGGAGGAGATTTGGCCCCTTGTTGGGATATTTTGAGAAAGTATTTGGGATAATTGTGCTATTTTAGAAGGTGTGGGATCTTGGTCTCTTCCCTCATTAGAGTTGGGCCTTGTGAACCATGGATAGCTACTCTTTGAGACATGGAAGTGTATTGATTATCTTCTGGGATGTTTTCCTAGGTTGAAGAAGGTGTGTGACCTCTCTTCGGGCGTAGATTACATATCTCATCTTCTTTGTAAAGATTAGGATCGTATGGTTGATGAAAAGACTATGCAATGAGAGAAGATGAAGGTGAGGTCTTTGGGTCTTCTCTTTGTTTTCTATGTGAGGAAGCTCTAGTTTCCACCATTAACCTTTAGGTGAATCTGGGAGCAAGATAAGACTACTAGATGATAATCTGATTTAGGAAAAATCAAGTGATGCAACCTTGTCAAGATTGGATAAGGTTGTTGATAAAAATGTAGAATGGACGTAAGTGAAGGATATTATGCCAGAGATATATGGGTAGAAGCCCAAAAGATGGTGGACATGAATTCCCAACACTTAGTCATTGATAGATTGAGATCATTTTGACAAGGTTTTTGACATAGGATGAGATGTGATTTAGATCAATCAACAGGATAACAAATCAAGTCACATAGATCACTTCGGGAAAAAATAAAAATGGATCATTGGTTCTCTACTCTATACCTGATACAGTGGATATTCTAATAGAATTTTGACCAAGGCTGAAAGTTTTCTAGATTTATGTTAGAATTAGGAATTTTAGGCACTTTTGTGCAAACTATCATACAACAGTATCCAAGCTTGTACGACATAGAAATGAGTCTGGCACAACAATTGCAAAATCTCATACAACACTTGATACCAAGGATTAATTTCTACTGATGGTTTTTTACAATTCTCATACAATAGTGTATTGCTTCCCGTATGACATTTGGGGGGTTCTGCTACGACACTTGCAGGATTTGAGCAATTATCGTATGACAATTGCAGGGGCTAGATGATAATTGACACCAGAAAAAGATTTTGCTTAAATTTTTAAGGGTTTTGGTGTTTTCAATCTCAAATGGTTTGCAAATTTCACTATCCAGATTTCAAAATTTGTGTATTCATGGATTGCTTGAGGGTGTTTAACATAGAGCTAGGCTCACAATCTCAAAAAACATATGGGAACTAACTCAATGAATTAAACACTCCCAGCTTAACCTAACTAGGAGAAGAGATGCATTAATTTCTCATTGACTTAGGAACACAATCAATGACTCCTCAAAATATGGTGGTCCAACAACATGCAATGGATGTTGGAGCCCATATCAGCCAGTTTCAATCGTCAAGGAGGGCTCGATATGATGAGTTTCTTGGGGTGATTACTATTCACCTCACACAAGCACTACAAATCCTTTAGAGATAGATTGGTGGCAAACTAGTTTAGGTTGTTAATCAAGGAATCCATTCGCAACTATCTCCAATAGTCCCACAAGAAGGATTGAGGCATATAGCCCTATGAGTACTCAAATCCATGTAGTCTTGCAAGAAAGATTTAAGAAGCTCTTCTCTACACAAAATCCAAGCATTTTCATGGAATAAATCCAAGGAACAAGTGTAGCTATGTCTTCTAAGGCTTTAACCTCAAGGAAGCGTCCAATTTTATAGTGGGTGGAAGAGCCGGCTTAAGACTTGTCCCCACTTGGGTCGTTCCTGGGAGATTTTTACCTTGTTGGAAGACCCTCTAAAGGATTAATTAAAATGTGAGGTTGGGGACCATAGGATCTGGGTTTTTGATTCTTAGAAAGAGAAGAGCATAATCCCCTAACCTTGTCCTTTTCCCTATCCAAGACATATGAAGCAGAATTAATCTAGTGATAGTACACAAATTGGCACTAGGGAAGATACCTTCTGGGTTTCTGATTCTCCTAAGAAGGAGAAGAGCATAATCCCCTCAATATCTGCCTCAATGGAAAAAGGTGCACGTACCTAATTAACTAGGTGCCTATGAAAAAGAAATATTAAGAAAAAAAAATATTTTCTTGATAAAGATTCGGCAACCTAAAAAACCACTTGTCATAAATTTTGATTGATTGAGCATCTTTAGCTTGCGATTTATGTAAGGGTTTCCTATAAGCAAGGGCTTAGAAGACAAGAAAATAAGAGGCCAAAAAGGTAGGTTTCAATGCTCATGTCTCTATCTCTCATCTTGCAAAAAGTGTTAGGCTGTCTAAAATGATCATGCACTAGAAAGCAGCAAGTGTTAGGATTAGCTGTCAGTCAAATCTTAAATAAAAAAATCTCAAAAAATGATTAGAAATCCCATAAGGTAATTTAAATACTGGCATGAAATATCATATGACAATATACCTTAACCCATATGACACTTTAGTTATGATATCACAATGGGTACATATCGATATGACAATCCAAGAATCAAATGACAATATATATGAACCAATACAATAATTTTTGTAATGTCATCTACTGTACGAAAATCAGAGAATTCCCACATGACAATCTGCAAAATGTCGTATGAGATTGTACAAAAAATTTAAAACTTGAATCTTGATAAAAAATTGTTAAAAAAAGTATGAAATGAAAAATGGAAACCTGATGTCAGGCCCCACGGTGAGCACCAGAAATGTGTGTGTGAAAATTGTACCTATTCAAAAGACACAACACATCAATAAAACATTATTGATTAATAACAAGAAAATATGCAATAAATAGATACATAATTAACCAGGTGATTTACTGCCTTCTAGTAGACGTGGGTATGGTTTTCTTAGAATTTGACTAAGATTAGTGACAATACAACGCCTAAACGAAGGATTTGAATGCAAAAAAACTTATATGATAATGGATGCAAGATTAATCTATATTTTTGTGATTTTGTATGCAATAACAATGTAAGCTAAATGAAATTGATCTACAAATTTGATAACAATGAATTGAAAACTAAGATTTGAATGCAAAAACAAGAAAACAATGTTAGCAATGATTCTCCAAAAGTTTCACAATCTCCAAAATTTGACAGTATAGTGTTGTTTCTCTCCAAAAATTGCATGTGATTATTGGATGTTAATTGTGAAGGACTGAAGTCTGTTTATATAGAAATCTAGAATTCAAAACTCGTGGAAAATAAAAAACTCACTCCTTGATCAACTCGAATTGATTGGTGAGTTATCATGGAATTAGAAACAATAATTTAGTAATATCATGAAAATCAGCTCCTTAACTCATAATTGGAAGTTGAGATCACTCCAATCTGATTTTCAACTCACAATCACATGTTGAGTTTTAAAAGTTAACAAATTGTATCCAAGATTTATTTTTGAGTTTAACTGCTTTTAAGATTTTTGCATAGATAATTGTGAGTTTATTTAATTTCCATGTGTTTTATTCTCAACTTAACTAATTTAATTTAAAAATAACTAATTTATGGGTTAATCAATTATTTAATCAAAATATATCCAAAATTATATTATTAAATTTGACAATTTGATTTTAATAAATTAAATAAATATTTAATCAATTACTTTTAGAATTTTTGATTTATTATCAAATAAACACTATTAATTAAGAATAATATTAGTTAAATCTAATTAAATTAATTAAGTGGCTAAATGAAGTTTAATTAATTATATATTTATCATATTTAATTAATTACACTTTAGGATAAATAAAATAAATTCATTTATCTTCAAATAATATTTAATCGCAAATAATTAGGATAAATTATGAATATTTAGGAATATTCTCCAATACAAATTTAAGATAGAATCGATTAGGGTTTTGATTATTTGATGTGAAGATGTGCCTTAGGTTAGGACTTTAGGTTGATTTTGATCGATTTGTTGATGTAGGAGGTTAATGGAATCGAAGCCCATTTTGGGGGTATTACAATAGTAGCCAGATCAACTTTTCAAAACTAAAGTAGAAATTGGTGACATTGTCAAGGGATCAGGATTTGATCCAAAATCCCAGACTTTCACATTATGGAAGTTGGCACCCTTAGTTCAGAAGCCACATTTGGTAAATAATCAGCAAGAGAGGAGAGAAGATAAAATTATTTGGAATTTGGAAAATACAGGTGACAGAGATTTTGCTTATGCCTTGCAACAATTGTCTTTCTTTAATCTTGCTAAAACAGAGTAGATATCCAAAAGGTATACTAAAACTTACAACAATTTGATTGTTGTGGCAAATAAGTATGAATATGTTATATTCAAATGCGCACACACACATGAGAAACTAGATTTAGAAAAGGATAAGAATCATGAGATATCGCATTTAGCAGTTAGCAAGGAAATGAAATATTTTGCAGTTGAGGTGCAAGATGATCTTAATACTATTGAAATCCCTTTATTTGTGCAATAGGAGTTGAGTGAATGTGCACAGGAGGCAAAAGGCACATAAGGTGATGGAAATGAGGTTGCTCTTTCTGCATTCATGAATATCTTGTATCATAGGATGTAAATTATTAAAACCGGGATTGATATTATCCATAACTCACATGGTGCATTGCAACAAGAGGAAAAGGATGTCACTAATTCTTTGGCTACTTTAGAGCCATTTTTCAATATTTTGTCTGGGAGAAGTGCCTTATTTGAGAAATTGGAAGTAGTACACTAGTACAAACTTTGATTTTCAAAAAGAATTTAAGATATAAAGGAGATTATTGATGCTATTAATGTCTCTCTTTCATTCTTCAAGGGTAAATCAAATTAGGTCAGGTCCAAATTAAATATGTTTTTTTCTGGGTACAGTTCTTATATTCTCTCCATATATGATGATCAAGGAATTTTGAAGAGTATAAGTGTATGGGGAAGTGAATTTGATGCCATGATGGCAAAGAAGGAATCTTTTGTGTCTGTTGATAATACTTTAGATATGGACACTTTTAATAAAGTGTTAGACCTTATGTTTAAACTTCAAACATATTTTACAAATTTCATATCAGACACAAAGGCCATAACTAATTCTAGGTGGGAAAAATCTATTCAATAATTAGAGTAGATCAAATCCTTCCAGTGGTCATCTGATGAAGACATTGCAAAGTGGTATTCAAGTTTAAAGAAGAAGAAGAGAAAGCTAGTTGTCATTGAACCACCACTAGAGATAGAAGAGTAGAGGACACATGGCTCTTGATCAAAGAGCACAACAAGGTTAGCTATCTAAAAGTAACTGGGTTTGTTCAATACAACCAAAGAATTTTTCTTGAGTACTTCCAGAAAAATGGTGCCATTTGTCACTTTCTAAAGTTATTTGTTTTAAATTTTTAGATATTGACAACTCCAAATTTGCCCACGTCTGAAGCTTGTTGCAATCCATCTCTATAAATGGATTTCCAAGACTGGGAGAAGGACTGTGAAAATTTTGTAAATGAGTCTTTCTTTTTGAGAATAGAGGTCTCTATAGTTGGTCAAGTATTGTATATAATTTTTGTGTTTTGGCTTCTGCAAGAAGCTTAATAAAATAGATGGTTTTATGATTAATTTTGGTGTGTTATTTTGAGTCTATTATGATATCTGATGTAAGACTTTCAAGGAAATTAATACAAGGACTCAGCATAAAATTGTTTCTCTAAATCTTGTCTCCTCCTGTAATATTCTATAATTTTCTATGTCTTGTGAACAAAGAGCTCAAGATTAAAGTTGTAATTTAATTTAAAATTGTATTTCAAATCATGTTTTTCTTTTAATTCAATGAGTTAAGTAATTGCTTAGTATAACTTGACAAAATTATAGGGTGTTAAAGAAGGATTTTTCATAAGAAGAAGGTTTAAAGTCACAATAGATTTCTATTTACAAGGTAAATGAATAGATCACCAAGTCATCATGAGAATTAGTTCAAAGAATGTCCAATGGATAAGGCATTGATCAAAGAAAATGAAGTTAAACCTATATTCATTTTCTCTCACAGTTAAATATTAAAGTTAAATCAAATCTTTTAAATTCAAGTTATAGATCTAAATTGTTAAGCCCTTGCTTAGCTTGTAAGAAAGTTGATAGTGTGATTATCTCTCATGATATTACTTAATATTCATAAGTAAGATAAGAATCATAGGCATTTATCTTCTTTGTCAAGGATTAATGAAAAGTGATGTTATGAGATAAATAAGTTTAATCCTAGGTTTACCCACCTGAATTTTGTACAGTTTAAAGTGTAGAAAGAATAATAGATTTTTTAGTTGGTCCTTGTTCCTGTTTGAATGTATTAATCATGTGGTTTATCTAACCCCTAGATACATCTATTCATTATTCAAGGTGGTTCAAATTTTGTCAAATCAGGAGCCAACAAAATGGTGACTCTACTGAGGAATAGAGACATAACAAAATATTGTTAAACCTACCAAAGAATCTTAGGTTTTGTCCTAATATACAGTATATATCAGACTAGGTGTCTTTTGGGTATTGCATAGAGTGTTCTATTAATTTACTTTACAAAGATATCTACCCAATCGGTGTGTGTCAGGTAAAATTTTTAGGAAGTATACAATACTCTAGTCTTACGTGAAGTAAGTGGAGTCTTGTGGGTGCTTTCACTATTGTCATTTTGTCACTATATATAATTGGGATGTACACTTAGTTGTCATTTTGTCTAGTCTCGTTTCTTATAGATTATCAAGGTTTTTCTATAATATACATTTCTTCCCTAGTGGGTGGTGACTCAAATAGGTTTTCAAAACCAATTTTTTTTTACATTATATATTTTGAGATGGCTGACAAAATAAAAAATACTAGATCCTACACTAAGAAACACCCTGAGGTTAGTTTTCATATTGAGTTACCTTAGGAAAACAAAAAAAGTTGGCTCAAGAAAAATAGTGAGTCAAGTAGTGTTCCAGTATGGAAATCTAAAGGTAACAAGGTGGGTAACCCACTAGACCCAGTAATTAAAGAAAATGAATCCTCCTCTAGGAGTTCTAAGTCTAAGAATATGAGATATTTTAATGGATTATTTGATACCCCCCTCCAAGGATAGGGTCTATATCATGACAAGAGTATTTCATCACTTTTTCATTCTGCCTTTGGAAAAGATAGATTAAATTATCCACGGGGTATAAGCCAATGTGGAAACCTATCAAATATACAACATAATGATGAACTAAAACTCATTGAATATTTGAAAGGTAGTGATTGATGATCACTGAGGTACTAAAGTGAAGGTATAACATTAAATCAATTAATGTATTATTGATTTCAACTAGCTTTGATTATCATGATGGTTACAAATATCTATTATGGATTGAAGATCAAGAATGAACAAGTTTATGTGGTTGGTAAATGAATGACTCAGTATAAAATGAGTTGGAAACTTGTACACCAAGTAAAGTGTAGTGTATACTGAGTATAATGTTAACTGATTTAGTTATCACCGACGCATTATGGTATAAACCGAGTGAAAAAAATAAATGGAAATTATGATTTCTGACTAAAGATGATGAGTTGGACAATTGTTTATGATTTTGAGGTAAAGTATAATGTTTTTATGATGATCAGACAGCTAAAAAAATTCAAAAATGATTGGACAAAGGAGAATAAAATGTGTTATTGACACAACTACCGATGAAGGTTATAGTGGTAAAATCAATGATGAAGATTAAGAGGCAAAATCTATGGATGGAAATAAAATGGTTTATGATGTTGTATCTTCTTAAAATGGAAGCACTTCCATGTTAAGAGCATTTATCCCTCTGATTAAGTGGTCTTGGGTCATGTCAAGTGCCTTGATCGGATCATTTCATGGATCTAGCAGTTTCCTCCTGTTCTGCTTCTCTCCCCCTTATTTCTAGCCTTTTTCTGATATTTTCTCTAAGAATTTGGAGTTTCTAACTGTTTGGGTCAAAGATGACTTGGTGGGTCAAGGATGACCTAGTCCTTGACCTAGTTCAGGGATGACCACATCCCTAACCAAGGGAAAAGACTACCTCCTCCCTGATCCCAGGTCCAATTTTTAGATTCTGGGAGTTATGAGATGTTGGGCTTCAGAAAGTTTTATTTTCCCACTTTGGGGTCGACCATTTTGGATTTTGGAATGGTAAATCCTTAAATTTCATTTAATCTAGGTCCATTTCTAGGGGTTAAGGTTAATTAGGATTTAATTCTCCAATGTCGGCCTTCTCTAGAGGTTGTGCCCTAGATCACTATAAAAGGACGCCTTCCTCTCTCATTTTGATCATCCATTATTTCACCAAGAAAATTCATGATCAAGAGCTCTCAAGGAGATATTCACAAGAATTATCTCTCATCCAAGCATCCATTCTCAATCAATCATCCATTCAAGTCCTCTTCTCCATTCAAGTTCTCCATTAAAGATCAAGGGTTGAAGCATTCAAGATTCATCATTCAAAACCCTAGATCTAGCCATCATGGTGGTGTGATCTTCCTTCAAGATCCTTTGTTCATCTTCAAGATCCAATCATTCTTCTCTCAAGGTGGATTCCAAGCATGCAATCATGGAGGTTTTGATTTACATTTGTTAATGTTATTATTCAGGTTTAGAATTGTTACCTTTATCAGGCAATAAGGCTAACAACAATTCTAATTGACAATGGAAACCTTTCCTAGCTATGAGTGGACTACAATTGGAAAGGAATCTCTGGATTCTAGGCTGACTCCTATAAAAATTGGATATCACTTTACTAACCTGAAAAACTTGATGGGAAAAGGGGAAAAGGAATTGAAGAACTTAGGAAATAGGATGATACACCAATAACTGATTTAGAAATTAGAAAAGAAAACAACAACTCCAGACCTAGTTCATAATGAAATTCAGATGATTGGAACACTTTTCATCATATAGACTAATGAATTTGATAATCAGGGATTAACCATAAATTACTGAACTCTTAGCAACATACATTTCTCAAATAAGGTTTGATTAATCAGACTTATCAATGTTGGAAGGAACAATGAAACATTCACATCCAAAATCAAAATCAGAATTATAAACACTTACTAAAGAAGATGGAAAGGCATGATAATCTAAACACAAAAATGACCTGTAATCTGGTATATTTCCTTCACAATTTCTGCAAAAATGGTTACAAAAATGACCTAAGAAACATCTAGGAACAATACATTCACTAAAATGTCCTCTTTTCAAAATCTGCCACCCTCAAAGAAGAAAATCTTCTTGCCTTAAGAGGCCTCCAAAACCCTAATCTGAAAATCCAAGACTCCTACAAATTGCCCTAAGAATGCTCCAATTTAACTCTAAATTAGCTCCAAGAATATAGCCAATGTGTCACTTCCCTAAAAAGATGCAATTTCCCTAAATTTTGGTGAAAAATAAGGAATTTAATTCCTTTTACAATGTATAATGCCAAAATTTCTATTATCCTTTTAATAAACATGGCTTTTAAATAAGGAATTTATAAAATTCCTTTACAATATATAGCCAAATTTACTTAAAAAGAAAATAAATATTAAAAGATCTTAATATTTATTAACACCATAAAACAGTTATTAAGAGTTTTCAATATAAATATCAAAACTAATAATAACTATCCTAAACCTATCCTAACTTAACATCTATTAACTTTATACAAAGTTAAACATAAATTAACAATATGGGGAGTTAATTAAAACTTCAACCCATTTGCAAATTCGATGTGAAAACATTTGAAGATGAAAAGCGGCATTGTTGGCTCCTGAATTCACTGGATTTCTTCTTAGTGGTTACGAGATGCCAATTGATGGATTCAAAGCCTTTTCTCTAACTTTGAATCCCTGCACTTTAGGTTAGAAACCAGGGCGGGTGTACCCAATAACTGAAAACTTGCAAATAACTTATGACTACAGATTCTAACAATTAACAAATCTAAGTTAGGATTGAAAACTGAATATGAAATAAATGAGCTATATTGAACTAACAAAATTGAAATCTAGGACCTAATGCTAATTAGGGTTAGAATGTTAGAAAATCAATGTAATAACTAATCAATGAAATACAAATTTGAAAACTTATAAACTAAAACCTAAAGATTGATTGAAATGTTTTAGAATTGAAATGAGGGAAAAACCTGGAAACTAATACATGAAACAATCAGATATGTGAATACAATTGCTGAATATGAGATCAATGCCTATAACATTGGGCATCAGAGTCCTGACAATCAAAATGGGTTAGGAGACAGAAATGAATTCCAAATCATCAATATAGACAACTTTATTGAATTTAACTCCGTTGTTTATAGACCAACCAATTGCATAATTTGGAAGAATTTAACTAAAAACATATCCTGGGAGACCAATAGTTTCATCAAATATACTGATAACTGAATTCAAACTGATCACATTAAAGGAACTTGAAAGAATTCATCCACACATAAATATCATCAAAATCACTGAATTATAACATTAAAGAATTTAAACTTATCTCATTCTAGTAGCATTACAGTACTAATCAAACTTCATGTACCAGCCCTCCAGATTCGCCCATAAAAAATTTAGTCCATAATATGTGTATATGCCATCACAAAATTGTTTGAAATATTTTTGCTCATATGAATATTATAATTATTGTGATAGAATTCTCCCTATTTTTTACAATTGCTTGAGTATAAATACAAATTTCAAAGGTTTCCTGTGAAAGGACATGCCCTTTCACAAGACCTAGTCACGCAACTAACCCTAAATATGTATAATAAATCATTACAATGTTGGTTCGGGATAAATTTCCCTCATAATTTATGAGTGCCATGCATAATAGTTTGTTCTTTAATTTCCTGCATGCACAAAATAACTAATATTAGTTTATCTTAAATAAATAAAATAAATAATATATATATGATGTTGATCTTATAAGAACCACTTATTATTTATTAATAATTAATTTAAATTAAGTATCATAAAATAAAATATAATTATATTTTATGTCCCAAAAATTATCAAACTATATAGGATCATAATAAGATAAATAAATCATTATGCTCATAATTATCATTTTATTTTGAAAATAAAAATTAATGGTCCTACTAAAGAGTAAAACCCATTTAATGCAAAATAGATTTAGCCCTAAAATAAAATCTATCCACTAGTGGGCTAACACATTAAGAGAAAATAATTACTCTAAAAATATTTCAAAAATAACATGATAATATAATATAAAAATATGTATGATTAGGGAAACCTAAAATTTAACTTTATAAAGCAACCCTACAACATACATATAAAAAGATTATCTAAAGAATGGTAAAATGAAATTACTAACACCCTAAAATTAAAGTAAAAGAAAAGGTGAAAAATTACTTTAAGGGATTTGAGATTAAAAAGAAAAAATGATTAATCATTACTCAAACCCTAATAATACATACAAAATCTAATTTACAAATTATACACAATTAAAGTTTACTAATAATAAAATTTTCTTTCACCCTAAAAATATAAATGTTAACCATATGTGAAAACATGAAAATGAGGAGATGATAAGAAGTTAGGTCAGAAAGTAAATAAATTAATCAAATAATAGACTCACTATGTTACATAATTTAAAATTTTTAGGGTAAAATACAAATAAAAAAATAAGTGATTACAACATGCGAAAAATCTACCTAATAAATAATATTAATTTTAATAATTTACTTTGAAGGAAATATGATTATCTTATATTTATATATTTAATCACACATATACTCTCGAAGAATAATGTAGAGTAGTTGGTAAGGGTAGGGTCGGGTAGATAGGTAGGAAGAGGAACGAATTGAGAGGTCGAGTGTTCAACTCCCTCTCCCCATTCTTTTTCCTAAAAATTAGAAAATATATAAATAAAAAATATCACAATAATCATATTATTAAATTATAAAAGTGGTTAGGGAAGAGGTAACTCCTTGTGTGAAAAGTGATTTTGATCTCTCACCTGCACATACAATTAAAATAAGTAAATACTTTTCCCCTATTCCTCTCGAAGAATAATGTAGACTAGTTGGTTAGGGGTGAGGGATTAGGTATGTAGGTAAAAAGGTTGGCTCGAGAGGTTGATTCAACTCCCTCTCGCCACCTTTTAGCCCAATTATATACATATTATTATTTTTTTTTAAATTATTAATATCTAAAAACAAATATGTATAAAATAAGACATTTTACAACCTAATACATGAGAGTGGAAATCATAAATGCAAATGACTTCTATCTATTCTAATCTTTTATCATAGGAAAGTTATATAAAATTGAAATTAAACATCATACTTCCCTGACGCATTTGCAATTTTAAGACCTGAATTTTCAGGTGTCAACAGGCATAACTGTGGTTCTCAAGGTCTCTGACAGTGGACTCCAAATTAATTTTATTTTTCTTTGGGGATTTTGTCTTTCACATATGAATAGGGCATTTTGATTAGCATTTTGCAAAGAAAGAGGGTTTGAAACCCTAGTTTACTGCTCGTATGTGCTGGAAATGCATCTCTCTGTGGAATATTTTGCAAAAACTCAAGAAATCTACACTGTCAATCAATGAAGAACTCAGCCTTTGATGAATCTATAAGTTCTTATCCTTTATTCCTCTGTCAACCTCTTGTTTCTTCAACGGCGTGCATCTTTGCATGAAATAAGGGTTAATCTTTTGCTGAAAGTATGAGTTCATCATATTTGAACTTGCTGTTAATATTTTTTTTAAACATGTGGGCACTATACTCTGTTAACATTTTTTAAAAATGCACTTTCTTTCCTGCATAATATGAGGCTCTACCTTTGAGATCATTTGCTGAAAAATGATATGTAATGCTTGTTTTATATTTATTGCATGATTTAAGAAAAAAACATGCCCAATTTACTATTTAAAATGTGGCTATTTTCCTACAAAAATGTGGCTATTCATTGCTGGAAAAATGTGCTTCATTCACCAGAAATTTGGCTTTCTCTACATAAAACATTCCATACTCTTTGTTAACCCCAGTCATTGTTTTCAAAAAAACATGTTCTCTATTAGAATAAAAACGTCTTCCATTCCACTGCTGAAATGAACACCATCCACATGATATAAGTTTCATTTTTTTGTTTATCTCTATACTTGAAAGATAGCATAAAATATAGGGTCGAAACCCTTTTTCCCGCATAAAATTTGAAATTTTATTGGTGTTGGAAACATATGCACTATTTGTTTCTCTGTTGGTGAAAGATTTGATATCAAAAACCTCTTATCTCTACATAAAATTTTGATGTTTATTGCTGAAAGTATGGAGTTTGAACTTATACTCTTTATCTTGTTTGTTCAAAAAATGTGCCCACTTATATTCTGAATAAAATCAACTTCCATTTGCTGGAAACATGTGTTCATTCAATGCAAAAATAAGGGTTCCTTTGAAGTCTTTGCTTTATCTTATCCATCATAATGTGCTAAAATTTATTGTTTCTTACACAAACAGTTCTAATATATACAGCTTACTCCCAACAAGAAATTGTTGTTCACTTTCTTTGTACTTTGCAATGAATACTAGAAACCTAGAACGTGAACTTCACTATTTGCTATGTTGATCTTGCACAAATATCCTTTGATGATGCACTATTATATTAAAAATCAACTCTCTGTTATGTATTCACAGTCATATTGAACTTGAACTTTGTTCCCTTTCACCAGTCCTCTGCTTTGAAGATGCTCTGTTTATTTGAATTAACCACTGTTGGTTGCCAGTCTGAACTTGTTGATACAAATATACCATTCTTAAATTATCAATGCTCCTCTTCTTGTTCAAAAATGAACACCATTGCTTTGCAAAATAATGCACTGATATTTTCATAGAAGAATTCAACATCATGACAGAGGCTTACATTTTTCCTTTGCATTCTCTATTTATGCTGAACTATAACCATCTGTAAACATGAACTTATAATTCCTTCAACAAGAACACACCAATTTTGAACCTTGAGTTCAAATTCCAGAATTTGATCAACATTCCAGCATTTGAAATTTGATATGTTACTTGTCAGAAATTGAACATATGAACTCTTTTTCTTCTGATTTCTGACAAGTACTGTAAAAAGTGGCCAATTTAGCATTTTGAAATTAATAAACACCAGCATTATTGAAGCTCTTGTAGTAGATTTATGTACACTTTCCTTCTGATACTGAATTTGTCAATTTATGATATAAAGTACAACCAGATGAAAATGTTTATTATCTGTTAATGAAGTTCGAGCACGGGCTCATGACACTCATCAAAAACAAAATGCTTATGACTGAGGTTCGAACACGGGTTCGTGACATCCAGTCATAACATTTTGTAAACATTCAATTATGAATCAATCTTGAAGTACTTGAAAATATTCAGCATTAAATCATTGAAAGTTTTGAAAATGTACTCTTTTTTTGATGAAATTGGCATCTTTTGGTGAAACAATTTGATTCTTCTAGAGATCAGTAACCTGGAACTTCCTGTAGCACGGGAAACCAGCTTGTTCTGCATCTTCAAAAATGACTAAAAAATGAATCAGTCAACTGTTATCTGCAAAACAACTTGTTAATTACATGCAATATCAATATGAAATATATCCTTAAAAAGGTTTTTTAGTTTGGAAACATACTAAATCCCTTTCATTCAGATTCTTGACTTGTTCAAAATGAAATCACACACCACAATAGGTACTAAAAGTGAAAGGTTTCATATTCTAGAGCATGTCCCTTTAACACTTTCTTGTAGTGAGTGATAGTTTTCATTTTCTTGCTACATTTGTTCTTAGATTGATATGCAGATAGTAACAGATAGCTGATGTATGTAATTGTTTTCCTTGTATTGGTTAGATCTATCAAGATCTAACCTTTGTTCCTTTTCTTTTTCAGGTGATGCTGCCTTAAGGACCAAAATGTAGATGGAGACCCGGGTATGACTTAGATGCAGGGACCTGACAGAGACCAGCAAAACCAACACAAACACGAGGCAATGCATGGGAACCTTTTGCACATTCCAATTTTTTGTTCTAATTTGCAAATGTACTCTATTTATTGAATCATGTAATATGAATCAAATGACATTTGTACTACATTCTTATGAATGCATAATGTAATGATCAATGATGATTTTCAGAATTTGTAATAATTTGATCAATACTTAGAGTACATAAAAATGAAAATCTGACAACAAATGTAGTAAGTAGATGCAACCTAACAAAACCTACTAGACAGTGTTAATTAGATAACTTGAATGTGCAAATTTCTCTTCTAGTGCCTATTGTGTTGTATGGTTTGATTTTGGGTAACAATTATTTTCAAGCTTTCATATCAACATACATGTTTACATTTGAAATACAATTTTATATCTATTGAATTTTATATCTCCATTGTTAGATCTACTTCTAATACTTTCTAGCATTCTCTATTTCAATTCCATTATTAAGGTTGATTCCAAACCAGGGTTTGACCAAGGCAAACCCCTCATCCAAACAACAAAAACCATTTTTCTTGCAGGTATAGGTATAGGAAAGAGAATTGAAGTGCAGATCTGGATACCCTTTTCAGCAAACTTCCAAGATCCATGAACATAATTTCCATCGGAGCTCTGAGGGGTAGGATCATGCCTCAGGGTAAGACCTTGCCCCATTATCTGGGTCAAGGATGACCTACTTCCAGAAAGACAAAATTTTTCTGGGTTTTCTCTGTCTCGGCATTTCCAATCTGGAACAGGTTGTAGAATTTCCCGATATTGTGCACAGACATCAAAAATAAGTATTTTCCAGATTTTCCCTATTTTGAGGTTAGTATTTTCCTTCCCTTCATTTGAAATTTCAAGTACATACTTTCTATAGTGGATTATAGGATTTCCTCCTTTCTTCATGTTCTCCATTATTTGATTCAATTGTGCATTGATCATTTCTTGGTGATTAATCAATTTGGATCTTTCCTTTTGGGAATTTGGATTTAGAATAGGTCTTGTATTCCCCCTTTGCATATCATATTATCTTGTCTACTTCCATTCAATCCTATTCACATAATTATCTCATTCATTTTGGTAAACTACTATTTCATATTATTCATTTTGGTGAACCCGACATACTTACCCCTTTTCTTTTGTGGATTTAGATGCTCTTTTTTCTTTAGTAGGTCTTTTATTACATTAAGATTAGATTTATTTTATGCTCTTGCATTTTAAATTCAAAAATACAAAAAAATATATATATTCAATAAAATACAAAAACATTTCTTGCATTTCATTTACTATGAAGATTGTTAAGATGCTTTGGTGTGTGGTCATGTTCTTTATTACCCTTCTTTTAGCATCTATTTACCATACTTATGATGTTTATGAGAGTATCATTCACTTCATTATGTTGATGATTCTTCATTTTTCACTTTCTTATGCTTTTGTGAAATTGGCTGATACTAGTCTTCCTACTTTCAAAACTTTCATTAAAGATTTATGTGGTAGCCTTATTATCCTCTTGGATTATGTGAAGAATTTGGTAGATGATACACCATCTCCTAATCTTCCTAATCCTAATACTATCATTCCTAATGTGATTCCTAATCTTCCTATTCCTAATCCGATGTCTAAATCTCCATCTTCTATCCCTAGTTCTTCTCGTACTTATGATGGGATTCAAGCTATAGTTCAAGATGTGGATGTGCAAGAATTCTTTGATTTACCTTCTCCTCTGATTCATGATGATATTAAAGGAAAGGGTAAAGAATTTTTTTCAAAACCTATTATTCTAGCTTATACAACCTTTACTCATGAGCATGATAAACAATCACCTCTTGTAGAAGCTTTACATGATATATAAACTACAGGATCTAATATGATAACTAAACAAGGTTATAGAGGTTTAGGGCTTGGAGTTAATGAGCATGATATTAGGTTTCCAATTCATATACCCCCTAAATAGGATTTACATGGTGTTGGTTGTTCACAATCTCAAGTCTAGGTAGGTGATGTTTATCATCGTCCTCCTCTTCATATTCTTCTCCCTATGCCCACTGTAGATAACAGGGATACTCGTCAAGATGTAGCTAAGAAGGTGTATGTTCAATTATTGAATTTCAAAAAAGAAATCTTTAAACCTATACCAAAAAATTCTTTATCCAAGTAAAAATGTCCTTTTCATTATAGTAATACACATTTCCTTGCTGATTGTAAACATTTCAAGTTATATGTTAGAGAAAGAGCCTCTTTAGGAATTATATCTCACTCTCATGCAGTTTTACAATTCCTTCATAATTTTGATATAGGGAATTCCCCTCGTTCTGATATAATATAGATTTCTTCTCCTCTTGTCTCTAGACTGGGGGGTAAGAGGTGTATTTTCATCTAGTCTCCTAGGATCCATTAGGCTTTTAGCATATATTGTGCCTTGAGATTAATTGGTATTCTTTCTATCTCTTCTCTCTCTATGGTTTTGTATTATGTTTGTAACCATCCATAGATTCTATTTTTCAAGATATATTTTCTAAGACATTTGTTTTGTAAAGGTATCCCTTGCCTTTCATCCCTGGGGGGAAAGTTCTTCCTTCTTTCTCTTTATCTAGGGAACCGCTTTCCTTAGCTTAGTGGTATTTGTTTATATTGCAATACTACTTCATCATACTGACAGATGTTGTGACTATGGATAACCTTTTTATATGAGAGGTTATTTTCCTAAGTCATCACCTCTTCTCTATGTTGAAAATTATGTTCAATATAAACCCTTACCCTTTCTTTGGTGTTAGAGTTGTTTCCCTCATTCCAAATATTCCTTTTCCTCTTCTTTTTAGGAGGCTTGATGATTGAATCTTTGTTCGCACCTTTGAAAGATGATATTTTATCTAAAAGCACTCCTCTATGGTGTGGGTCTTGTTGATAAGATCTCTTTCATTGAGGATCCTTTTTCCATGAGTGACATATCCTTTTCACAATTATCTATACTCTTGTATGTAGGGGTCAATACCCCTCGCTAAGAATATGGTGTACATTGTTGTAAAAAGGATATCTCCTTGTATTGTGAAGTGGTATCCTCTTCCTCTTCCTTATCCTGTCTAGTAGACTACCATGATAAGGAGGGGGGCATATATAGGGTCTCCCTTGTAATATAGTTTTTATTTTTATATGCTAAATCCTCTAAAGCTAACACACATAAGTTGCTAAATCCTGAAGGGATGTGCATTTTTCAATTTTTCAATATGCTAAATCTTGGAAGGTAATGCACATAAGTTGCTAAATACTGAAAAGACACACATTTCCAATATGTTAAATCTTCTGAAGGTAACACACATAAGTTGCTAAATCCTGAGGAGACACACATTTTATATTCATAGTGATACAAGAAGGTGGATCTATGGGTATTCCAGAAGCTGTCAGAAGATGTATTACAATTGCAAGCATAGATTATGGGTGAACTATCAGGTTTGGCCACCTATTTGGCTCTCCCTCCAGGGTGATTCATGGTAAGGTGGGCATTTTACTAGGTGAGGTAATCACTTTTCTCCTTTCTTTCTTTTCACTTTCATGCTAGTAGGACGGGATCATGAAGCTATGTTATTTATAGTGTTGCTCTTGTCTTTCTTATATAATCATTGATGCTTTTATGATAGTTTTCCAGATATGATATTAGTATAAGAAATATTTATTAGCAAGGTTTCTTATGCTAGTTGATTTGGGTTTGTTTAGTACTAAACCCTCTGTTGTGTTGTTTTGGTTTTCTTTTTTCTTTTTGCACCCTCATGAGTGTATGTTGAGTTAGGATCCTTAGCTTGGGGGCTTGTGTCCTTAGCTAAGTGTTATTTTATCTCATTGTGAATCCACTCATATCTTTTCTTTCTTCTTCTTTACCAAGAGTTTTCATTGAATTGATACTCTTGCTAAAGTGGAGGTTTAATGTATCATCCTAAAATGGAAGCAGTTCCATGTTAAGAGTGTTTATCCCTCCGAGTAAGTGGTATGGAGTCATGTCAAGAACCTTGATTAGATCATTGAATGGATCTGGCAGTTTCCCCCCTTTTATGCTTCTGTCCCCCTTATTTCCAGCCTTTTTTTGATATTTTTTTTGAGAATCTGGAGTTTCTGACTATCTAGGTCAAAGAAGACCTGGTGGGTCAAGGATGACCTAGTCCCTAACCTAGGTTAGGGATGACCTCATCCATGACCTAGGGCAGAGACTACCTTATCCTTGACCCCAGGTAAAATTTTTAGATTTCAGGAGTTACGAGATGTCGGGCTTCAGAAAGTTTTATTTTCCCACTTTCGGGTCAACCATTTCAGGTTTCAGAATGGTAAATCCTTAAATTTCATTTAATCTAGGTCCATTTCTAGGGATTAAGGTTAATTGGGATTTAATTCTCCAATGTCAGCCTTCTTTAGAGGTTTTTGCCCTAGATCACTATAAAAGGAAGCCTTCCTCTCTCATTTTGATCATCCATTATTTCACCAAGAAACTTCATGATCAAGAGCTCTCAAGCAGATATTCACAAGAGTTCTATCTCAAGCAAGCATCCATTCTCAAGAAATCATCCATTCAAGTCCTCTTCTCCTTTCAAGTTCTCCACTAAAGATCAAGTGTTCAAGCATTCAAGCCTTTGAAGATATTTGGTTCAAGCATTCAAGATTTATCATTTAAAACCCTAGATCTAGCCATCATGGTGGTGTGATCTTCCTTCAAGATCCTTTGTTCATCTTCAAGATCCATTCATTCTTCTCTCAAGGTGGATTCCAAGCATGCAATCATGGAGGTTTTGATTTACATTGGTTAATGTTATGTTCAAGCTTTCATATCAACATACTTACATTTGAAATATAATTGCATATCAATTGAATATCATAGCTTCATTATTAGATCTACTTCTACTACTTGCTAGCATTCTCTATTTCAATTCCATTATTAAGGTTGATTCCAAACCAGGGTTTGACCAAGGCAAACCCCTCATCTAAACAACAAAAACCACTTTTCTTGTAGGTACAAGTACAAGACAATGAATTAAAGTATAGATCTGGATACCCTTTTTGGTGACCTTCCAAGATCTGTGAACAAAAAATTTGTTGAAGCTCTGAGGGGTAGGATCCTACCCTGGGGTAAGACCTTGCCCTGCTATCTAGGTCAAGGATGACCTACTTCTAGAAAGACCAAAGTTTTCTAGGTTTTCTTTGTCTTGACATTTCTAGTCTGGAACAGGTTGCAGAATTTCCTGATATTGTGCATAGACATCAGAAATTAGTATTTTACAGATTTTCTCTATTTTGAGGTTAGTATTTACCTTCCCTTGATTTTAAATTTCAAGCACATACTTTCTATAGTGGATTATAGGATTTCCTCCTTTCTTCAAGATCTCCATTATTTGATTCAATTATGCATTGATCATTTCTTGGTGATTAATCCATTTGGATCTTTCCTTTTGGGAATTTGGATTAAGAATAGGTCTTATATTCCCCCTTTGAATATCATATTATCTTATCTACCTCTATTGAACCCTATTCACATAATTATCTCATTCATTTTGGTAAACTACTATTTCATATTATTCAAATGTAATATAAAGAGACAAGAGATTAATTATTAAAACATGTTGTAAGATAATTCACATGAAAGGATTGATTTCATGCATGAGAGATCAAACTGGTTGAAGACAAAACTGAGCAATTCTGTAGAGAACACCGAGCATTAGAGAAAATCAATTACTGAGAAGAATAGAGTTGGACAAATCAGAAAGATTGAATTGATTAATGATAAAATGTATTTTTTAGCTTAGCATAGATCTAAAAATCTACAAATCAAGTTGTATTTGAATTAAATCATTACTGTATTAGTTTAACCATTTCTATAGATAAATCTCTTAACCTAGTGGGACTTAATAGGCTTTATATTTTAATATGACATTCAATGAATGTTGATTGTTTTCTTGTTGACCCCATAGTGAATGTTTGGTCAAAGGAGAAGTGTTAGTGATAAATCCTCTAACCAGGTCACACCTTACAGTGTGTTTTGTAAGCTTTAACAGGATTGGCTCCTAACAGAGCTCACTTTAGAAGAGTGAATTATTTTGGGTTACCAGTCTCAAGTGGTTTTTCCCTTAACAAGGTTTCCACATTAAAAATCTATGTGTTAAATGTGTATGGATGTGTTAAATTGTTATTTTATGTTACACATTGCTATATTTAGATTGATCAGTAAACATAGTATTTAATTTAATGGTAATCGATAGATGAAGTGAAAGGCATAGTTGATATCTTACCGAGTTGATTAATTTGAAAGTATTTTTATATACATTTGGGAGTATTTGGGACTGTAGGATAAATGGACTTAACTAATTCACCTTCCCCCCTTAGTTATCTAACAATTGGTATTAGAGCACAAACTGCTTGAAAGAAAAGTTTGAAGGACTTAAGCTAAAGATCACAAGATGTATAAGAGAGAGGTGCCTAAGCTAAACAAAGATAACTTCTTGACATGGAACAATAGAATGAGATTGTATCTATCGGGGATTGGAGAGTTAGAAACATGCTACTTGGATAATGAATTCATCTTACCTACTGAACCTTTGACTATTGATCAACTAAGAGAAAAACATGAACACAATGATACGATGATAGATCTTGCCTTATCCTTATCATATGTTGAATTTGAAGATGTCAAGACATGTACGACTGCTAAATAGATGTGGGACAAGCTTACACTAGTTCATGGAGGAGATTTAAATGTGCTAAGGGCTAAAGCTGAAAGTCTTAGAGGGAAGTTTGATGACATGAAAATGAAGGAAGGAGAGAACATAACTCAATACAGTAACCGAGACAAAGAAGTTGTGAATGTTATCTGAGGAGAAGGTGGAATTATTGATGAAGACACTATTGTAAGTAAAATTATCAGATCTTTGGTACCTATTTATGTTATTAGAGTCTCTGCAATACATTAAATGATAGCAACACCTGGAAATAATATTACACTTGGTAGTCTAATTGGTAGGTTGACTGCATTTGAGTTCAAAAATTTTGAAAAATGTACTGTCCCTACTGTTGAATATGCATTTATGTCATCTCACTAATACATTTGGGGTGAAATTGTGACGGCAATTTGCGACGGTAGGCAAATGTCATGCGGTTTTGGCTTTTTTTTTTCAAATATAGCCCGACACCGTCGCAATTTGTGATGACAATACATTTGGCACTGTCGCAATTGCGACGTTGTCGGGATATAAGCGCAAAATTAAAAAGGAACGTTGTCATTTGTGTTTTCAACAGCGCCGTAACCCTCCGCGAAATCACATCAGGATATAAGGGCAAAACAAACAAGAACGTTGTCATTTGTGTTTTCAACAGCGCCGTAACCCTCCGCGAAATCACATCGGGATATAAGGGCAAAAAAAACAAGAATGTTGTCATTTGTGTTTTCAACAGCGCCGTAACCCTCCGCGAAATCACAGCTACAATTTCTGAGTACGTTCGGTTTATTTTTCTTTTGTCATTATTGTGTAATCTGGTATTCAGCTGTTAGAGAGCTAAAATACCCAGAAATGAGGACATATCTATGTTGAATTTATTGTTAGCGGCTTTGGTTATTTAGAAGTTTAATTTTATTTGTTCATCTTTCAAGCACAAACATTTTGTGGACCGTAACGTCTTCATTGTTTCGGGTATGCAGTGAAATAGCCCTAACTTGCAATTGCGATGTTGTCGGGATATAAGGGCAAAAAAAAAAAGGAACATTGTCATTTGTGTTTTCAACAGCACTGTAACCCTCCGTGAAATCACATCGGGATATAAGGGCAAAAAAAAGAAGAAAGTTGTCATTTGTGTTTTCAACACTGCCGAGAGAGATTCCCTCCGCGAAATCACAGCTACAATTTCTGAGTACATTGGGTTTATTTTTCTTTTGTCATTATTATGTAATCTGGTATTCAGCTATTAGAGAGCTAAAATACCCAGAAATGAGGACATATCTATGTTGAATTTATTGTTAGCGGCTTTGGTTATTTAGAAGTTTAATTTTATTTGTTCATCTTTCAAGCACAAACGTTTTGTGGACTGTAATGTCTTCATTGTTTCGGGTATGCAATGAAACAGCCCTAACTTGCGACTACCTTCATGGTACTTGTGTACATTATCATGTTGTCTTTACAGTGACTGTCCTCATTCAAGTGGCAATTACACAAGGGACAGTCACTGTGAGATGTCCTCATTCGTGACAAGGACAGTCACACTTAGGACATCTCATAGTGATATTCCCTTGTGTAATTTCCACTTGAATGTATTACTATTGAACCACATTAATGCTTTTCTTCTTCAACAAATGAGGACAGTCACTGTAAAGACAACATGATAATGTACACAATTACCAAAAAATGATCTTGTTAATTGATGTAACACTTTGTCTTGCTCACTCCCTATCCTTCACTAGGGTCTCTTTAGGCCAATTTTTTGACTTGATAGGGTACTTAACTATCCCTACACTCTTTAGGTATCTCTACCCAAGATCCCACTCCTTCAACTAGTGCACACCAACAAGAAATACAATGAACTCTGCTCAATACCAATCTAGCTACTAGGACACTCCTAGTCTTGTCTTCACAAATTGATACACATTCAACTAGAACTTTACTCCATGGAGAGGCTGGCCACTAGGACCTCTATTGGTTTCAATATTACTCCTTCACCTATACTTTTCATCAGTACTTCAATCCGGTTCATCAAACCATGCCAATTGCACCCAAAAATAGGCTGCTAGCAATTAGGCCTTTGTCAAGCCTTTTTGTTTATATTAAGCCACCTAAAGGGCTTAGGATTCAGATGCCCTTTATTGATAACTCCAAGATATCTAAGGTCTTCTCCTCCTAGATTTTTTGTACACCAACTGCTACAGCCATGCCTGAAAACAAGTATTTTGACACAA
This sequence comes from Chamaecyparis obtusa, assembly GCA_027943335.1. Lineage (NCBI taxonomy): Eukaryota > Viridiplantae > Streptophyta > Pinopsida > Cupressales > Cupressaceae > Chamaecyparis > Chamaecyparis obtusa. The sequence continues at coordinate 741,758 of BSBK01001073.1, forward strand.
CTTGGACAGTCTGACTAAGAGTTTGTTTTCTTAGCAGCCAAAGAAACTCACCCAATCTTCTAATTTGACTTGGGGCTTCTTTAGATGTGTGTCTACCTCTCCATGAGATTTTAGTTGAAGCAACCAATGCATTCAACTTGTTGTAATCTTCTTGTAATGATTTGTCATCCCTAACTGTGCTCAACTGACTCACCTAGGACATCATTGCAAACATAGAAAATGAGCTTCCCAGGGCCCCTCCTTCCAAACATATAGTACATGGAGTCTCCTCACCCATTCCAAGAGCCCGTACAAAATTGACAATGGAATGATGAGCTAAGACTCCATTTGTTCAACCTGCCTGGTTCAAACCAATGATAGGGTACTTAACAAAAGAATTAACAAACTAGTTGGAATGCTTCAAAACTCAAAAAAAACACAACACAGAATTAAAAAACAACTTTTACTAACTTTTCCAATAGACACTGCGAGCTATCTAATCCATTAATCAACTGAAAACAAAGAAACAAAAAAACTCAAGAATTCACTAAAACCGTGTTACTCTACAAATCTTCTTAATTCCAAATTTTTTTTCCCCCAACCTTTTGCACAGATCGATGGAGGCCTCTTATAGTTGATCTGATGCCTAATTCAATGGTTTCATATAGTTACATAACCATCTTACTCGAAAATGCTCCCTTGCACAAATGTTGTCAATGTTGTGAATGACAACATTGACAACTTGTTACAACCTTTGGGATTTTGGTTCAAAACTTATTGTTCAAACACCATAAGACCCTAACCATGACTTAGTTAGGATATTTAGACCTCACATAGGCCACTTCTACACTTCTTTGCCCAATTTGACCCCTAAATGCTTCATTCCCACTTTTGCCACAATATTGGTAACTTGGGTACAAATTGGCACTTGCCTTCACAAAGGTCACACATGAGGACATCTCACAGTGATTGATTGTCCCTTGTGTAATTTCCACTTGAATGTATTTCTATTGAACCACATTAATGCTTTTCTTCTTCAACAAATGAGGACAGTCACTCTAAAGACAACATGATAATGTACACTCACTGTAAGGATAGTCACAAATGAGGACATCTCACAGTGACTGTCCCTTGTGTAATTGCTGCTTGAATGTATTTCTATTGAACCACATTAATGCTTTTCTTCTTCAACAAATGAGGACAGTCACTCTAAAGACAACATGATAATGTACACTCACTGTAAGGATAGTCACAAATGAGGACATCTCACAGTGACTGTCCCTTGTATAATTGCTGCTTGAATTACACAAGGGACAGTCATTGTGAGATGTCCTCATTTGTGACAAGGATAGTCACACATGAGGACATCTCACAGTGATTGTCCCTTGTGTAATTGCCACTTGAATGTATTGCTATTGAACCACATTAATGCTTTTCTTCTTCAACAAATGAGGACAGTCACTCTAAAGATAACATGATAATGTACACTCACTGTAAGGACAGTCACAAATGAGGACATCTCATAGTGACTATCCCTTGTGTAATTTCCGCTTGAATTACATAAGGGACAGTCATTGTGAGATGTCCTCATTTGTGACAAGGATAGTCACACATGAGGACATCTCATAGTGATTGTCCCTTGTGTAATTGTCACTTGAATGTATTGCTATTGAACCACATTAATGCTTTTCTTCTTCAACAAATGAGGACAGTCACTCTAAAGACAACATGATAATGTACACTCACTGTAAGGACAGTCACAAATGAGGACATCTCACAGTGACTGTCCCTTGTGTAATTGCCACTTGAATTACACAAGGGACAGTCATTGTGAGATGTCCTCATTTGTGACAAGGACAGTCACACATGAGGACATCTCACAGTGATTGTCTGTAATGTCCCCTTTTTGGCTAACTTGGAAAACAGGAACAATTACTCCACTTCTCAGACTTACTCTATCAGATACTTACAATTAAACTTAGTAATGGAGGTTACTTAAGATATCAACCGCTATTTCAGATTCAATCACAATATGTGTGCAAGATGATATTGATACCAATATGTTTAATAGCACTGTCGGATATAATGATATGAAATATGCTATGAATATGATGTTTCCTATCACTTATAGTGATAGTATAATGATGCTATGTTTGATATAAACAATATCGATATACAATCAATAAGTATTGCTTACAGCAATGTATTTGTTGTGTCTGATATGATGATGTAATTATGCAAATGTGTAATATCGCTATGAGTGATATGTTGCTATTTCAGATTCTGAATTATATGCTTGCAACTTCAAATATTGATGCTATTTCTGACTATCCTTTCTATCTGTGCAATCATGGTGTTGTCTCTGATCTGCAATGATAAACTTGAAACCAAACTGCCAAAGGCAGATGCTCTATTGAGTATATCCAAATATGGATAAGTAAATAAAGTTCTAATGATGCCTTGAGTGACTAACGAGAATGCATTCTTATATTGTCTTTAACAAATGAAGAGATGCTATGAATGAGACGTGTCTTGTTTCTTCCTCCATGTCCCTTTGTTAATCACACCTTTCCATAATCCGACAGTTCACATAATATTATTTCATTATTTTCTGATCATAGATAACTCCCAGATTGACTCAATATCAAATCTTTTTATGAAGGTAATCTTCCCTAATTGGTAGTGCAACCAGTAGTTAACATCCATTGTGTTTGTATTAGTTTGGTCTAACTATCATTAGTATTTAGTCAATCGATATTAACTCTTGCCTTATCCCATATTGTTATGATTATATCCAATCTTTCTACTCTGATATAAGTCGATATCATTTTCTGATAATTGTCCATTTATTGGTTGATTGCTGGTAATGGAGTTTGATCTTCAAATTGACTTCCATTCCTGTTAATACTTAAGGATACATTGTACTTATTATCCATGACTGATGCCTCATTCATCAATAGCTTGTGATATAATCACTGATGCTTTTGTGTTTCTACAAGATGTGGTTTATCTCAGACAATCGATAATCTTTCAATCCTTTAGTCGATATCCTCCTATGTGGTGTCTATTGATATAGATAGTAGAATTCAATCTAGTTTATGTTATTGTCATGATAACATAGGAAGTGATGGTGCATATTTGCTAGCGGGTCTTCATGTTTGATATTGCTTTATCGGATATGTCATTGTCTAAACTTGTGCAATTAATGATTATTTATAATATATGAATGGTTATCCTTCTTGCTTATCAATACATCTTCTAAAACACATAGCGACCTATCCCTTATTCATATCATGTTGATCTTGACTTCATAGTATTTGGTTCATTAATCATCCTCTCATGGTATCGATGTGTAATGACTAGTGATTGTTGTATCACTTCTTCATTCCTCATCATGATAGATAATGCAGATGTTTAATGTAGATGTATATCGATTACAGATATTCGATATTGCTTTAAACGTTATTATTATTATTATTATTATTAATGTTATTGTTATTATTAAATATTATAATTAATGATGTTAGTAATATTAATAATATTATAATAAATATTATTATAGTGATAACATATTGTTTTATATTGAGAGGTTTATTAATATTATTTATATATTAAAATTATTATATCAATAATTGATTTAATATTATTACTTAATATATTATTATAATATAATATATATAATTTATTAATAATTATTTATTATTAATTTATATTATAATTATAATCATAATTATATTATTTATTAATATTTTAATATTATTTAATTAACATATTACTTATTATGCTAACTATATATTATTATTATCTTTTGATAATAATTATATATTATTGTTATATACCGTTAATAATAGATTATTACATATCATCTAATCATTTTATTATTATACTAAGTTCAATATGTCACGGCTCATGACATTGTCCCTTGTGTAATTGCCACTTGAATGTATTGCTATTGAACCACATTAATGCTTTTCTTCTTCAACAAATGAGGACAGTCACTCTAAAGACAACATGATAATGTACACTCATTGTAAGGACAGTCACAAATGAGGACATCTCACAGTGACTGTCCCTTGTGTAATTGCCACTTGAATTACACAAGGGACAGTCATTGTGAGTTGTCCTCATTTGTGACAAGGACAGTCACGCATGAGGACATCTCATAGTGATTGTCCCTTGTGTAATTGCCACTTGAATGTATTGCTATTGAACCACATTAATGCTTTTCTTCTTCAACAAATGAGGACAGTCACTCTAAAGACACCATGATAATGTACACTCACTGTAAGGACAGTCACAAATGAGGACATCTCATAGTGACTGTCCCTTGTGTAATTGCCACTTGAATGTATTGCTATTCAGCCACATTAATGCTTTTCTTCTTCAACAAATGAGGATAGTCACTCTAAGGACAACATGATAATGTACACTCATTGTAAGTGTACATTATCATGTTTTATTACAAATGGACCTTATGTTGGTCGGGATATAAGTGCAAAAAAAAAAAGGAATGTTGTCATCTGTGTTTTCAACAGCGCCGAGAGAGATTCCCTCCGCGAAATCAAGCGGGTTATCATTTGTGTTTTGAACAAAGCGGGTTGTCATTTGTGTTTTGAACAGCACCGAGAGAGATTCCCTTCGTGAAATCAAGTGGGTTGTCATTTGTGTTTTCAACAGCGCCGAGAGAGATTCCCTCCACAAAATCACAGCTACAATTTCTGAGTATGTTGGGTTTATTTTTCTTTTGTCATTATTATTTAATCTGGTATTCAGCTGTTAGAGAGCTAAAATACCCAGAAATGAGGACATATCTATGTTGAATTTATTGTTAGCGGCTTTGGTTATTTAGAATGCTTCCCCACAATACTTAATTACACAAGGGACAGTCACTGTGAGATGTCCTCATTTGTGACAAGGACAGTCACACATGAGGACATCTCACAGTGACTGTCCCTTGTGTAATTGCCACTTGAATGTATTGCTATTCAACCACATTTATGGGCCCGTTTGGACCACGACACACAGTAGCATCTACAGAGAAGAATATCCCAGGTGTAACAAGTTGTAAGAATATACCAACAGTTCTAAGAAGTTCCCTAGCACGTAGTAGCATCTACAGAGAAGAATATACAACATGAGGGCAGCCACTGTAAAGACAACATGATAATGTACACTCATTGTATGTGTACATTATCATGTTGTCTTTACAGTGACTGACCTCATTCAAGTGGCAATTACACAAGGAACAGTCACTGTGAGATGTCCTCATTTGTGACAAGGACAGTCACACATGAGGATATCTCATAGTGACTGTCCCTTGTGTAATTGCCACTTGAATGTATTGCTATTCAACCACATTTATGGGCCTGTTTGGACCATGGCACACAGTAGCATCTACAGAGAAGAATATCCCAGGTGTAACAAGTTGTAAGAATATACCAACAGTTCTAAGAAGTTCCCTAGCACATAGTAGCATCTTCTAATTGTCTATACCACTTCACAAGGTATTGTTTGCACACATTGTTTTTGGTTCTTTTGATGGCCCTTGTTTTGAAATTGCTATTAGGCCTTGTAGCTTATATGTTTTGATTGCTGGAGAGCTTCTAAAGCTAAGCAAGAAGACCATTGCACGAGTTATAGCCGCGCGCTCAAGTTTGAAAATTGTATATTTTTTAATCTAATGTATATTTTAACTAGACTTTTAGCTTATTTTTGCTGTATATTTTAATCTAAAGGGAATCATGGATGTGAACTTGAAAGAATTTTGTACTTAGTTCTTATGGAGAGAATAGTAGTAGTTTACGGTCTAATATCAAATAGAGTTTTCCAATTATAGAAAGTTAATGAATTCTAATAGCTTATATGTTTTGATTGCTAGAGAGCTTCTAGAGCTAAGCAAGAAGACCATTGCATGAGTTATAGCCGCGCGCTTAGGTTTGAAAATTGTATATATTTTAATCTAATGTATATTTTAATCCTTTTGCCATGTCATGTAATATGTCTTGCCTTGTAGCTTATATGTTTTGAAATTGCTGTTAGGCCTTGTAGCTTATATGTTTTGATTGCTAGAGAGCTTCTAGAGCTAAGCAAGAAGACCATTGCACTAGTCGTAGCCGCGCGCTCAGGCATGAAAATTGTATATTTTTAATCTAATGTATATTTTAACTAGACTTTTAAAATATTAAAGGATTTAACTAGGTCTAAGAAGATTTGTGTACTTTTGACAATTTTGCTTAGTCACTGAAAGTTGTAGACCGAAGTTTTCATAGCCCAATTTTTGCTTCCTGCGAAGAATGATCATGTTAGATAATATAAGTGAAGAACAAAATAGGGAGACAATCGCTAGATTATGGTCTAACTTGAAAATAAAAGGTGATGGAAAATGTTATTGTCCCTGCAAAATTTGTAAGGGCTTAAACCGTAGAAGACTGCTAATCAAAACAGTTAAGAGACATTGTAGGGAGAATGGTCACATTGAAGGGGGGCATGACTATCATCCACTGGTAAGTTGTTCATTATATCATTTTAACAATTTATATACATATGAAATCACTTGATGATGAGTTGAAGATCATGGTTTATTTATGTTAATCAATTTTATATAGGTTGATCTCCCCAGGGAAGTACATGATATGGAGGAACATGGGGGTGCGAATATCCAAGGTGAAGATAATGATCCCATGGAAGATGACGATCATGCGCCAGAAAACATAATTGAAGATGATGGTATAAATACATTGATCCATGACACATTTAGTCCAAGCGGATCTGATCATGATGATGATGATAGCCTCGATGTACCTCTACTTGAGAAGGCATACGAGCCCCTATACAAAGACTCCCAAACAACTCTTCTCTCTGCTATATTGTTGTTGTTGAACTTGAAGGTTATGAATGGTTTATCCAACATAACAATGTCACGTATGTTAAGGTATGTCATATATGTCTTTATAGTTAACAAAGGGTGAATAATGTACCACTAATATTGTTTATATTAACAACTTATATTTTTTGTTGTAGATTGATAGGCGAGTTTTTGTTACCACCATCAAATATTCTACCTCACTCATATCGAGAATTATCTGCTATTATGAAAGATATTGGAATGGAGTATCAAGCAATACATGCTTGTCCCAATGATCATATTATATATTATAAAGAACATGAATTTGCAACACAATGCCCTGTATGTCATATGAGTAGATATCGAACAGATCGAATAACAAAAAAGGTGCCTCACAAGGTTCTTCGTTACATCCCCATTATTCCACGGATGCGACAATTATTCAGGTGTACTAGCTTGGCACAATTTATGGATTACCATGCACGCAATAGAAGTTGAGATGACATTATTCGAATCCCTGCGGATGGTTTGGCATTTATGCACATAGAGGAAAAGTGGCAACACTTCAAAGAAGAACCTCGTAATCTCAGGCTTTCATTGGCAGTGGATGGTGTCAATCCATTTGGAGAGATGAGATATGTTTGCTCGGTGTGGCCTATTTTTGTTATCAACAATAAAATTCCTCCGTGGATGTCAATAAAGAGGGAGCACATTATGTTGGCAATGATTGTTCCAGGTATTTTATCATTTGATAGTTATTAATTTACATGTACTTACAAATCTTACAGTAAAATGGTCACAATAATTATGTAATGTTACTGTTCATTCAAGTAGGTAAATATCAAGTTAAAGATATGAATGTATATATTGAGCCTCTTATTGACGAGTTGGTGGAGTTATGGAATGGTGTCACTATGTATGACGTGTCTAGACCAATAGGACAAAGACAATTTCAATTCCATGCAATACTTGTATGGACAATACATGATGCCCCAGGGCTAACACATTTTTGTGGTATGTTATAGTGAATTCAAGTTGCGCATGATAATTCTAATTATAAAAATCAACATATTTAATAATCCAATTATATCATTATCTTGTAGGTCTTCAAACAAAGGGAAAATTTGCATGTCCAGTTTGTGGTCCAAAGATGAAATCTCATCATTCAAAAATTTTAGGAAAGCATGTGTTTGATGAGTACAGACACTTCCTCCACAGGAATCATAAGTATCGAAGTATGGAAAAACATCTTTTCAATGGGAAAGAAGAGACTACATCAAAGCCACGAAGAATGACACCTCGCCTATGGAAGTTGGAATATAATAGAATTAATCGTCGAGGTAATGTCGTTCCACTTAATGGTTTATGTTTGTAATTTATATATTTCTATTGTGATTTTTGTTTACTAATTATGTAATTGATGATCGTGAAGGTCGTCAAGACACTACTGACAACCTTCCAAAGGGACTAAAAAGCTATCCCAGACAATTTAGTAGGTTGCCCTACTACGAGGACCTACAAATTGTGCATTTGTTTGATCTTATGCATGTTGGAAAGAATATAACAGAGACATTGTGGAAAATACTGGATGGAAGGCATGACAAAGAAAAAATTGTCAAAATTTGTAATGACATTCATGAATCCAATCATGCACTGAAGAATTTTATTCACTCAAATAGCAATAGAGATCAGATTAATATAAGTGCCCTTCCTTGGTTATTAACGGAGCAGCAAAGTGATGCCATAAAAGAAGTCATACGAAAAATTTGATTTCCCACAGGATTTGCTGGGAACATAAGCAATCTCATATCAAAGAAAAGTGAATTTGGGCCAGGGCTCAAAATGCATGATTGGCATACTTTCATCAAGGTAAGTTATGTTCTTCTGTATTTACAATATATTCATAAACTACGTGTACTATTCATTATGTTATGTTAGAAAATAATGAAATGATTGGTTTATAATTACTGCAGTACGTGCTACCTCTATCTCTCCCAGAGCACTTCAACAATAACATCAAACAAGTGATATATGATCTTGGAAAATACATGAGGTAAGCAATAATATCTGTTCAATTTATTGTATATATTTATTATATTCGCGATTTGTTTTTCTTGCTATGTAATCTATTGTATATTATTTTGTAAAGTCTCGTATTTATATATTTTTTGTGACTTGAATCTCTTAATGTAGGTGGTTGTCATCTAAAGAAATCCATAAAGAAGATATAAACTATTGGAAGAGAAGAATTCCTCATTTACTGTGTGAAATGCAAAAGTGTCTACCTCCAACTTTTTTCAATGCACAAGAACACTACCTCATACACCAAGTTGAGGAGATTGAATTGTGTGGACCTGCACACACTAGGTCAATGTGGATGGTTGAGAGGCACTTGAAATCTTTGAAGGCTTTGGTTTGACAAAGAGCACATCCTGAGGGTTCTATGGTAGAGGGATACATGGTATACCAGACTATGGTGTACATTACTGAATATCTTCCTAAGTTTGCTTCAAATATCCATGTAGATCACATTTGGGATCTCGACCCTTTTAAAAAATTCAAAGGGGAGTACTTGATGGGGAAAGGTAGATTGAGGAAAGTGATAGGTAATAAATTATAAGATGTTATTGTAATAAATTATTTCTTAATCTTCAAAATAAATCGGTTGTAAGTCATCTATTTTTTTTTTGTACAGTTGCTCGAGAGTGGGATGCACTACATTTGTATATTGCAAACAATCTTGATTGGATGATGGTATGGATTGAACGATGTCAACATTCTGGTCACACATTAACATGGGAAGGTGTATCTTCATTGGTTAAAGAAGATCATCGTAATGGAGATTCTAATGTTATGCAAAGGGAAATAGATTTAGCATATGGTTTAAGAGATTTCCAGGTACGTACAAAATTATTAATCACCCGTATGTTTATCAACTCACGATATAATAATTTTGACATGTTTCACATATTATTGCAGGTTAAACACCACAAGGGTATGTTCTATAATGGTCAAAAATTTTGTGTCAAAGTGTTGGATGACACGAAGAAAACTTGTGATTCTGGAATAACTGCAGTCTTTCAAGTGACTAATATTTCATCTAGAAATGACTTAGATCCTCAAGAGTCTAAAAATCAATACTATGGCATTTTGGATGATATACTTGAGTGCCACTTTAGTTCCTTCAAATTAGTACTCTTCATTGTCAAATGGTACAGGCTACGACTTAATCCAAATGATCCTAATAGAACTATTATTGAACATGATAATGGATTTACAATGGTTAATACAAGGTCGTTTGAGCCAGTTGGGGATGAGCCCTATGTTCTTCCAAGCCAATGTGAGCAGGTATTTTACTCAGAGGTTTCACATAAACCGGGTTGGTCATTTGTTGTTAGACATGAACTGAGAGGAAGGCCGATAAAGTATAATGCGATAGAAGAAGAAGATACCGAAGAAGTAGAAGATGATGTAGATGATGATCACGATCGACAATTATTGGATGATGTTCCTGAGACAAATTTTCATGAAGAAGAAGAAGAAGATGATGACGATGATGCTGCTACTGATGATGATGATGAAGATGATGTTGATGTTGATGATGATGATGTTGATGATGACGACAATGATGACAATGACGATGATGATGACGACGACGATGATGAGGATGATGATGATGATGATGATGATGATGAGGATGATGATGATGAAATTTAAAGGTATGCCATCAATCCTTAATGTATTTAATATTCATTTCTTGATAGAAATATATTTGTCTTAAATGGTTACATAGTTTATTCATTATCTATTTAAAAGCTACAAGTTTCAACTACAAACGAGGCTACTATCATGGGGGTGGTACATACTATTAAACCAACTTCTAATCAATGACTCCAACATACCATTTAGTTATTAAATTTTTGGCTAACATTTTTATACTTGATCTTTGACACAGGGGCACAATATGGAGCAACCGCCCGAAGGTGATGGTGACGATATTCCTAGCTCATCTACACATGAGTAGGTAAAACTCATTGTAATTGTGCAAACTAGATAGAAGCAAAATGTTATTTTTTTAAATGTTATTTTCTTCATTGTTTTGGAGTAATTTTGATAATACTAATACTATTGTTGTCACAGAGGGCCGGTGGTCAGAGAGAGGGAAAGCAACCTGCAGTCCCTCAGGAGTCCCCCCTTGTGGACCCTTTTTTTATTGATTTAGCAGAGACCGATGACCCGATCGGTTCCATTAAAAAGCTGCTAAAGAAAATTGGGAAAGAACTTCTACGTTTGGTATCCATACATCCTCAGACTCAGGAAATAAAAGACAGGGCAGCTGAGTTGTTGCGCACTTCTGAAAACTTTAAAGTAAGTATTAATGAAATTTTTAATTATTACAAGAGTTCAATAATGGTTTTTATGTTATGCTCTTTTATGACATTAATTAAAATATGGATGCATTGTCTTTATAGAGTTATTTGCGTAATTTTGAACCTCATTCCCATGATGAGGCCGGTACTGCAAGTGGTTCAGGTAGATCACATGTTCCATTCCCCACTCGTGTTTTCCACTGAATATATATAGGAATGATCATAATCATTGACAATACATGCTCTAACAATCTTTTTTTTTAATGCTCTAACAATGTTGTCCATGCTAGTCCACACGTTCTATATTTATGCATGCTCTAACAATTTTATTCTTCAGCTCCTTTCCATGATGATATGACAACACCACCTCCATCTAGGATAGCCACAAATGTCTTGCCGACTGCCATGTCAACAACACACAGCCTAAATGCACCAACTGTTGCACCATCTACTGGTACACAAATCCCTCTTTTTCTCTCTTTTGTTATGTGTTTAAGTGTTATGTTTTTACGATGTAGATCCCTTGATTGTGTTTGTGCCATGGGTGCTCTGCACCAATTTATTTCCCTTGAAGTATTATTTCTTGGAGGCATTTGATAATGGTTTTCATTTTTTGCAATAGGAGATGCAACAACTCCCGATGCAACATCATTTCCTGGATGTTCCCGTGTTCCTAGTACGGGAACGGTGAAGGATTGCGTATTGATCATTAGCAACGATGAAGGCATTCCCTTAAAAGTAGCCAAAGTTCCAGGTACTTTAAAGTTATTATTATTCTATAGTGATATAATAGTAATTTATTTTTTGATCACTCTTCATCGACTAATGATCCCATGATTATTTTGTAGGGAATGATATTTTTTGGTGAAAACTTGGTGATGAGTGTTTGCGGATATTCGGGCCCACCCTACGTACATGGTGGAACATCATATCCTAACTAAAACCCCAAACCACTATTTTGATTTCATATCATTGCTAGAATAGTTTTCCTTTTCATCAATTTCTTGAACTATATTAAAGGTAGCTTCTCTTCATTTATGAGTCTAACATGTTTTTTTTTACTTAAAAGGTGGAATAACCAAGATAAAAAGTTGAAGGATGATCTTGTACATAGTATGACCCAGCTTTTTGGACCTCGTGCATTCGAGAGAAACAAGCTCCTTGAAAAAGATGGTTTATGTTTGAAGTATGTTAGGGACCAGTACAGGAAATATTTAGAGGTTAACCCAAGGCACGAGCGTCTGTCCTGTGTTCTTGAGGCTGAGTGGCAGGCTTTGATTTTGGATGGAAAGTATAAAGCCGACATGAAAAAAGGAATTATGCCAGTAGAGAGTAGAGCAAGGTATGTGATACTTTTGAGAATGTAATTATGTACTAATTAACCTCTAAATTTTTCCTGTACTAGTCTCTAACATATTTCAAACTTTTCATAGATTGTCTGACACATCAAAGGCAACAAAGGCAAGATTAGAAAATCACGGGACACACAAGCTCGGCTCTAGTGGTTTTTCCAAACTTCAAGCACGAGTTGTAAGTATTAGTAAATCAAAACTTGTATCAATTTTTTTTTATATTGCAAGGAAATTTTTTTTGATCAAACAATGCAAGTAAAATTCACCATACCAAGCAAAAATGTAGGGGTCAGAGTTCAATAGATGCCTCACAGAAGAGGACAAGAGAATTGGCTTCCAACAAGGCTATAGAGCCGTGGCTGAACGGCTACAAGCTGAAATCAGTGTGCAAGGTTCAAATAATGATGCATCTGAGCCACAGGTAAATAAGCTAAATGAAATTTATTTCAAATTGAATACTTTACCAATTAGTCTATTTGATGTTAAGTTCTAATATAAAGTGAGTATATCTGTTTTAAGAAAGCAATGATAACAATGTGTAGGATATTGGAATGCAGCCTGACAATCCTTCTACACAATCTATGCATAATGAAGGTTCGCATGATGTGCATCCTAGTGGTGGAGGTATACATTTGCTATTAAAATTTTTATATGTAATTACAATTGGTGTTTGGATTAATGTAACATTTTGTATAGCAACTGTAGAGGATCGAGGGGTCGGTGCTCATGAGCATGTTGAGGTTGAGTCTAGACAAAATGATGTGGCCAGATTAGGTAATTAAAGAGCGCCACAGTTATGTTCTTTAAAATAATTAAATCCTTGTAACAATTATAATTAAATATTTTAAATTTAACTCTTTTATTTGTTATTGTAGAGGACCCCCCTTTGCAGCAGCATAGGAATTTGAGATCATCAAGAACAGAGAACAAAACAACTGATGAGGGGGGTATTGATGATAACACTGATGCTCCTCTTAGAGCTTACATAGAAAAAAAAATTAGAAAGAGAAAAAAGAAATGATTGTCATCTAAATACCTTAATTGATAATGACTGAATTTTATGTCTCAATGAATTTAATTATGTGCTAATGAATATTCATGAATTATGTGTTTATTTTCATATTGATGAATGTTGCGTGTTAACGAATCTAATGTGTTAATGAATGTTATCATGTGATATTGATTGAATGTTACATTTTATTAATAATTGAAAGAATGAATGAATGTTAGATGTTAACGGGGAATGTAGAGTGATGTTAGGGGGAGGGAGTGGGGCCAAATGAGCTTCCACCTTCACGTGGTTGACCCTGTTTAGTAGAGAATATTAAACTATATTCTCGAAACAAAGTGAAGCTCAATAAGATACTAAATGAGTCAAAATGGTTATCAAGGTCCTCTATCCATAAGATACTTGTAGTCAAAATGGTTATTAATAAGATACTTGTAGTCAAAATGGTTATCTAGGTCCTCTATCCATTCCATAAGTTCTTCACCATTCAAACTTCCTCCATAACAAGGAATGTGCTCTAGGTTAGTCATGAAGCCTAGCATGGACTGTCCCATTGTGTAATTGCCACTTGAATGAGGACAGTCACTGTAAAGACAACATGATAATGTACACAAGTACCGTGAAGGTAGTTGCAAGTTAGGGCTGTTTCATTGCATACCCGAAACAATGAAGATGTTACGGTCCACAAAATGTTTGTGCTTGAAAGATGAACAAATAAAATTAAACTTCTAAATAACCAAAGCCGCTAACAATAAATTCAACACAGATATGTCCTCATTTCTGGGTATTTTAGCTCTGTAACAGCTGAATACCAGATTACATAATAATGACAAAAGAAAAATAAACCCAACGTACTCAGAAATTGTAGCTGTGATTTTGTGGAGGGAATCTCTCTCGGCACTGTTGAAAATACAAATGACAACGTTTCTCTACATTATCATGTTGCCTTTACAGTGACTGTCCCTTGTGTAATTGCCACTTGAAGGAGGACAGTCACTGTAAAGACAACATGATAATGTACACTTACAGCCCGTGTACATTATCATGTTGTCTTTAGAGTGACTATCCTCATTTGTTGAAGAAGAAAAGCATTAATGTGGCTGAATAGCAATACATTCAAGTGGCAATCACACAAGGGACAGTCACTGTGAGATGTCCTCATTTGTGACTGTCCTTACAGTGAGTGTACATTATCATGTTGTCTTTAGAGTGACTATCCTCATTTGTTGAAGAAGAAAAGCATTAATGTGGTTCAATAGCAATACATTCAAGTGGCAATTACACAAGGGACAATCGATCACTGTGAGATGTCCTCATGTGTGACTATCCTTGTCACAAATGAGGACATCTCATAATGACTGTCCCTTCTATAATTGCCACTTGAATGAGGACAGTCACTGTAAAGACAACATGATAATGTACACATACAATGAGTGTACATTATCATGTTGTCTTTACAGTGGCTGCCCTCATGTTGTATATTCTTCTCTGTAGATGCTACTATGTGCTAGGGAACTTCTTAGAACTGTTGGTATATTCTTACAACTTGTTACACCTGGGATATTCTTCTCTATAGATGCTATTGTGTGCCGTGGTCCAAATAGGCACATAAATGTGGTTGAATAGCAATACATTCAAGTGGCAATTACACAAGGGATAGTCACTGTGAGATGTCCTCATGTGTGACTGTCCTTGTTACAAATGAGGACATCTCACAGTGACTGTCCCTTGTGTAATTGCCACTTGAAGGAAAAAAGCATTAATGTGGTTCAATAGCAATGTATTCAAGTGGCAATTACACAAGGGATAATCACTCTGAGATTTCCTCATTTGTGACTATCCTTACAGTGAGTGTACATTATCATGTTGTCTTTACAGTGACTGTCCTCATTTGTTGAAGGAAAAAAGCATTAATGTGGTTCAATAGTGATGCAGAGTAGTCAGGGCTTTTAGAATATACAAATATACATCCTTAACTCTCATTCCACCAAGGAAGAAGGAATTCCAATGGTTGAAACGTGAGTTAAGGTCTTTACATCAGTCAAACCCTGAAAATGAGGGTTTGTAAACAATGCACAGAAAATTTGAAATAACTTAGATTTGACTCCTTGGCTTCATGGCAACTTCCTTCAATCATGGTGTCTTTGGCTTGCATTAGGGATGCCCCTACATCAAATAGCAATGCATTCAAGTGGCAATTACACAAGGGACAGTACATGCCCATTAAAGTTGGTGTTTTTTTATCCAGCATGACAATGGAGACAACATACTCTGTGTCAATTTTACTGATCAAATTTCCCTCCGCCAAGAAAAGCAACAATCTGGGTATGATAAGGTGAAATTTTGTAGTCCTTTTGGGTATGATAACAGTTCCAGTTTCCAATAAGATGGTTCATTTTTATAATCTAGCTTCAATTTCTCTTGTGAAAATCTTTTTTTCATTTTATGGGTGGTAAAATATAATTATTATGCTAGAGGTGTGTACTTATGGATGATAATGAAACAAAATGATAAGATTTAAGACTCTTGTTTTTTTTTAAATAGCAATTTAAGTTTCCTTCTATTATAAATTACTGTTTTTCTATTTTTTAATGTATCTTTCCAGATCTTTTATATCAATTTTATTTATGAAATATAAATATATTAATAATGTTTTAGTGTTTTTAGGATTAGTTTATATCAATTCTATGTATCATCATTCGTCATTCAATTGTCAGTATTATTAACTTAGACTGTGCAATTGTAGAACTACTCGAATATGGGTTGGATGGATACTCAAGCAGGGGAACCCTCCTCAAATATCTCAAGCAGTGAACTTGGAAAAATGTGTCCTGAAGGAACCCTTTCCATCAGAGAGATAAAAGTACAAACAAGTAAAAGAAGCAGGCTCTGCAAATATGTTTTTGAGAAGAAAAATGATAGATTATTCGAGTATGGTTCATGAGGTATATCTAAAAAGACATTTTTTTTCTTATTATAATAAAAGAGGAAGTTGTGAATGTCAAAGTTGAGTGAAACAAAAATTATTTTCATCAAATTTTGTTAGGCTTGCTTTTGGGAATAGTTTCTTACAATATTGCTATTAAGATTTTTATTGTGTAGTTTTTAGATTAGGTTTATAAAATTATATTTCATGAGTAGTGATTCATATTAATCAATTAACGATACTTTTGGAAGGTATTTTCAATGTGTCAAATTTTGATATTTTTACAAGAATTAGATTGTGTAATTTTTTTAATTAAAGTCATTGACTCATATTTCATAAATAATAGTTCTCATGAATCCATCTCTTATAAGATTGAATAGTCTATTTAGGAAGTATTTCTGATAGTATGTCAAATTATGATATTACTATTACCATTAGATTGCATGGCTTTGAAGTCAACCTCATTGACCCATATTCTTCTCTGTAGATGCTACTATGTGCTAGGGAACTTCTTAGAACTGTTGGTATATTCTTACAACTTGTTACACCTGGGATATTCTTCTCTGTAGATGCTACTATGTGCCGCGGTCCAAACGGGCCCATAAATGTGGTTGAATAGCAATACATTCAAGTGGCAATTACACAAGGGACAGTCACTGTGAGATGTCCTCATGTGTGACTGTCCTTGTCACAAATGAGGACATCTCACAGTGACTGTCCCTTGTGTAATTTCCACTTGAATGAGGACAGTCACTGTAAAGACAACATGATAATGTACACATACAATGAGTGTACATTATCATGTTGTCTTTATAGTGGCTGCCCTCATGTTGTATATTCTTCTCTGTAGATGCTACTATGTGCTAGGGAACTTCTTAGAACTGTTGGTATATTCTTACAACTTGTTACACCTGGGATATTCTTCTCTGTAGATGCTACTGTGTGCTGTGGTCCAAACAAGCCCATAAATGTGGTTGAGTAGCAATACATTCAAGTGGAAATTACACAAGGGACAGTCACTGTGAGATGTCCTCATGTGTGACTATCCTTGTCACAAATGAGGACATCTCACAGTGACTGTCCCTTGTGTAATTGCCACTTGAATGAGGACAGTCACTGTAAAGACAACATGATAATGTACACAAGTACCGTGAAGGTAGTTGCAAGTTAGGGCTGTTTCATTGCATACCCAAAACAATGAAGATGTTACGGTCCACAAAATGTTTGTGCTTGAAAGATGAACAAATAAAATTAAACTTCTAAATAACCAAAGCCGCTAACAATAAATTCAACACAGATATGTCCTCATTTCTGGGTATTTTAGCTCTGTAACAGCTGAATACCAGATTACATAATAATGACAAAAGAAAAATAAACCCAATGTACTCAGAAATTGTAGTTGTGATTTCACAGAGGGAATCTCTCTCGGTACTGTTGAAAATACAAATGACAACATTTCTCTACATTATCATGTTGCCTTTACAGTGACTGTCCCTTGTGTAATTGCCACTTGAAGGAGGACAGTCACTATAAAGACAACATGATAATGTACACTTACAGCCCGTGTACATTATCATGTTGTCTTTAGAGTGACTATCCTCATTTGTTGAAGAAGAAAAGCATTAATGTGGCTGAATAGCAATACATTCAAGTGGCAATTACACAAGGGACAGTCACTGTGAGATGTCCTCATTTGTGACTATCCTTACAGTGAGTGTACATTATCATGTTGTCTTTATAGTGACTGTCCTCATTTGTTGAAGGAAAAAAGCATTAATGTGGTTCATTAGCAATGTATTCCCAGCATCTGTACCTGCATCTCTCTTATATACTACAAGTTGCTTGCCATCAAAAATTGCAGTTCCCTCACGTGACATTGATGGTGAAGTGTTCTTTTCAAAACCATCATCTGTGGTTACCAATGCTCCTGTTTTAGGCAATAAGTTTGTTGCATTCCATGAGCCATTGGTCAAGTTTCTTCTACGAGCTTCTGATGCCTCAAAATCTAAGTAGTGCCTACACATGCCTCGTTGTGGTTGATTATCATTCTGTACATGAATTATAATGAGTAATCAGTTTTGGGCCTTGGAATCTTGTATGTAACATGCACAGGCATTTCATGGCTAAATGAATCTATTTTAAAAGCATCAACTTTTCTTACATGATGCTGGATACATAAGTAGAACAAGCATATATCAAATTGGAAGCAATCAGAACTCCACAATGACATATTATTTAGAGTACTCTTCAGTTTAAGTAATAATGCATATATTGACACTGTAAAGACAACATGATAATGTACACTCACTGTAAAGACAACATGATAATGTACACTCACTGTAAGGACAGTCACAAATGAGGACATCTCACAGTGACTGTCCCTTGTGTAATTGCCACTTGAATGTATTGCTATTCAGCCACATTAATGCTTTTCTTCTTCAACAAATGAGGATAGTCACTCTAAAGACAACATGATAATGTACACTCAACTGTGAGTGTACATTATCATGTTGTCTTTAGAGTGACTATCCTCATTTGTTGAAGAAGAAAAGCATTAATGTGGCTGAATAGCAATACATTCAAGTGGCAATTACACAAGGGACAGTCACTGTGAGATGTCCTCATTTGTGACTATCCTTACAGTGAGTGTACATTATCATGTTGTCTTTACAGTGGATGTCCTCATTTTTTGAAAGAAAAAAGCATTAATGTGGTTCATTAGCAATGTATTAAATAAATTATTATTTTTTAATCCACCCACGGGCGTCGCAATTGCAACGGGAACCCGTCGTAATGCGATGCAGGCACTCGTCGCAATTGCTTGGGAGGCTTGTCATGATTGCGACGGCCCTCTGAAGCCATGCGATGGGGGGGCGACGCCCATGTCGCTAACAAATCTTAGCCACATTGCGACGGGATATGTGTCGCAATTGCGACAGCTACCCATAGACGTCGCAATTTGCGACTAAAAAATAGTGACGTCTATGGGTGTTGCTATTGCAACACATAGCCATCGCAATTGCGACACATAGCCATCGCAAAATGCCCCCAAATATATTAGTGTCTCTAAAAATTGGTAAATCAAGTAGCAAACATATGATAAGAAATGATAGTGATAGTGATAGTGATGAGAATGAACTTGATGAGCTTGAAGCATTAATGGCTAGAAGATTGTAGAAAGATAAAGGATGATATAAAGGAAAGATACCTTTAGCATGGTTTAATTGTAAATAGATTGACCATATTGCTGCTAGATGTCCTAACAAGAAAAGGATTCAAAAATAAATGAAAGATCTAATGAGAGAAAGTATGACAGAAAGGATAATCGAGAATACAAAAGTAACTGACAGTATGATAGAAGAAGTAACTAAGATTAAAAAGACAAAGGCAAGAAGGCATATTACCTTGTTGAAGATGAAGATGAAGATACCAACACTGATACTAATGAAGACATTGAGGTGGTATTTGTAGCTTTGAGAGAAGATTCAGAAGAAGAAGAAAGCTATGTAGAAACAACACTTATTTCTAAAGTTAGCAAGAATGATACTTGGATTATTGATAGTGGTTATACACATAATATGACTGGTGATGAAGATAAATTTGAATACCTTGAGTATTATAATGGTAGGTCATTTAAAATGGGAAATGATACGCCTTGTCTAGTAAAAGGAAAAGGGTCTATATTGTTGAACAATAAGATCAGATGTGAGAATCCATATTGGGAGAAAGGACTTAATTATAATATGTTGAGTGTAGCATATGTTAATAACATAGATCATTGAGTTTCATTTTAAAATAAAAAAGTGAAAATCTATAATAAAAATGGAAAGTTGGTCAGTACTGGTGAACAATCAAAAGGTAACTTATTTATCTTGACAATGCTGAAACTTCTTGTTTATTAGCTAGAAATGAAGATGTGTGGTTATGGAAAAAAAGGTTATGTCATGTGAATTTTGACAACATGGTTAAAATTACTAAGATAAGGAAAGTAAGAGGTTTACTAAGCATATCTAAACCTAACCATGTTATGTGCAAACAATGTTAAATGGGAAAAATGTCAAAATCTAGTTTTAAGAGAAAAAAATTTTCATCTAATGAAATCTTGGAGTTGGTTCATACTGACTTGTGTGGTCCTATGAAAACTCAGAGTTATTATGAAGATAGATACTTTATCTTTTTTTTTTTATGACTACTCTAGAATGATGATTTTCATGTTCTTGAAAGAAAAATATGAAGCTTTCAAAATGTTCAAATGATATAAATCAAAAGTGGAAAAAGAAACTAGTAAATAACTAAAATGCTTAAGAGATAGAGGAGGTGAATTTATTTCTAATGAGCTCACTAATTTTTGTAATGGGCATGGAAATAAGAGATAGGTTTTTGCACTGGGGACACCCTAACATAATGGGATTGTTGAAAGGATAAATAGATCTATTGTGGATTGTTCTAGAATACTAATGATTAAAAAGGATGTGGTGCAAGTATACTAGAGAGAAGTTGTTAGTACTACTGTATACACATTGAACTAAATTTAACTAAAGAAAGATTCAAACAAAACACCTTATGAATTATGGTATGGTTACACACCTAATGTAAGTTTTCAGAAAGATTCAATAATCCATTTTTCATTCTTATTCACATAGGAGATCAATGCAGTTTTCTCATCCTCATCAGATTCATCTTTCATTGCAACATATACTACCTCAATTTCAAAATCATCACTATCAATGTCAATTTCTTCTTTAGAAATGTAACAATATTTCTTACCTTTTCCTTTGTAGTCTTTGTGCCTTCGGTAGCTTCTGTCATCTCTTTTGTCTTTGTGTTTTCTTTTCCTTTCTTTATCTTTATCATTCCTGTCAGGACATCTAGCAACTATATGACCAACTTTGTTACATGCAAAACATATAATAGGGATTTTACCTTTATATTTTCCTTTTCCCTTTCTTAGTCTTCTAGCCATAAGAGCTTCTAGATCTTCAAGTTCTTCATCAGAAGTTTCACTGTCACTTTCACTTTCACTGATGCATCTTTATTTTTCTTTCTTTGGCTTGTTCAGAACTAATTGTGACTTAAAAGGAGATTCAACATTACCAATACTACCAACAGTGAAGTTATCATAGTTAGAGAGTTCAAAAGCAGTCAGCTTGCCAACCAAACTTTCCAAAGTAAGCATATTTGTAGAGTTACATCTAGATTCCTGAATGGTTAAGATCTTAATAGCATATATAGGATGTAGAGTTCTTAGTACTTTACCAATTATATTTTCATCCTCAATAGTCCCACTTTCTCCTCTAATAGCATTCACAACTTTTATTCTACCACAATATTGTGCAATGTTCTCACCTTCTTGCATTCTCATTTCATCAAACTTACCTCTGAGACTCAGCCTTAGCTTTCAATACATTTATGTCACCACCATAGATCTTTGCAAGAGTGTCCCACATCTCCTTAGCACTTGTTCAGTTGTTAATGTCCTCAAATTTTGGATAGCTTAGGGCAGATGCAATTTCTAGCATTGCTTGATTATGTTCTTGCTTAGCTCTCATTTCTTCGGTAGTCAAAGGTGTGATAGGTGAGACATAGTCATTCTCAATGTAGTACTTTGTAGAATCACCAATACCGGCTAGATGCAACTTCATCAAGCTTTACCATGCAAGGAAATTTTCCTTATTTAGCTTCGGTACCTCCTTCTTATACATCCTAATCATTTTCTTCAAGCCCCTTTAAACTTGATTTTTGTAAACACCAATAATAAGCAACACAACTATGATAACAATTGTTAATATGATTTAAAACAATAGAGAGGGGAGGTGAATCAATTGTTCTCAGGTCCAAATGTATAAAAAAAACTTCAATCACTTTTCCTTAAATCAGATCTAACAACCAAAACCAACTCGGTCATTACTGATTCAATAATAGAAACATATAACATTGCAGTCCACTACCCAGCTGTATCTAACTTGTAAAACACAAAAATGTCTAAACCAAAACATTCACACAAGTATTGACACCAGGATTTATAGTGGAAACCCAATCTGGGAAAAACCACTTTGTAACATGCTACTATTATTTTCACTCTTTTGAAGTGAGCTCGGTTAAAACCCAACCTTGTCAAAGGTTACAATACACACTATTAGGTGTGACCCGATTAAAGGATTTCAATCACTCTATTAGAAGTGAGCCTTGTTATAGGACTTACATACATTCCATTAGAATGCAACCTTGTTCAAAGGATTTAAACATATGACTCTTAGGTCAACCTCTGTTAAAAGGATTTTGACTATTACAATGGTTAGAAAGTAGCAGCAGTATTGATCTGAAAAACATACAACTCACTTTGCAAATATCAGATCCAATTCCATACACAAATGCTGGTTTACTAACTTTGAAACTTTGGCCATTTCCATCTCTGATCTACTCAGAACTTTTCTTCAAGAAATCACCACACTTCTCCTTCAGCCTTTTCTACTTATACAGTCAATAACATCTACTGATCTTCCAGCATCCTTTGTTCACCCATGCACACACATACCTAATGCTTAGATTCCTTTAATACTTCCTCAATTAGGTTAAATCATCTTTTTCCACTCAATCTCCTTTGTAGATCTTAGAGTTAGGTCAAATTCATTGAATCTACCCACTTTATGTTCTTCAGCTTCTTTTCCAGAAACATCTCAAATCTCTTAAAGATTTACAATAAAACATTTTTTAGTTCATTTAATGCTTTCAAACAATCAATAAATAAAGTCAACACATTTTACATAATCCAAGAATTCAATAATGTTGGCTGCAAATCTGAATTCTCTTCAAATATAAAAATACTGATACTCAGTCAATACTGGGATCAACTACTCGGTCTTCATGTAGAAAGCTTGGTCATTACTAAAAATGTTTCCTCAGCTTAAACTGTCTTCCCCGAAAATTAACAAATGTTCGGTCGACACTAAAATTTTGCTCGGCATATACTGACTCAGTCGACACTAACATCACTTGGCTTGAACATGATTTCTCCATTTTTGCTCAGTCAAGCCTACCAATTTAGTCTTCAATCTTACTAAGATAAATAATACATTATCTCATCATTGTACAACATAGTCAAGTACACTTTGTAGTATCAAGATAACTCAACCTTTCCTTAGGTGCTATTGTTACCAACATTTCCTATCCCCTTAGTAACACTCAAATAGATATAGTACTTTCCTAAGTAGCAACAGTCTTATCAGTTAAGATTTGACATCAATGAAAACACAACAATTGCTTCAATTGTAGTTTCCAACAATCAACATGATATCATAGATGCAGAGGTTAATTCTGAGTACACACAGTTGTGTAGTTATTCATATCTGTAATGTTCCTGACAGTGTTACAGGCAAAGTTTTGTATCTGATTCTCAGTATGGTTATGTTGGAGCCTTGCACATTTATATTTATGTTTTAGACATATCTAAAGAGCTATGTTCATGAACGTAGACTTAGTTGTGCAGTACAAGTTAAGTTATGATGTTTATCTTTGCCAATTACAATTTCCTAAGATTTTTTGATGGAGCCGACAGTGTTTATACTATTTTAGTAGATACACCTATCATTTTGATATGTGTGTTTGGCTTCATGTTTGGTGATGAATTAAGAATGTTTGGTTAAAAGTGCATAACATATTTTAGCTTGAGAATAAAGTTTCAATTAATTTGGTGGAGCTGACTGTGTGAAGCGACGCATCTACTCATATTGAGTTATGCGGTCCTATTTTTGTTGTGTGCTTGGTTTAGCTATTGGATATATTACTTAAGAGTTATATTGTTTCTCTATTATGATTTCAAGGAATTTCTAACAGGCTAACTTGATGATATCATTTTGAGAAAGATACTTATAGCTAGTCAGTTATGATTGCTAAGTGTGATTGAGATAGGAGAGCAGAAGATGTGAATGTATTGAGATAGTTAATCATCAGTTGAAGATCTATGTGAAGAAGTAAGAGAGTATATTCTATTCATTTGAATTGATCAAGATAGTAGGTTTACTTTCTAGTTCACCAAGATCTAGATATAGTGTGTATCTGTTATGTAGAAGGTTGTAACCTTCACCATTTGAGCAGTGAGCTCTCAAACAGTGTGTCCTCACCTCTAACAAGGTTATTTATAAAAGACTCCTAATAGGGTCCGACCCTTGACCAGGTCATTGTACTTCATGCATTGTAGATATCAAATCCTAATAGGGTTGTGAGATCTAACATGGATCATTATACTCTAGTGCAGTTTATAGTGGGTGCAAATTTCCACCGAGGTTTTTACCTATTTGGGTTTCCCCATAACCAAAATTGTGGTGTTTTGTTAAGTGTTATCTTTTTGTGTATATGTTTAATTTTATTTTGTACTTAATTAGACAAATAATTGAATCTTTTAGATAACTGATTCACCCTCCCCCCTCTCAGTTATTTCTTGGGACTAATCCTAACAATTAGCATCAGAGCCAAGTGCCTCAAAGAGAAAGTTTAACTTGAGGCTAATCAGATGACATTCTTTAGAAAAGAAAGTCCTAAGTACGATGGAGAGAATTATCTAGACTAGAAGAACAAAATGACAACACACTTGCAGTGCATTGGTTTTGAGATTTTTGAAGTAGCTACTAGAGAAGTTTAGATTCCTTATTTAACTAATCTTGCAAAGGATGATGCAACTATTAAGAAAAAGGAAAGGTTCACTTAAAATGCAATTTCCCAAGAAGCCCTTATCAACGCCTTATCTGATAGTGAGTTTTCAGAGATCAATAAAGTAGATAAAGCCTATAGAATATGAAAGTATCTAGAAGACATGTTTGAAGGAGATATCCAGGCCAAGAATGTGCACAAAAAGACATGGAAGAAAAAGTTAAATACATTGGAGATGATACCTAAAGAGAACATCAAATGCTACAATCAAATAATTAATGAAGCATTTGCATGAATCAAATCAAATATCTCATCAACATGAACCAAAAAACACTTTGAATCTTGAAAAATAGAGCCTCTCTTCTATAGATATGGATGGTCAAAGTTTGGTCAAATAAAGGAATTCAATACAGTGTTTATTGCTATAAATTTGATAGTTTCCAAATGTGGTGAAAGTGGTCTCAAATTGAAGATCTCATCAAGATGAACCAAAAAATACCTTGAATCTTGAAAAATAGATCCTCTCTTCTCAAGATATAGATGGTCAAAGTTTGGTCAAAGCAAGAAAGTTAGTAAAGTGTTCGTAGCTAAAAGTTTGACCATTTCCAAATTTGGTGAAAGTGGTCTCAAATCAAAGATCTCATTGAGATGAACCAAAAAAACACCTTGAATCTTTCAAAATAGAGCCTCTCTTCTCAATATACAGATGGTCAAATTTTGGTGAAAGCAAGGAAGTCAGTAGAGTGTTCGTAGCTTAAAATTTGACCATTTTAAAATCTAATGAAAGTGGTCTCAAATCAAAGATCCCATCAAGATGAACCAAAAAACACCTTGAATCTTCAAAAATAAAGCCTCTCTTCTCAAGATACAGATGGTCAAACATTGATCAAAGAAAGGAAGTTAGTATAATGTTCATAGTTAAAAATTTGATCATTTCCAAATTTGGTGAAAGTTGTCTCAAATCAAAGATCCCGTCAAGGTGAACCAAAAAACATGTTTAACCTTAAAAAATAGAGGCTCTCTTCTCAAGATATGGATGGTCAAAGTTTGTTCACACCAATGAAGTCGTAGCAAAAAATTTGACTATTTCCAAATCTGGTGAAAGTGGTCACAAATTGAAGATCTCGTCGAGATGAACCAAAAAATACCTTGAATCTTGAAAAATGGAGCCTCTTTTCTCAACATACAGATGGAAAAATTTTGGTCAAAGAAAGGAAGTTAATACAGTGTTCGTAGCTAAAAATTTGATCATTTCCAAATCTGGTGAAAGTGGTCTCAAATAAAAGATCTCATCGAGATGAACCAAAAAACACTTTGAATCTTGAAAAATAGAGCCTCTTCTCAAGATACAAATAGTCAAAGTTTGGTCAAAGAAAGGAAGTCAGTACAGTGTTTGTAGCTAAAAATTTGACCATTTCCAAATCTGGTGAAAATGGTTTCAAATCAAAGATCTTGTCAAGATTAACCAAAAAACATATTGAATCTTTAAAATGGAGTCTCTCTTCTCTAGATACAGGCAATCAAAGTTTTCTCAAAGCAAGGAAGTCAGTACAGTGTTTATAGCTAAAAATTTGACCATTTCCAAATCTAGTAAAAGTGGTCTCAAATCAAAGATCTCATCGAGATGAACCAAAAAACACCTTGAATCTTAAAAAATGGAGCCTCTCTTCTCAAGATACGGATGGTCAAAGCTTGGTCAAAGAAAGGAATCAGTACAGTATTCGTATCTAAAAATTTGATCATTTCCAAATCTGGTGAAAGTGGCTAAGATCTCATCGAGATGAACCAAAAAACACCTTGAATCTTGAAAAATGGAGGCTCTCTTCTCAAGATATCTAGACAATCAAAGTTTGTTCGAAGCAAGGAAGTTAGTTCAGTGTTCATAGCTAAAAATTTGACCATTTCTAAATACAGTTAAAGTGGTCTCAAATCGAAGATCTCATCAAGATCAACAACAAAACACCTTGAATCTTGAAAAATGGAGCCTCTCTTCCCAAGATACAGATGGTCAGAGTTTGGTAAAAGCAAGGAACTTAGTATAGTGTTCGTAGCTAAAAATTTGACACTTTCCAAATCTGGTAAAAGTGGTTTGAAATCAAAGATCTTAACGAGATGAACCAAAAAATACCTTAAATCTTGAAAAAGGGAACCTCTCTTCTCAAGATACGGAAGGTCAAAGTTTGGTCAAAGTAAGGAAGTTAGTACAGTGTACATAGCTAAACATTTGACCATTTCCAAATCTGGTGAAAGTGGTCTCAAATCAAAGATCTCATCGAGATGAACCAAAAAACACCTTGAATATTGAAAAATAGAGCCTCTCTTCTCAAGATACAAATGGTCAAAGTTTGGTCAAAGCAACGAAGTCAGTACAGTGTTCATAGCTAAAAATTTAACTGTTTCCAAATCTAGTGAAAGTAGTCTCAAATCAAATATCTTGTCAAGATGAACCAAAAAACACCTTGAATCTTGAAAAATGGACCCTCTCTTCTTAAGATACGGACGGTCAAAGTTTGGTTAAAGAAAGGAAGTCAGTAAAGTTTGTAGCTAAAAATTTGACCCTTTCCAAATCTGGTGAAAGTGGTCTCAAATCAAATATCTTGTCGAGATGAATGAAACAAGACCTTGAATCTTGAAAAATGGAGCCTCTCTTCTCAAGATACAGATGGTGAAAGTTGTGTCAAAGCAAGGAAGTTAGTACATTGTACGTAACTAAAAATTTGATTATTTCCAAATCTGGTGAAAGTGGTCTCAAATCGAAGATCTTGTCGAGATTAATCAAAAAATACCTTGAATCTTGAAAATTGGACCCTCTCTTCTCAAGATACGGACAGTCAAAGATTGGTCAAAGAAAGGAAGTCAGTATAGTGTTTGTAGCTAAAAATTTGACCATTTCCAAATATGGTGAAAGTGGTCTCAAATCAAAGATCTTGTTGAAATGAACCAAAAAACACCTTAAATTTCAAAAAATGGAGCCTCTCTTCTCAAGATACGAATGGTCAAAGTTTAGTCAAAGTAACGAAGTCAATATAGTGTTCGTAGCTAAATATTTGATCATTTCCAATTATGATGAAAGTGTTCTCAAATTGAAGATCTCATTGAGATGAATCAAAAAAACACTTTGAATCTTAAAAAATAGAGCCTCTCCTCTCAAGATGCGAAGGGTCAAAGTTTGGTCAAAGAAAGGAAGTCAGTACAATGTTTGTAGATAAAAAATTGACCATTTCCAAATATGGTGAAAGTGGTCTCATCTTAAAGATCTCATCGAGATGAACCAAAAAACACCTTAAATGTTGAAAAATGGAGCCACTCTTCTGAAAGATACAGATGATCAAAGTTTTGTCATAGCAAGAAAGTCAATACAGTGTTCGTAGCTAAAAATTTAACCGTTTCCAAATCTAGTGAAAGTGCTCTCAAATCGAAGATTTCATCTAGATGAACCTAAAAACACCTTGAATCTTGAAAGATGGAGCCTCTATTCTCAAGATACAGTTAGTCAAAGTTTGGTCAAAGCAAGGAAGTCAGTACAATTTTTGTAGCTAAAAATTTGACCATTTCCAAATCTTGTGAAAGTGGTCTCAAATCAAAGATCTTGTTGAGATAAATCAAAAAACACCTTGAATCTTGAAAAACAAAGCCTCTCTTCTCAAGATACGGATGGTCAAAGTTTGGTAAAAGCAAGGAAGTCAGTACAATATTTGTAGCTAAAAATTTGAGCATTCCAAATTTGGTGAAAGGGGTCTCAAATCAAAGATCTCATCGAGAGGAACCAAAAAAAACCTTGAAACTTTAAAAATGGGGCCTCTCTTCTCAAGATACAGATGATCAAAGTTTGTTTAAATCAAGGAAGTTAATATAGTGTTCGTAGCTAAAAATTTAACTATTTCCAAATCTGGTGAAAGTGGTCTCAAATCGAAGATTTCATCGAGATGAACCAAAAAAAATATTGAATTTTGAAAAATAGAGCCTCTCTTCTCAAGATACAGATAGTCAAACCAAGAAAGTTAGTACAATTTTCATAGCTAAAAATTTCACCGTTTCCAAATCTGGTGAAAGTGGTCTCAAATAAAAGATATCATCAAAATGAACCGAAAAACACCTTGAATCTTGAAATCTAGAGCCTCTTCTCAATATACGAATGGTCAAAGTTTGGTCAAAGCAAGGAAGTCAGTACAATGTTCGTAGCTAAAAATTCAATAGTTTACAAATCTGGTGAAAATGGTCTCAAATCGAAGATCTCATCAAGATGAACCAAAAATCACCTTGAATGTTAAAAAATGGAACCTCTATTTTCAAGATACGAACAGTCAAAGTTTGGTCAATGCAAGGAAGTCAGTACAGTGTTTGTAGCTTAAAATTTGACCATTTTGAAATCTGATGAAAGTGGTCTCAAATCAAAGATCTCGTCAAGAAGAACAAAAAAACACCTTGAATCTTGAAAAATGGAGCCTCTCTTCTCAAGATACAGATAGTCAAAGTTTCGTCAAAGAAAGGAAGTCAGTACAGTGTTTGTAGCTAAAAATTTGACCATTTCCAAATCTGATGAAATTGGTCTCAAATCGAAGAGCTCATCAAGATGAATCAAAAAACACTTTGAATCTTGAAAAATGGAGCCTCTCTTCTCAAGATAGAGACAATCAAACTTTGGTAAAAGCAAGTAAGTACAGTATTCGTATCTAAAAATTTGACTGTTTCAAAATCTCATGAAAGTGGTCTCAAATCAAAGATCTTATCTAGATGTACCAAAAAACACCTTGAATCTTGAAAAATGGAGCGTCTCTTCTCAAGATAGGGGTAGTAAAAGTTTGGTCAAAGTAAGGATATTAGTACAATAGTTGTAGCTAGAAATTTGACCATTTCCAAATCTAGTTAAAGTGGTCCCAAATTGAAGATCTCATCAAGAAGAACCAAAAAGTGCCTTGAATCTTAAAAATTGGAGCCTCTCTTCTCAAGATATGGACAATCAAAGTTTGGTCAAAGCAAGGAAGTCAATACAGTGTTCGTAGCTAAAAATTTGACCATTTCAAAATTTGGTGAAAGTGGTCTCAAATAAAAGATCTTGTCAAGATGAACCAAAAAACACCTTGAATCTTTAAAAATGGAGAGTCTCTTGTCAAGAGACGGACGGTTAGAGTTTTCTCAAAGCAAAAAAGTCAATATAGTGTTCGTAGCTAAAAATTTTCTTGCTCGTCCAAGAAATGTGATGTCTTCTTACATGTTTTCCTAAAATAGGTTCAGCTCTTCTCTCCTCTATTTCATCAGGTTCATCAACAATATTTTCAAATTCAGCTTCTGAATACTTGGCAACCTCTTCCTAATACTTGGTGAAAGTGGTCTCAAATCTGGTGAAAGTGGTCTCAAATCAAAGATCTCATTGAGATGAACTAAAAAAACTTTAAATCTTAAAAGATAGAGCTCCCTCCTCAAGATACAGGTGCTCAAAGTTTTCTCAAAGCAAAGAAGTTAGTACAGTGTTCGTAGCTAAAAATTTGACTATTTTCAAATCTAGTGAAAGTGGTCTCTAATCAAAGATCTCATCGAGATGAACCAAAAAACACCTTGAATCTTGATAAATGGAGTCTCACTTCTCAAGATACGGATAGTCAAAGCTTGGTCAAAGCAAGGAAGTCAATAAAGTGTTCGTAGATAAAAATTGACCGTTTCCAACTCTTGTGAAAGTGGTCTCAAATCGAAGATCTCATCGAGATGAACAAAAAAATATCTTGAATCTTGAAAAATGGATCCTCTCTTCTCAACATATGGAGGGTCAAAGTATGGTCAAAGATAGGAAGTTAGTACAATGTTCATAGATGAAAACTTGACCATTTTAAAATCTGGTGAAAGTGATCTCAAATTGAAGATCTCATCGAGATGAACCAAAAAATATATTGAATCTTGAAAAATAGAGTCTGTCCTCTCAAGATATAGACGGTCAAAATTTGGTGAAAAGCAAGCAAGTCAGTACAGTGTTCGTAGGTAAAAATTTGACCGTTTCTAAATCTGGTGAAAGTGGTCTAGTCAAATCAAATATCTCGTTAAGATGAAACAAAAAACACCTTGAATCTTAAAAAATGGAGCCTCTCTTCTCAAGATATAGACGGTCAATGTTTGGTCAAAGCAAGGAAGTTAGTACAGTGTTTGTAGCTAAAAATTTGATCATTTCCAAATTTAGCGAAAGTGGTCTCAAATCGAAGATCTCGTCAAGATAAACCAAAAAATACCTTGAATCTTGAAAAATAGAGCCTCTCTTCTCAAGATATGGAAGGTCAAAGTTTGGTCAAAGAAAGGAACTCAGTACCGTGTTCGTAGATAAAAATTTGATCATTTTCAAATCTAGTGAAAGTGGTCTCAAATCGAAGATCTCATAGAGATGAAACAAAAAAAATCTTGAATCTTTAAAAAGGGAGCCTCTCTTCTCAAGATACGAACTGTCAAAGTTTGGTCAAAGCAACAAAGTCAGTACAGTGTTTATAGCTAAAAATTTAACTATTTCCAAATTTGGTGAAAGTGGTCTCAAATCAAAGATCTCATTGAGATGAACCAAAAAACACCTTGAATCTTGAAAAATGGAACCTCTTTTCTCAAGATAGGGATGGTAGAAGTTTGGTCAAAGAAAGGAAGTCAATACAATGTTTGTAGCTAAAAAATTAACAATTTCCAAATCTGG
Source organism: Chamaecyparis obtusa (assembly GCA_027943335.1). Classification (NCBI taxonomy): domain Eukaryota; kingdom Viridiplantae; phylum Streptophyta; class Pinopsida; order Cupressales; family Cupressaceae; genus Chamaecyparis; species Chamaecyparis obtusa. Next base: position 773,548 of record BSBK01001073.1, read on the forward strand.
TGAAAGTAGTCTCGAATCGAAGATCTCATCGAGATGAACCAAAAAACACTATGATCTTGAAAAATGGAGCCTCTCTTCTCAAGATACGAACAATCAAAGTTTGGTCAAAGCAAGGAAGTTAGTACAGTGCTCATAGATAAAAATTTCACCGTTTCCAAATTTGGTGAAAGTGGTCTCCAATCGAAGATCTCATCAAGATGAACCAAAAAAATACCTTGAATCTTAAAAAATGGAGTCTCTCTTCACAAGATACAGATGGTCAAAGTTTCATCAAAGAAAAGAAGTCAGTACAATATTCATAGCTAAAAATTTGACCATTTCAAAATCTAGTTAAAGTGGTCTCCAATCGAAGATCTCATTTAGATGAACCAAAAAACACATTGAATCTTGAAAAGAGGAGCCTCTCTTCTCAAGATATAGATGGTCAAAGTTTGGTCAAAGTAAGGAAGTTAGTACAGTGTTCGTAGCTAGAAATTTGACTATTTCCAAATGTGGTGAAAATGATCTGAAATCAAAGATCTCATCGAGATGAACTAGATACGGATGGTCAAAGTTTGGTGAAAGCATGGAAGTGAATATAGTGTTCGTAGATAAAAATTTGATCATTTCCAAATCTGGTGAAAGTGGTCTCAAATCAAAGATCTTGTTAAGATGAACCAAGAAACACCTTAAATCTTGAAAATGAAACCTCTCTTCTCAAGATACGGATTGTCAAAGTCTGGTCTAAGCAAGGAAATCAGTACAGTGTTCATAGCTAAAACTATGACCATTTTCAAATCTAGTAAAAGTGGTATCAAATCAAAGATCTCGTCGAGACAAACCCAAAAATACCTTGAATCTTGAAAAATAGAGTCTCTCTTCTCAAGATACAGACTATCAAACTTTGGTAAAAGCAAGGAAGTTAGTATAGTGTTTGTAGCTAGAAATTTGACCATTTCTAAATCTGGTGAAAGTGGTCTCAAATTGAATATCTCATCGAGATGAACCAAAAGATAGCTTGAATCTTGAAAAATAAAGCCTCTAATCTAAAGATACAGATGGTCAAAGTTTGGTCAAAGTAAGAAAGTTAATACAATATTTGTAGCTAAAAATTTAAACATTTCCAAATCTCTTGAAAGTGGTCTCAAATCGAATATCTCGTCGAGATGAACCAAAAAACACCTTGAATCTTAAAAAATAGAGTCTCTCTTCTCAGGATAGGGATGGTCAAAGTTTAGTCAAAGCAATGAAGTCAGTACATTATTCATAGCTAAAAATTTGACCATTTCCAAATCTAGTGAAACTGGTTATGAATCGAAGATCTCATCGAGATGAACCAAAAAACACCTTTAATCCTAAAAAATAGATCCTCTCTTCTCAAGATAAGGAGGGTCAAAGTTTTCTCAAAGTAAGGAAATTGGTAGAGTGTTTGTAGCTAAAAATTTAACCATTTCCAAATCTGGTAAAAGTGGTCTCAAATTGAAGAGCTCGTCGAGATGAACTAAAAAACACCTTGAATCTTGAAAAGTAGAGCCTCTGTTCTCAAGATACAAATGTTCAAAGTTTGGTCAAAGCAAGCAAGTCAATACAGTGTTCATACATAAAAATTTGACAGTTTCCAAATATGGTGAAAGTGCTCTCAAATCGAAGACCTCATCGAGATGAACCAAAAAACACCTTGAATCTTGAAAAATAGAGCCTCACTTCTCAAGATATGGACGGTCAAAGTTTGGTCAAAGTAAGGAAATCAGAGTAGTGTTCGTAGCTAAAAAATTGACCATTTCCAAATTTGGTGAAAGCGGTCTTGAATCAAAAATCTCATCAAGATGAACCAAATAACACCTTGAATCTTGAAAAATAGAGCCTCTCTTCTCAAGATATGGATGATCAAAGTTTGGTCAATGCATGGAAGTCAGTACAACATAACGAAAAATTTGAATTTTTGCAAATCTGGTGAATGTGTTCTCAAATCGAAGATCTCATTGAGAGAAATCAAAAAACAACTTGAATCTTGAAATATGGAGCCTCTCTTCTCAAGATACGGATGGTCAAAGTTATGCCAAAGCAAGGAAGTCAGTACAATGTTTGTAGCTAAAAATTTGACTGTTTCAAAATCTAGTGATATTGGTCTCAAATCAAAGATCTCGTCGAGATGAACCAAAAAATAGCTTAAATCATGAAAAACAGAGCCTCTCTTCTCAAGATGCAGACAGTCAAAGTTTGGTTAAAGCAAGGAAGTCAGTACAGTGTTCATAGCTAAAAATTTGACCATTTCAAAATCTGGTGAAAGTGGTCTCAAATCAAAAATCTCATCGAGATGACCCAAAAAACACCTTGAATCTTGAAAAATAGAGCATGTCTTCTCAAGATACAAATGGTCAAAGTTTGGTCAAAGCAAGGAAGTCGGTATAGTATTCACAGCTAAAAATTTGACTGATTCCAAATCTACTCAAAGTGTTCTCAAATTGAAGATCTCATCGATTTGAACCAAAAAACACCTTGAATCTTTCAAAATGGACCCTATCTTCTCAAGATACAGAGGGTGAAAGTTTGGTCAAAGCAAGGAAGTCAGTATAGTGTTCGCATCTAAAAATTTGATCATTTCCAAATTTGGTGAAAGTGGTCTCAAATCAAAGATCTCATCGCTATAAACTAAAAAAACACCTCAAATCTTGAAAACTAGAGTCTCTCTTCTAGAGATACGGATGGTAAAAGTTTGGTCAAAGAAAGGAAGTTAGTATAGTGTTCATAATTAAACATTTGACCATTTCCCAATCTTGGGAAAGTGGTCTCAAATCAAAGATCTCGTCGACAAAAACTAAAAAACACTTTCAATCTTTGAAAATGGAGCATCTCTTCTGAAGATACGGACGGTCAAAGTTTGGTCAAAGGAAGCAAGTCAATACAATGCTCGTAGCTAAAAATTTGATCATTTCTAAATCTAGTGAAAGTGGTCTCAAATCAAAGATCTCATCGAGATGAACAAAAAAGAACCTTAAATCTTGAAAAATGGAACCTCTCTTCTCAAGATACAGAGAGTCAATGTTTGGTCAAAACAAAGAAGTCAGTACAATGTTCATAGCTAAAAATTTGACCATTTCTAAATCTGGTGAAAGTTGTCTCAAATCAAAGATCTCATCGAGATAAACCAAAAAACACCTTGAATCTTAAAAATTGGAGCCTCTCTTCTCAAGATACAGATGGTCAATGTTTGGTCAAAGTAAGGAAGTCAATACAGTGTTTGTAGCTTATAATTTGACCATTTCCAAATCTGGAGAAAGTGGTCCCAAATCAAAGATCTCATCAAGATGAACCAAAAAACACCTTGAATCTTGAAAAATGGAGCCTCTCTTCTCAAGATACAGACGGTCAAAGTTTGGTCAAAGCAAGGAAGTCAGTATAGTATTTGTAGCTAAAAATTTGACCATGTTCAAATCTAGTCAATGTGGTCTCAAATCGAAGATCTCATCGAGATGAACCAAAAAACACCTTGAATCTTGAAAAATAGAGCCTCTCTTCTCCAAATATGGACAGTCAAAGTTTGGTCAAAGAAAGGAAGTCAGTAGAATGTTTGTAGCTAAAAATTTAACAATTTTTAAATCTGGTGAAAGCGGCCTCAAAATTGAAGATCTCATCAAGATGAATAAAAAAATACATTGAATCTAGAAAAAGAGAGCATCTTTTCTCAAGATCTAGATGCTTAAAGTTAGGGAAAAGTAAGGAGGTCAGTACAATGTTCACAACTAAAAATTTGACCATTTCCAAATCTCGTGAAAGTGGTCTCAAATCAAATATCTCATCAAGATGAACCAAAATACACCTTGAATCTTTAGAAATAAAGCCTCTCTTCTCAAGATACAGAAAGTTAAAGTTTTGTCAAAGCAAGGAAGTCAGTACAGTGTTCGTAGCTAAAAATTTGACCATTTTGAAATCTCATGAAAATGGTCTCAAATCAAATTTCTTGTCAAGATGAATGAGAAAACACCTTGAACTTAAAATATGGAGCCTCACTTCACAAGATACAAATGATCAAAATTTGGTCAAAGCAAGGAAGTCAGTACAGTTTTCGTAGCTAAAAATTTGCCCATTTCAAAATCTGGTGAAAGTGGTCTCAAATCAAAGATCTCATTAAGATGAACAAAAAAACACCTTGAATCTTAAAAAATGAAGCCTCTCTTCTCAAGATACAGACAGTCAAAGTTTGGTGAAAGCAAAAAAGTTAGTACAGTGTTTGTAGCTTAAAATATGATTGTTTCCAAATCTGGTGAAAGTGGTCTCAAATCAAAGATCTCATTGAGATGAACCACAAAACACCTTGAATCTTCAAAAATAGAGCCTCTCTTCTCAAGATACGTATGTTCAAAGTTTGGTCAAAGCAAGTAAGGTAGTATAGTATTCGTAGCTAAAAATTTGACCATTTCCAAATCTAGTGAAAGTGGTCTCAAATCAAAGATCTCATTGAGATGAACTAGTAAACACCTTGAATCTTAAAAAATGGAGGCTCTCTTCTCAAAATACGGATGGTCAAAGTTATGTGAAAGCAAGGAAGTCAGTACAGTGTTCATAGCTAAAAATTTGATCATTTCCAAATCTAATGAAAGTGGTCTCAAATCGAAGATCTCGTCGAGATGAACCAAAAAACACCTTAAATCTTGAAAAATGGAGCCTCTCTTCACAAGATGTAGAGTGCCAAAATTTGGTTAAATTAAGAAAGTCAGTAGTGTTCGCAACTTAAAATCAAACCATTTCCAAATTTGGTGAAAGTTGTCTCCTCAAAAATCTCGTTGAGATGAACCAAAAAACACTTTGAATATTAAAAAATGGAGCCTCTCTTCTCAAAATAAGGAGGGTCAAAGTTTGGTCAAAGAAAACAAGTCAGTACATTCTTTGTAGCTAAAAATTTGACTATTTCTAAATCTGGTGAAAGTGGTTTCAAATCGAATATCTCGTCAAGATGAACAAAAAACACCTTCAATCTTGAAAAATGGAACCTCTCTTCTTAAGATATGAATAGTCAAAGTTTGGTCAAATCAAATTTGACCATTTTCATAGCTAAAAATTTGACCATTTCCAAATCTAATGAAAGTGGTCTAAAATTGAAGATCTCGTTGAGATGAACCAAAAAATAACTTGAATATTTAAAAATGGAGCCTCTCTTCTCAAGATACAGATAGTCAAAGCTTGGTCAAATCAAGGAAGTCAGTATATTGTTCGCAACTAGAAATTTGTCTGTTTCCAAATCTGGTGAAAGTAGTCTCAAATCAAAGATCTCGTCAAGATAAATGAGAAAACACCTTGAATCTATAAAAATGGAGCATCTCTTCTCAAGATATAGACAGTCAAGGTTTGGTCAAAGAAAGGAAGTAAGTATAGTCTTCGTATCTAAAAATTTGAAAATTTCCAAATCCTAGTGAAAATGGTCTCAAATCAAAGATCTCATTAAGATGAACAAAAAAACACTTTGAATCTTGAAAAGTAGAGCCTCTCTTCTCGAGATATGGATGGTTAAAGTTTGGTCAAAGTAAGAAAGTCAGTACAGTGTTCGTAGCTAAAAATTTAATCATATCCAAATCTGGTGAAAGTAGTCTCAAATTAAAGATATGGTCGATATGAACCAAAAAAACACTTTGAATCTTGAAAAACAAAGCCTCTCTGCTCGAGATATGGACTGTCAAAGTTTGGTCAAAGCAAGAAAGTCAGTACAGTGTTCATAGCGAAAAATTTGACCATTTCAAAATCTGGTGAAAGTGGTCTCAAATTGAAGATCTCATCAAGATGAACCAAAAAACACCTTGAATCTTAAAAAATGGAGCCTCTCTTCTTGAGATATGGACGGTCAAAGTTTGGTCAAAGTAAGGAAGTCAGTACAGTGTCCGTATCTAAAAATTTGACCATTTCTAAATCTGGTGAAAGTGGTCTCAAATCGAAGATCTGGTCAATATGAACTGAAAAATACTTTGAATCTTGAAAAATAAAACATCTCTTCTCAAGATATGGACTATCAAAGTTTGGTCAAAGAAAGGAAGTCAGTACAGTGTTCATAGCTAAAAATTTGACCGTTTCCAAATCTAGTGAAAGTGGTCTCAAATTGAAGAACTTGTCGAGATGAACCAAAAAACACCTTGAATCTTGAAAAATAGAGCCTCTCTTCTCAAGATACAGATGGTCAAAGTTTGGTCAAAGAAAGGAAGTCAACATAGTTTTCGTAGCTAAAAATTTGACCATTTTAAAATCTAGTGAAAGTGGTCTCAAATCGAAGATCTTGTCGAGATTAATAAAAAAACACCATGAATCTTGAAAAATGGAGTCTCTCTTCTCAAGATACAGATGGTCAAAGTTTGGTCAAAGAAAGTAAGTAAGTACAATATTCGTAGCTAAAAATTTTAGAGTTTCCAAATCTAGTGAAAGTGGTCTCAATTCAAAGATCTCATCGAGATGAACCAAAAAACACCTTGAATCTTGAAAAATGGAGCCTCTCTTTGCAAGATAGGGACAGTCAAAGTTTGGTCAAAGAAAGAAAGTCAGTACAATGTTCATAGCTAAAAATATGACTATTTCAAAATCTAGTGAAAGTGGTCTCAAATTGAAGATGTTGTCAAGATGAACCAAAAAAAACTTTAAATCTTAAAAAATGATCCTCCCTTGTCAAGATACAGATGGTCAAAGTTTTGTCAAAGCAAGACAGTCAGTACAGTATTCGTGGCTGAAAATCTAACCATTTCCAAATCTGGTGAAAGTGGTCTCAAATTAAATATTTCGTCAAGATGAACCAAAAAATACCTTGAATCTTGAAAAATAGAGCCTCTCTTCTCAAGATAGAGACGGTCAAAGTTTGGTCAAAGAAATGAAGTCAGTATAGTGTTCATAGCTAAAAATTTGACCGTTTCCAAATCTGGTGAAAGTGATCTCAAATCGAAGATCTCATCGAGATGAATGAAAAAACACCTTGAATCTTGAAAAATGGAGCCTCTCTTCTCAAGATAAAGACGGTAAAAGTTTGGTCAAAGAAAGGAAGTTAGTAAAATGTTCGTAGCTAAAAATTTGGCTGTTTCCAAATCTACTGAAAGTGGTCTCAAATTGAAGATCTTTTCATGATGAACAAAAAAAAACCTTGAATCTTGGAAAATAGAAACTCTTTTCTCAAGATACGAAGGGTCAAAGTTTGGTCAAAGCAAGGAAGTTAGTACAATGTTCACAGCTAAAAATCTGACTATTTCCAAATCTAGTGAAAGTGGTCTCAAATCAAAGATCTCATCGAGATGAACAAGAAAACACCTTGAATCTTGAAAAATTGAGCCTCTCTTCACAAGATATGGATGATCAAAGTTTGGTCAAAGCAAGGAAGTAAGTACAATGCTCACAGCTAAAAATTTGACCATTTCCAAATCTGATGAAAGTGGTCTCAAATCGAAGATATCGTCAACATGAACAAAAAGTCACCTTGAATCTTTAAAAATGGAGCCTCTCTTCTCAAGATACAAACGGTTAAAGTTTGGTCAAAGCAAAGAAGTCAGTACAGTGTTTGCAACTTAAAATTTGATTATTTCCAAATTTGGTGAAAGTGGTCTCAAATCAAAAATCTTCTCGAGATGAGCCAAAAAAAACCTTGAATCTTTAAAAATGGAGCCTCTCTTCTCAAGATATGAATTGTCAAAGTTTGGTCAAAGCAAGGAAATCAGTACATTATTCATAGCTAAAAATTTGACCATTTCCAAATCTGGTGAAAGTGGTCTCAAATTGAAGATCTCGTTAAGATGTACCAGAAAGCACCTTGAATCTTAAAAAATGGAGGCTCTCTTCTCAAGATAAGGATGGTCAAAGTTTAGTCAAAGCAAGGAAGTCAGTACAATGTTCGTAGCTAAAAATTTGATAATTTCCAAATCAGGTGAAAGGAGTCTCAAATCAAAGATCTCATCGAGATCAACCAAAAACCACCTTGAATCTTAAAAATAGAGCCTCTCTTTTGAAGATATGGATGTCAAAATTTAGTTAAAATAAGGAAGTATGTACAATGATCGCAGTTAAAAATCTAACCATTTCCAAATCTGGTGAAAATGGTTTCAAATCGAAGATCTCGTCAAGATGAATCAAAAAACATCTCGAATCTTGAAAAATGGAGCCTCTCTTGCTCAAGATACAGAGGGTTAAAGTTTGGTCAAAGCAAGGAAGCCAATACAGTGTTTGTAGGTCAAAGTTTGACGATTTTCAAATCTGGTAAAAGTGGTCTCAAATCAAAGATCTTATCGAGATGAACCAAAAAACACCTTGAATCTTGAAAAATGGAGCCTTCTTGTCGAGATATGAATGGTTAAAGTTTGGTCAAAGTAAGGAAGTTAGTATAGTGTTCGTAGCTAAAAATTTGATCATTTCCAAATCTAGTGAAAGTGGTCTCAAATTGAATATCTCATCAAGATGAACCAGGAAACACCTTGAATCTTGAAAAATGAAGCCTCTCTTATCAAGATAGGGATTGTCAAAGTTTGGTCAAAGCAAGCAAGTTAATATAGTATTTGTAGCTAAAAATTTGACCATTTCCAAATCTACTGAAAGTGGTCTCAAATCAAAGATCTCGTCGAGATTAACTAAAAACACCTTGAATCTTGAAAATGGGAGCCTCTCTTCTAGAGATATGCATGGTTAAAGTTTGGTCAAGGCAAGGAAGTCACTACTGTGTTCATAGCTAAAAATTTTACCATTTCCAAATCTAGTGAAAGTGCTCTCAAATCAAAGATCTTGTCAAGATAGACTAAAAAACACCTTGAATCTTGAAAAAGTGAGTCTCATCTCATGATATAGATGATCAAATTTTGGTCAAAGCAAGGAAGTCAGTACAGTATTCGTAGCTAAAAATTTGACCCTTTCAAAATCTGGTGAAAGTGGTCTCAAATAAAAAATTGAGCTTCTCTTCTCGAGATAGTGATGGTCAAAGTTTGGTCAAAGAAAGGAAGTCAGTACAGTGTTCGAAGCTAAAAATTAGACCATTTCTAAATTTGGTGAATGTGGTCTAAAATCAAAGATCTCGTCGAGATGAACCAAAAAACACCTTGAAACTTGAAAAATGGAGCCTCTCTTCTCGAGATACAAACGGTCAAAGTTTCATGAAAGAAAGAAAGTTAGTACAGTTCGTAGCTAAAAATTTTACCATTTCCAAATCGGGTGAAAGCAGTCTCAAATCAAAGATCTCATCGAGATGTATCAAAAAACACCTTGAATCTAGAAAAATGGAGCCTATCTTCTCAAAATACAGACTGTCAAAGTTTGGTCAAAATAAGGAAGTTAGTACAATGGTCATAGCTAAAAATCTAACCATTTCCAAATTTGGTGAAAGTTGTCTCAAATCAAAGATCTTGTCGATTTGAACCAAAAAACACTTTGAATCTTTAAAAATAGAGCCTCCCTTCTCAAGTTATGGATGGTCAAAGTTTGGTCAAAGAAAAGAAGTCAATACAGTGTTTGTAGTTAAAAATCTGACCATTTCAAAATTTGGTGAAAGTGGTCTCGAATTGAAGAACTCATCGAGATGAACCAAAAACACTGTGAATCTTAAAAAATGGAGCCTCTCTTCTCAAGATATGGATGATCAAAGTTTGGTCAAAGCAAGGAAGTCAGTATAGCATTTGTAGTAATAAATCTGACCGTTTTCAAATCTAGTGAAAGTGGTCTCAAATCGAAGATCTCATTGAGATGAACCAGAAAACATCTTGAATCTTGAAAAATAGATCCTGTCTTCTCAAGACAAGGATGGTCAAAGTTTGGTCGAAGCAAGTAAGTTAGTACAGTGTTTGGAGCTAAAAATCTGACAGTGTCCAAATCTGGTGAAAATGGTCTCAAATTGAAGATCTTGTCGAGATGAACCAAAAATCACCTTGAATCTTAAAAAATGGAGCCTCTTTTATCAAGATACGGATTGTCAAAGTTTGGTCAAAGCAAGGAAGTTAGTATAGTATTTGTAGCTAAAAATTTGACCGTTTCCAAATCTACTGAAAGTGGTCTCAAATCAAAGATCTCGTCGAGATGAACCAAAAACACCTTGAATCTTGAAAATGGGAGCCTCTCTTCTAGAGATATGCAGGGTTAAAGTTTGGTCAAGGCAAGGAAGTCACTACTGTGTTCATAGCTAAAAATTTTACCGTTTCCAAATCTAGTGAAAGTGGTCTCAAATCAAAGATCTCGTCAAGACAAACTAAAAAACACCTTGAATCTTGAAAAAGTGAGCCTCTCTTCTCATGATACGGATGATCAAATTTTGGTCAAAGCAAAGAAGTCAATATAGTATTCGTAGCTAAAAATGTGACCCTTTCAAAATTTGGTGAAAGTGGTCTCAAACCAAAGATCTCATCAAGACAAACCAAAAAACACATTAAATCTTAAAAAATTGAGCCTCTCTTCTCGAGATAGTGATGGTCAAAGTTTGGTCAAAGCAAGGAAGTCAGTACAGTGTTCGTAGCTAAAAATTAGACCATTTCTAAATTTGGTGAATGTGGTCTCAAATCAAAGATCTCGTCGAGATGAACCAAAAAACACCTTGAAACTTGAAAAATGGAGCCTCTCTTCTCGAGATACGAATGGTCAAAGTTTCATGAAAGCTAGAAACAAAAAAATGGAGCCTCTCTTCTCAAGACACAGATAGTCAAAGTTTTGTTAATGGAAGGAAGTTAGTATAGTGTTCATAGCTTAAAATCTGATAATTTCTAAATTTGGTGAAAGTGGTCTCAAATCAAAAATCTCGTAGAGATGAGCCAAAAAACACCTTGAATATTGAAAAATGGAGCCTCTCTTCTCAAGCTACATATGATCAAACTTTGGTCAAAGCAAGAAAGTCACTATAGTGTTCGTAGCTAAAAATTTGACAGTTTGTAAATCTGGTGAAAGTGGTCTCAAATCGAAGATCTCATCGAGATGAAATAAAAAACACTTTGAATCTTGAAAAATGGACCCTCTCTTCTCAAGATACCGATGGTCAAACTTTGGTTAAGCAAAGAAGTCAATATAGTGTTCAGAGCTAAAAATCTGACCGTTTCCAAATTTGGTAAAAGTTCTCTCAAATCAAAGATCTCATCGAGGTGAACCAAAAACCACCTTGAATCTTTAAAAATAAAGCCTCTTTTCTCAAGATACGAACGGTTAGAGTTTGATCAAAGCAAGGAAGTCAGTATAGTGTCTGTAGCTAAAAATATGACAGTTTCCAAATAAGGTGAAAGTGGTAAGGACAGTCAATTTTGTGAAAGTATAACAATGTAAGGACAAGCTAAACCTCTCTTCTCAAGATAAGGACAGACAATGTTTGGTCAAAGCAAGGAAGTCATTATAGTGTTGACGGCTAAAAATCTAACTGTTTCCAAATTTGACCGTTTCCAAATCTAGTGAAAGTGGTCTCAAATCAAAGATCTTGTTGAGATGAACCAAAAAACATTGTGAATCTTGAAAACTGGATCCTATCTTCTCAAGACAAGGATGGTCAAAGTTTGGTCAAAGCAAGGAAGTCAGAAAAGTGTTCGGAGCTAAAAATCTGATAGTGTCCAAATCTGGTGAAAATGGTCTCAAATTGAAGATCTCGTCAAGATGAACCAAAAATCACCTTGAATCTTGAAAAATGGAGCCTCTCTTCTCAAGATAGGGATAGTCAAAGTTTTGTTAATGGAAGGAAGTTAGTATAGTGTTCGTAGCTTAAAATCTGACAATTTCCAAATCTGGTGAAAGTGGTCTCAAATTGAAGATCTTGTAGAGATGATCCAAAAAATACCTTGAATCTTGAAAAATAGAGCCTCTCTTCTCAAGCTACGTACGGTCAAACTTTGGTCAAAGCAAGAAAGTCACTAAGTGTTCGTAGCTAAAAATTTGACAGTTTGCAAATCTAGTGAAAGTGGTCTCAAATCGAAGATCTCATCGAGATGAAACAAAAAACACCTTGAATCTTGAAAAATGGACCCTCTCTTCTCAAGATACTGATGGTCAAACTTTGGTTAAGCAAAGAAGTCAGTATAGTGTTCAGAGCTAAAAATCTGACCGTTTTCAAATCTGGTAAAAGTTCTCTCAAATCAAAGATCTCGTCGAGGTGAACCAAAAACCACCTTAAATCTTTAAAAATAAAGCCTCTCTTCTCAATATACAGATGGTTAGAGTTTGGTCAAAGCAAGGAAGTCAGCATAGTGTCCGTAGCTAAAAATATGACAGTTTTCAAATAAGGAGAAAGTGGTAAGGAAAGTCAATTTTGTGAAAGTATAACAATGTAAGGACAAGCTAAACCTCTCTTCTCAAGATAAGGATAGTCAATGTTTGGTCAAAGCAAGGAAGTCAGTACAATGTTCATGGCTAAAAATCTAACTATTTCTAAATCTGGTGAAACTAGTCTCAAATCAAAGATCTTGTCAAGATGAACTAGAAAACACCTTGAATCTTGAAAAATGGAGCCTCTCTTCTCAAGATACAGATGGTCAAAGTTTGGTCAAAGCAAGAAAGTCAGTAGTGTTCGTAGCTAAACATTTGACTGTTTGCAAATCTAGTGAAAGTGGACTCAAATCGAAGATCTTGTCAAGATGAACCTAAAAATATCGTGAATCTTAAAAAATGGAGCCTCTATTCTCACCATACAGATGGTCAAAGTTTGGTCAAAGCAAGGAAGTTAGTACAGTGTTCGCAGCTAAAAATTTGACCATTTTCAAATCTAGTGAAAGTGGTTTCAAATCGAAGATCTCATTAAGATGAACCAAAAAACACCTTGAAGCTTGAAAAATGGAGCTTCTCTTTTCAAGATATAGACGGTCAAGACAAGGAAGTCAGTACAATGTTCGTAGCTAAAAATTTGACCATTTCCAAATCTGATGAAATTGGTCTCAAAATGAAGATCTCATCGAGATGAACTTAAAAACATCTTGAATCATGAAAATTGGAGCCTCTCTTCTCAAGATATGAACGACCAAAGTTTGGTCAAAATAAGGAATGACGTAGTACGGTGTTCGCAGCTAAAAATCTGACCATTTCCAAATCTGGTGAAAGTGGTCTCAAATCAAAGATCTCATTGGGATGAACTAAAAGACACCTTGAATCTTGAAAGACAGAGCCTCTCTTCTCAAGATATTGATGCTCAAAGTTTGGTCAAAGCAAAGAAGTCAATACAGTGTTCGTAGCTAAAAATTTGACTGTTTCCAAATCTGGTGAAAGTGGTCTCAAATGAAAGATCTTGTCAAGATGAACCAAAAAAACCTTGAATCTTGAAAATCGAAGCCTCTATTCTCAAGATACGAATGGAAAAAATTTGGTCAAAGCAAGGAAGTCAGTATAGTGCTTGTAGCTAAAAATTTGACTGTTTCCAAATTTGGTGAAAGTTGTCTCAATTCAAAGATTTCGATGAGATGAACCAAAAAACACCTTGATTCTTAAAAAATGGAGCCTCTCTTCTCAAGATATAGATGGTCAAATTTTGGTCAAAGCAAGGAAGTCAGTACAATGTTCACAACTCAAAATATGACCTTTTCCAAATTTGGTGAAAGTGGTCTCAAATCGAAGATCTCGTCGAGATGAACCAAAAAACACCTTCAATCTTGAAAAAGGGAGCCTCTCTTTTTAAGATACAGACGGTCAAAATTTGGTCAAAGCAAGGAAGTCAGTATAATTTTTGTAGCTAAAAATTTGACCTTTTCCAAATCTAGTGAAAGTGGTCTCAAGTCAAAGATCTCATCGAGATGAACCAAAAAACACCTTGTATCTTAAAAAATGGAGTGTCTCTTCTCAAGATAGAGATGGTCAAAGTTTGGTCAAAGCAAGGAAATCAGTACAATGTTCGTGGCTAAAAATCTTACTATTTCAAAATCTGGTGAAAGTGGTCTCAAATCAAAGATCTCATCGAGATGAACCAAAAAACACCTTGAATCTTAAAAAATGGAGCCTCTCTTCTCAAGATACGGATGGTCAATGTTTGGCCAAAGCAAGGAAGTCAGTACAGTGTTTGTAGCTTAAAACCTTACCATTTCCAAATCTGGTGAAAGTGGTCTCAAATCGAAGATCTTATCGAGATGAACCAAAAAACACCTTGAATCTTGAAAAATAGAGCCTCTCTTCTCAAGATAGGAATGGTCAAAGTTTGGTCAAACTACGGAATTTAATATAGTGTTCGTTATTAAAAATCTGTCTATTTCCAAATCTAGTGAAAGTTGTCTCAAATCGAAGATCTCGTTGAGATGATCCAAAAAAAACCTTAAAATTTTGAAAAATAGAGCCTCTCTTCTCAAGATACTGAATGTCAAAGTTTGGTCAAAGCAAGGAAGTTGGTACAGTGTTCTTAGCTAAAAATTTTACTATTTCCAAATCTAGTGAAAGTGGTCTCAAATCAAAGATCTTGTCACGATGAACCCAAAAACACCTTAAATCTTGAAATATGGAGGCTCTCTTCTCAAGATATAGATGGTCAAAAATTGGTCAAAGCAAGGAATGACGTTAGTACAGTGTTCGTGGCTAAAAATCTAACCATTTCCAAATCTAGTGAAAGTAATCTCAAATCAAAGATCTCATTGAGATGAACTAAAAAACACCTTGAATCTTGAAAAATGGAGCCTCTCTTCTCAAGATACAGATGGTCAAAGTTTGGTCAAAGAAAAGAATTCAGTACAATATTCATGTTAGAATAACTGAGAGGGGGGTGAATCAGTTAGATTAGTTATCCTATAGTCCCAAATACAAAGATATACTCCACAAACCAATTCAACCAAATTATGCAGCTCGGTAACACAAAATATCAATCTGTCTATTCACTTTAATGATTACCAATATTTAACTAATTGTGATTACCTATGAAATCAACTATGCAGTATGTAAAGTATGATAGAAAAACAATCATCACAAATAACACATAACACAATGATTTAAAGTGGAATCCATGTTAAGGGAAAAACCACCTGGAACCAGTAACCCAAAATAATTCACTCTTCTAAAGTGAGCTCGGTGAAGAGCCAACCCTATTAAAGGTTACAATACTGACTGTTAGGTGTGACCTGATTATAGGATTTGACACCAACCGTTAACTTTTGACCAGCATTCACTATGGGTTCAACAAGATAACAATGTACATTCTCTGAATGACATAGGGTATAATATAAGATGGTTAAGTCCACTCGATTAAGAGATTTTCTGAGTCAATGGTTAAACTGATACAATAATGATCTAATTCAAATACAACTCAATTGTAGATATTCAGATCTATTCTAAGCCCATAAAATATCCTCTGGTCATTAATCAATTCATTTCCTCAATATACTTCAACTTACTTTCACTTGGTAAATGATTCTTTAATGCTCGGTAAACTCTACAACTCAGTTCTTCAATAACTAGTTTGACCAAGCATGCATGAATAAGTTCATCACGTGAATTATTTGCAGTCTTCTTCTTTCCGACATATTTCAATAATGAAACTCATATCTCTTATATAGATAAGTAAATTGTTTTCATATCAATCATTAGATTTTGCCGCTTAATCTTCTTTGTCCATTTTGCCTCTTAAACCTTCCTCGGTAGATGTGTCATTAACATGTTTCAATATCATAATAAACTTCATCCTTAATCTCAAAATCATACCAATATCTAGCTCATCAATTTTAGTTAGCTATTCTTAGCATTTAATGTTTTCATCCATACTCGATTGATATAGAAATGGGTCGGTGATAACTAGTTGAACTAGCTCAATTAATACTATCAATCAGTATACACTGCACTAGCTCGATGTATATAGAAATCTTCAATTACCAACCACATTCACTCATTTAATTTTAAATCTCTTCTTCATAATAGATTAATGTAACATGCTTAAGTCAACAATATAAAGCCATAGACTCATCAATAAGTTACCCAATGTTTTCCTTATCCGTATCTGTCATATCCATCTTTTCCTCATGTAGATATCTCAATTCCTCATCCTTTCTTCCTTCAATAGATGTTTAGATGTTTGTAACTAACATGATAAGTACTGTCAATACTAGTTGACATCAATGACATCATATTAACTAATTTAATCATCTTACATATCAATTTAGTACTCGGTGATCACTAATCACCATTTCTTCAGTTCATTCAAGTATTCAATCAGTTGTAGTTCATCAATATCTCCCCTTGGCATTGATGGAAAGACAAGAAATATGAAAATATGCCACACATATACCAAACATGTATTCTACAACTATGTAAAAAAATGTTGTGGCTCGGTAAGATCAAATTTAATATGTTTAATCACTACAAAACATAACAACATTACAAGTGCAGACTCTCCCTATGATTTTGATCTTTTCAGTTCTTAGATTCCCTTTCAGTTCTTAGCAACAAATATGTCTATCCCTTTCTCTTTGTTCTCAGTAAGTAAGTTTCCATATTCATTCTCTCTGCCTTTGACAAAAATGTTGAAGAAAATATACAAATAGTTCTTCAGCAACCAAGTATTTCTCTATTGTTCAATTCATATGATGTACCTTCAGTGTACAGATAAACAAATTTATGTTCTAGCTTCTACAATCTTTCACAACCTTAGACAAAATCCAAAGTGTGAGATATGTGAATAAACATGAATGATCTTCTAATAAGTATAGGTTGATGCAACCTCCAAACCACCTTAGTGACCAGTAGATAGGGCACAGACCCCAAGTCTAGTCCTCAAATACTCAAATATGTCCTTCGGTAATGGTTTAGTAAAGATATCAACAAGTTGTTCCTTAGATGTTACAAATTCTAGTTTCACCTGCTTCTCTTGAACTTGTTCTCTCAAGTAGTAATACTTGATGGATAGGTGCTTTTTTTTTTAATACATCATAGGATTCTTAGAAATATTTATAGCACTAGTGTTGTCACCATATATAATCACTGGCTCTGTGATTACCTTATTCATTCCTTCCAACACTTGTCTGATCCAAGCAGTTTTTGAAAAATTTGCAGCAGCAACAACATACTCTGCTTCAGTAGTGGACTGATAAATGCATGCGTATTTCTTGCTAATCCAAGTCACAAGCCTTTCCCCTAAAAGGAATGCTCCATAATTTGTGCTTTTTCGGTCATCTATGTTTCCAGCCCAATCTGTATCAGTGTAAACTCTAAGTTCAAATTTGCCTTCAAATGTATACCATAGTCCATAGTCTTTTTTTTCTTTAAGTATCTCAAGATTCTTTTCACTGCAACCATATGTGAATCTTTAGGATTGGCAGAAAATATAGCCACAATCCCCACTGCATATGCAATATCAGGCCTAGTGTGTACAACATACATTAGTTTACCAATCATTGATCAATACAGAGTCTAATCTACTTCTCTAGATTCATCATCTTTTGTCAATTTACAGCTAGTAACCATCAGTGTTCCCATAGGTTTAGTATCCTCCATGCCAAAAGTTTTCAATACTTCTTTAATGTATTTTGATTGAGTGATGAAAATCCCATCTTTCTATTGTATAACCTATAAACCTAGAAATAACTCAATCTCTCCAAATATAGACATCTCAAATTCCTTTCTCATGTCATCGGCAAAAGATTTGCAAATCAAATCTTGTCCTCCAAAGATTATATCATCAAAAAATATTTCAGCAATCAAAATGTTATCATCAGATCCTCCTTTCATGTACAAGTTATTGTTTTCACTAGTTCTTACAAAACCAATACTTATAAGATAAGCATGTAGTCTTTCATACCATTCCCTTGGTACTTTCTTCATTCCATAAAAAGCTTTGTGCAGTCTACATACCATGTCTTTCTGATTTTGATCAACAAACCCTTCTGGTTATTCTATGTAGACCTCCTCCTCAAGAATTCCATTAAAAAATGTTGATTTCACATCCATTTGATATACCTTAAATCCCTTATGTGCAACATAAGCAAGTAATATGCGAACTTCTTCCAATCTAACAATTGGTGCAAAGGTTTCACCATAATCAATACCTTCTTCTTGTGCATATCCTTTGAAAACAAGTCTTGCCTTATTCCTTGTAACTTCTCCATTTTCATTCAGCTTATTCCTAAAAATCCAATTAGTACCAATAACATTTTTATCCTTTGGTCTAGGCACTAAAGTCCATGTTTTATTCTTCTCAATTTGTTCAATTTCCTCATTCATAGCATTTATCCATTCCTCATTTTCAAGTGCATCCCTAACATTCTTAGGTTCAAACTCACAAACTAAGCATGCATTTTGTCTTAACTTACTTCGGGTCATCATGCCAGCTTGCTTATCTCCAATGATTTGGTTCTCAGGATGATGTCTTCTAACAAATCTTGCTAGCACTTGATCTCTCCTCTGTTCATCATTTTGTTCAGGTACATTCTCCTTCTCGGTAGCTTCTTCCTAATTCTCAATTTCCATTTGCTAATTCTTGGTAGCATTTTCCTGATGCTCGGTAGACTTAGCCTGTGGCTTTAGTAGATAGTCTGGATCTTCAACATAAGAAAACCTACCATAATCTTTCGGCTCCTTCATGCTTTCTTCTTCATTCTTTTTAGCAAACTCATCAACTCTAACATTAGTACTCTTTATCATCTTATTAGTAACCTTATTCAAACATTTGTAAGCTTTACTCTTAGTAGAATAACCTAAGAATAAACCTTCATCACCTTTAGAATCAAATTTTCCATTTCTATCATCTTTCATAAATAACACTTGCTACCAAAGATTCTAAAATAACTTACAATTGGTGTGTATCCAAACCATAACTTGTTTGTGTCTTTCTTTAGTTGAACTCGGTTCAGGACATATATTGTGGTGCTAACTGCCTCTCTCCAGTACATCTATGCAACATTTTTCTCAATCATCAATTTTCTAGCACAATCAACAATGGATCAGTTTCTCCTTTCAGCAATTCCATTCTGATGTGGCATTCTAGGTGCATAAATCTACCTTTTTATACTATGCTTATTACAATAGGTAGTGAATTCATCAGAAACAAACTCACCTCCTCTATCAGACCTTAAGCATTTCAATTATTTTCTATTTTATTTCTCAACTTTAGCCTTATACCATTTGAACATCTTAAATGCCTCAGATTTCTCCTTCAAGAACATAACAGTCATCAATCTAGTATAGTCATCAACAAACAAAATAAAGTATCTATCACCATACCATCTCTAAGTTCTCATGGGACCACATAAGTCGGTGTGAACCAACTCCAAAATTCCTTTAGATGAGTAGTCCTTACTTTTAAAACTAGATTTTGTCAACTTCCCTTTCTGACATTGATGTCACATAACATGATCAAGTTTGGTTAGACTAGGCAATCCTCTAACTTGTCTCTTTCTACTAATCTTAATCATGTTATCAAAATTTACATAACATAACCTCTTATACCATAACCATGCATCTTCATTTTTCACCAACAAACAAGAAGTCTCAGCATTGGCAATATAAAATAAATTACCTTTTGATTGTCGACTTGTTCTAACAAGCTTTCCATTTTCATTATAGATTTTCACCTTCTTATTCTCAAATGCAACTTGGTGACCTAAGTTATTCAACTATGCTACACTTAAAAAATTGTAATTAAGTCCTTTGACCCAATATGCATTATCACATCTAATTTTATCATTCAATAAAATAGATCCTTTTCATTTAACCATGCAAGGTGTGTCATTTCCCATTTTCAATGAACCTCCATTATAGTTCTCAAGATGATCAAACTTATCTTCATCACCAGTCATGTGATGTGTACAACCACTATCAATGATCCAAGTATCATTCTTACTAACTTTAAAAGTAAGTGTTGTTTCTACATACCATTCATCCTCTTCTAAATCATCTTTCATTGCAAAAAACACCACCTCAATATTATCATCAGTGTTGGTATTGGTGTCATGTTCTTCTGCAAAGTAACATGGATTTTTTCCCTTATCTTTGTGATCTCAGTGTCTCTATTGTAGTGTTGGTAGCCTCAATTTTTTCTTCTTCCATACTTTCCATCACTAGATTGGTCTTTTCCTTTGTCATACTCTTTCCTATTAGGACATCTTGCAGCAATATGGCCAACTTCTTTACAATTAAAACAAGCTAAAAGTAACTTTCCCTTATATCTACCTTTACCTTTCTGTTGTCTTTGGGCCATGAGTGCTTCAATTTCATCAAGCTCATCATCATTATTACTATCACTTTCATTCCTTATATTATTCTTACAATTGGATTTACCAATCTTTAGAGAAGACATAAAAGCAAACTCAAAACTTGGTACAACACTATTGTCAAAATTATTCACCTCAAAAGTTGTTAACTTTCCAATCAGACTATCAAGAGTAGAGTTCTATTTGGTGCAAACCTCATTTCATGAATAGTAGATATCTTGATTTCATAGATAGGCAACGAGGTTCTTAGTATCTTACTTACCACTGTAACTTCAGAAATAATACCACCAGCTCCACAGGTAGCATTAACTACCTCTTTGAATTTGTTTGTATACTTTGTGATATTTTCTCCTTCCTTCATCTTCATGTCATCAAATCTACCTCTCAAGCTTTCATCTCTGGCTCTCATCAAATTCACATCACCACCATAAACTAGAGCAAGTTTATCCCACATTTCCTTTGCTGTAGTAAAATTTTGGACATCCTCAAATTCAGCATTAGATAGAATAGCAGTAATCTCTATCATAGTAATATTGTGTTCATGATGGTCTCTCAATTGATCAAGAGTCAAAGGACCAATAGTTGGTTGTATGTATCCATTGTCCAGTAAGTGTATATCATATTCTCCAATTCCAAATATTTGAAGTCTCATCCGGCTTTTCCATGTAGTAAAGTTATCTTTGTTCAACTTTGACACTTCCCTCTTATACATCTTGTAATCTTTATGCTCAAGTCCTTAAAAATTTCAATAATGAAACTCATATCTCTTATATAGAAAAGTAAACCATTTTCATATCAACCATTAGATTTTTCCACTTAATCTTCTTCATCCATTTTGCCTCTTAAACCTTCCTCGGTAGATGTGTCATTAACACATTTTAATCTCATCATTTAAATCTTTTCTAAAATTTTTCAGTCGTAGACCTCATAATAAACTTCATCCTTAATCTTGAAATCATACCAATATCCAGATCATCAATTTTAGTTAGTTGTTCTTAGCATTTAATATTTTCATCCATACTCGATTGATATAGAAATGCGTCGATGATAACTAGTTGAACTAGCTCGGTTAATACTGTCAATCAGTATACACTGCACTGGCTCAATGTATACAAAAATCTTCAATTATCAACCACATTCACTCATTCAATTTCAAATCTCTTCTTCATAATAGATTAATGTAACATGCTCAAGTCAACAATATAAAGCCATAGACTCATTAATAAGTTACCCAATGGTTTCTTTATCCTTATCTCTCATATCCATCTTTTTCTCATGTAGATATCTCAATTCCTCATCTTTTCTTCCTTCAACAGATGTTCAGATATTTGTAACTAACATGATAAGTACTGTCAAGACTAGTTGACATCAATGACAACATATTGATTGATTAAATCATCTTACATATAAATTTATTACTCGGTGATCACTAATGACTATTTCTTTAGCTCATTTAGGTATTCAATTAGTTGTAGTTCATTAGTTCCTAGCTAAAAATATAACTATTTCCAAATATTGTGAAAGTGGCCTCAATTTGAAGATCTCAATGAGATGAACCAAAAAACACCTTGAATCTTGACAAATGGAGCCTCTCTTATCAGCACACGGATGGTCAAAGTTTTGTCAAAGAAAGGAAGTCGGTACAGTGTTCGGAGCTAAAAATATGACCATTTTCAAATCTGGTGAAAGTGGTTTCCACTCAAAGATCTTGTCAAGATGAACCAAAAAACACCTTGAATCTTAAAAAATGGACCGTCTCTTCTCAAGATACAGATGGTCAAAGTTTAGTCAAAGTAAGGAAGTCAATAGGGTGTTCATAGCTAAAAATATGATCATTTCCAAGTCTAGTGAAAGTGGTCTCAAATCAAAGATCTCATTGAGATGAACCAAAAAATACCTCGAATCTTGAAATATGGATCCTCTCTTCTGAAGATACAAATGGTCAAAGCTAGCTCAAAGCAAGGAAGTCAGTATAATGTTCGTAGCTAAAAAACTGACCATTTCCAAATATTGTGAAAGTGGTCTCAAATCAAAGATCTCATCGAGATGAACCAAAAAATATATTAAATCTTGAAAAATAGAGCCTCTCTTCTCAAGATATAGATGGTCAAAGTTTGGCCAAAGTAAAGAATTCAATATAGTGTTCGTAGCTAAAAATCTAAGTGTTTCCAAATCTAGTGAAAGTGGTCTTAAATCGAAGATCTCATCGAGATGAACCAAAAAAAACCTTGAATCTTAAAAAATAGGGCCTCTCTTTTTAAGATACAGATGATCAAAGTTTGGTCAAAGAAAGGAACTCAATACAGTGTTGATAGCTAAAAATATGACCGTTTCCAAATCTAGTGAAACTTGTCTCAAATCAAAGATCTCATTGAGATAAACCAAAAAAGACCTTGAATCTTAAAAAATGGAGCATCTCTTCTCAAGATACGAATGGTCAAAGTTTGGTCAAAGCAAGGAAGTTAGTACAACGTTCATAACTAAAAATCTGACTATTTTCAAATTTGGAAGAAAGTGGTCTCAAATCAAAGATCTCATTGAGATGAACCAAAAAACACCTTGAATCTTGAAAAATTGAGCCTCCCTTCTCAAGATACGGATGGTCAAAGTTTGGTCAAAGCAAGGAAGTCAGTACAATGTTCATAGCTAAAAATCAGACCATTTTCAAATTTGGAAGAAAGTGGTCTCAAATCGAAGATCTTATTAAGATGAACCAAAAAACACCTTGAATCTTGAAAAAATGAGCCTCTCTTCTCAATTATAGATGGTCAAAGTTTGGTCAAAGCAAGGAAGTCAGTACAGTGTTCGTAGCTAAAAATCTGACCATTTCCAAATATGTTGAAAGTGCTCTCAAATCAAAAATCTCATCAAGATGAACCAAAAAAAACATTAAATCTTGAAAAGTGGAGCCTCTCTTCTCAATATACAGATTGTCAAAGTTTGGTAAAAGAAAGGAAGTCAATACAGTGTTCATAGCTAAAAATCTAACCGTTTCCAAATTTGGTGAAAGTGGTCTCAAATCAAAGATCTCATTGAGATCAACCAAAAAACACCTTAGATCTTGAAAAATAGAGCCTCTCTTCTCAAGATATAGATGATCAAAGTTTGGTCAAAGTAAGGAAGTTAGAACAGTGTTTGTAACTAAATATTTTACCATTTCCAAAGTAGGTGAAGGTGGTCTAAAATCAAAGATCTCGTCGAGATGAACCAAAAAACACCTTGAATCTTGAAAAATGGAGCCTCTCTTCTTAAGATACAGACAGTCAAAATTTGGTCAAAGCAAGTAAGGCAGTACAGTGTTTGTAGCTAAAAATCTGACCATTTCTAAATCTAGTGAAAGTGGTCTCAAATCAAAGATCTCATTGAGATGAATAAAAAAGCACTTTGAATCTTAAAAAATAGAGCCTCTCTTCTAAAATATAGATGGTCAAAGTTTGGTCAAGGCAAGGAAGTTAGTACAATGTCTGGAGCTAAAAATATATCCGTTTCAAAATCTGGTGAAAGTGGTCTTAAATCAAAGATCTCATCAAGATGAACTAGAAAACATCTTGAATCTTGAAAAATGTAGCCTCTCTTCTCAAAATACAGATGGTTAAAGTTTGGTCAAAGCAAGGAAGTCAGTACAGTTTTCGTAGCTAAAAATTTGACCATTTCCAAATCTACTGAAACTAGTCTCAAATCGAAGATCTCATTGAGATGAATAAAAAAACACTTTGAATCTTGAAAATAAAGCCTATCTTCTCAAGATACGGATGATCAAAGTTTGGTCAAAGCAAGGAAGTCAGTACAATGTTTGTAGCTAAAAATATGACCATTTCCAAATATGGTGAAAGTTGTCTCAAATGGAAGATATCATCGAAATGAACCAAAAAACACCTTGAATCTTAAAAAATGGAGCCTCTCTTCTCAAGATATAGATGGTCAAAATTAGGTCAAAGTAAGGAAGTCGGTATAGTGTTCGTAGCTAAAAATTTGACCATTTCCAAATCTAGTTAAAGTGGTCTCAAATTGAGATCTCCTCGACATGAAACAAAAAAAATCTTGAATCTTGAAAAATGGAACCTCTCTTCTCAAGATACAAATGGTCAAATTTTGGTCAAAGCAAGGAAGTTAGTACAATGTTTATAGCTAAAAATTTGACCATTTCCAAATTTGGTGAAAGTGGTCTCAAATCGTAGATCTCATTGAGATGAACTAGAAAACACCTTGAATCTTGAAAAATGTAGCCTCTCTTCTAAAGATACAGACAGTCAAAGTTTGGTCAAAGTAAGGAAGTCCATATAGTTTTCGTAGCTATAAATTTGACCATTTTCAAACTTAGTTAAAGTGGTCTCAAATCAAAGATCTCGTCGAGATAAACCAAAAAATACCTTGAATCTTGAAAAATGAAGCCTCTCTTTTCAAAATATGAATGGTCAAAGTTTGTTCAAAGCGAGGAATTTAGTATAGTATTCTCAGTAAAAAAATTGAGAGTTTCCAAATAGGGTGAAAGTGGTCGTAAATAGAAAATCTCATTGAGATGAACTAGAAAATACCTTGAATCTTGAAAAATGGAGCCTCTCTTCTCAAGATACAGACCGTTAAAGTTTCGTCAAAGAAAGGAAGCCAGTACAGTGTTCGCAGCTAAAAATTTTACCATTTTCAAATCTGGTGAAAGTGTTGTCAAATCAAAGATCTCATCAAGATGAACCCAGAAACACCTTGAATCTTGAAAAATGGAGCCTCTCTTCTCAAGATACAGATATTTAAAATTTGGTCAAAGCAAAGAAGTTAGTATAGTGTTCGTAGATAAAAATCTGACCATTTCCAAATATGGTGAAAATGGTCTCAAATAGAACATCTCATCAAGATGAATGAAAAAACTACTTGAATCTTAAAAAATAGAGCCTCACTTCTCAAGATATGGACGGTCAAAGTTTGGTCTAAGCAAGGAAGTCAGTACAATCTTCATAGCTAAAAATCTTACCATTTCCAAATCTGGTGAAAGTGGTCTCAAATTAAAGACGTCATCGAGATGAACTAAAAAACACCTTGAATCTTAAAAAATAGAGCCTCTCTTCTGAAGATACAGACAGTCAAAATTTATTCAAAGCAAGGAAGTCATTACAGTGATCGTAGCTAAAAATCATACCGTTTCCCAATCTAGTGAAAGTGGTCTCAAATCAAAGATCTCATTGAGATGATTCAAAAACAACTTGAATCTTGAAAAATGGAGCCTCTCTTCTCAACATACGGACTGTCAAAGTTTAGTCAAAGAAAGGAGTGAGTATAGTGTTCATAGCTAAAAATCAGACCATTTCCAAATCTCGGGAAAGTGGTCTCACATCGAAGATCTAATCGAGATGAACCAAAACGCACCTTGAATCTTAAAAAATAGAGCCTCTATTCTAAAGATACAGATGCTCAAAGTTTGGTTAAAGCAAGGAAGTTAGTATAGTGTTCTTAGCTAAAAATATGACCATTTCCAAATCTAGTGAAAGTAGTCTCAAATTGAATATCTCGTCGAGATAAATGACAAAACACTTTGATTCCTGAAAAATAGAGCCTCTCTTCTCAAGATATAGATAGTCAAAGTTTTGTCAAAGTAAGGAAGTCAATATAGTGTTAGTAGCTAAAAATTTGACTGTTTCCAAATCTAGTGAAAGTGGTCTCAAATCAAATATCTCATTGAGATGAACCAAAAAATACCTTGAATTTTAAAAAATGGTGCCTCTTCTCAAAATACAGATGGTCAAAGTGTGGTTAAAGCAAGGAAGTCGGTACAATGTTCGTAGCTAAAAATCTGACCATTTCTAAATCTTGTGAAATTGGTCTCAAATTGAAGATCTCTTCAAGATGAACCAAAAAAAACTTTGAATTTTAAAAAATGGAGCCTCTTCTCAAAATACATACTGTCAAAGTTTGGTCAAAGAAAGGAAGTCAGTACAGTGTTCGCAACTAAAATTTTTTACATTTTCAAATCTAGTGAAAGTGGTCTCAAATTGAAGATCTCGTCCAGATGAACCAAAAACTACTTTGAATCTTGAAAAATGGAGCCTCTCTTGTCAAGATATAGATGGTCAAACTTTGGTCAAAGAAAGGAAGTTAGTACGGTGTTCATAGCTAAAAATATAACCATTTTCAAATTTGGTGAAAGTGGTCTCCAATTCAAGATCTCATCGAGATGAATGAAAAAACACCTTCAATCTTGAAAAATAGAGTCTCTCTTCTCAAGATATGGATGGTCAAAGTTTGGTCAAAGGAAGGAAGTCAGTACAGTGTTCATAGACAAAAATTTGATTATTTCCAAACCTTATGAAAGTGGTCTCAAATTGAAGATCTCATCGAGATGAACCAAAAAATAAAATGAATCTTGAAAAATAGAGCTTCTTTTTTCAAGATACAGATAGTCAAAGTTTGGTCAAAGCAATGAAGTTAGTATAGTGTTCGTAGCTAAAAATATTACCATTTCTAAATCTAGTGAAAGTGGTCTCAAATCAAAGATCATGTCAAGATCAACCAAAAACACCTTGAATCTTGAAAAATGGAGCCTCTTTTCGCAACATATAGACAGTCAAAGTTTGGTCAAAGTAAGGAAGTTAGTATAGTGTTCATAGCTAAAAATCTAACGGTTTCCAAATCTAGTGAAAGTGGTCTCAAATCGAAGATCTTGTGGAGATGAAACAAAAAACACCTTGAATCTTGAAAAATTGAGCCTCTTTTCTCAAGATACAGACTGTTAAAGTTTGTCCAAAGCAAGGAACTCAGTAGAGTGTTCATTGCTAAAAATTTGACCATTTCTAAATCTAGTGAAAATGGTCTCAAATCAAAGATTTCATTGAGATGAACCAAAAAACACTTTCAATCTTGAAAAATGGAGCCTTTCTTTTCAAGATATAGACGGTCAAAGTTTGGTCAAATCAAAGAAGTCAGTAGAGTGTTTGGAGCTAAAAATCTTACCATTTCCAAATGTGTTGAAAGTGGTCTCAAATCCAAGATCTCATCGAGATGAACCAAAAAACACCTTGAATCTTGAAAAATGGAGACTGTCTTCACAAGATACGGATGATTAAAGTTTGGTCAAAGCAAGGAAGTCAGTACAAAGTTCATAGCTAAAAATTTGTCCATTTCCACATCTGGTGAAAGTTTTCTCAAATCATAAATCTCATCAA
The DNA here is from genome assembly GCA_027943335.1 of Chamaecyparis obtusa. Lineage (NCBI taxonomy): Eukaryota > Viridiplantae > Streptophyta > Pinopsida > Cupressales > Cupressaceae > Chamaecyparis > Chamaecyparis obtusa. The sequence goes on from BSBK01001073.1 coordinate 800,744, forward strand.
GATGAACCAAAACACACCTTGAATCTTGAAAAATGGACCCTCTCTTCTCACATATGGATGGTCAAAGTTTGGTCAAAGAAAGGAAGTCAATACAATGTTCGTAGCTAAAAATATGACTGTTTCCAAATCTGGTGAAAGTTGTCTCAAATCAAAGATCTCATTGAGATGAACTAGAAAACACCTTGAATCTTTAAAAATGGAGCCTCTCTTCTCAAGATACAAATGGTCAAAGTTTGGTCAAAGTAAAGAAGTCAGAACAGTGCTTGTAGCTAAAAATCTAAGTATTTCCAAATCTAGGGAAAGTAGTCTCCCATCATAGATCTCATTGAGATGAGTGAAAAAACATTTTGAATCTTGAAAAGAGGAGCCTCTCTTCTCAAGATAAAGATGAACAAAGTTTGGTCAAAGCAAGGAAGTCAGTACAGTGTTCGGAGCTAAAAATCTAACCATTTCTAAATCTGGTGAAATTGGTCTCAAATCAAAGATGTGGTTGAGATCAACTAAAAAACACCTTGAATCTTGATAAACAGAGCCTCTTTTCTCAAGATACAGACAATCAAAATATGGTTAAAGCAAGGAAGTCAGTACAATATTCGTACTTGAAAATTTGACCATTTCCAAATCTAGTGAAAGTGGTCTCAAATAAAAGATCTCATTGAGATGAACAAAAAAACACCTTGAATCTATAAAAATAGAGCCTCTCTTCTCAAGATACAAACTCTCAAAGTTTAGTGAGAGTAAGGAAGTTAGTACAGTGTTTGTAGCTAAAAATCTGACCATTTCTAAATCTGGTAAAAGTGGTCTCAAATCATAGATCTCGTTGATATGAACCAAAAAAAACTTTGAATCTTGAAAAATGAAGCCTCTCTTCTCAAGATATAGATGATCAAAGTTTGGTCAAACCAAGGAAGTCAGTATAGTATTCACAACTAAAAATCTGACCATTTCCAAATCTGGTGAAAGTGGTCTCAAATCAAAGATCTCATCGAGATGAACCAAAAAATACCTTAAATCCTAAAAAATGGAGACTCTCTTCTCAAGATATAGATGGTCAAAGTTTGGTCAAAGAAAGGAAGTCAGTATAGTGTTCGTAGCTAAAAATGTGACCGTTTCCAAATCTGGAGAAAGTAGATCTCGTTAAGATGAACCAAAAAATACCTTAAATCTTGAAAAATGGAGCCCTCAAAATACAGACGGTCAAATTTTGGTCAAAGAAGGGAAGTTAGTACTGTGTTTGTAGCTAAAAATTTGATCGTTACCAAATCTGGTGAAAGTGGTCTCAAATCAAAGATCTTGTCGAGATGAAACAAAAAACACCTTGAATCTTCTAAAATGGAGCCTCTCTTCTCGAGATACGGATGGTCAAAGATTGGTCAAAGCAAGGAAGTCAGTACAATATTTGTAGCTAAAAATTTGACCATTTTCAAAACTAATGAAAGTGGTTTCAAATCAAAGATCTTGTCAAGATGAACCAAAAAACACCTTGAATCTTGAATAACGTAGCCTCTCTTCTCAAGATACAGACAGTCAATGATTGGTCAAAGTAAGGATGTCAGTACAGTGTTAGTAGCTAAAAATATGACCATTTTCAAATATGGTGAAAATGGTCTCAAATTTTGGTCAAAGCAAAGAAGTCAATACAGTGCATGTCGTTAAAAATTTGACCTTTTCCAAAACTAGTGAAAGTCCTCTCAAATCAAAGATCTCGTCAAGATGAACCAAAAAACACCTCAAATTTTCAAAAATAGATACTATATTCTCGAGATACAGAAGATCAAAGTTTGGTCAAAGCAAGGAAGTCAGTACAGTGTTAGTAGCTAAAAATTTGACCATTTCCAAATCTGGTGAAAGTGGTCTCAAATCAAAGATCTCGTCAAGATGAACCAAAAATACCTTCAATCTTGAAAAATGGAGCGTCTCTTCTCAAGATATGAATGGTCAAAGTTTGGTCAAAGTAAAAAAGTTAGTACAGTATTTGTAGCTAAAAATTTAACCGTTTCCAAATCTAGTGAACATGGTCTCAAATCAAAGATATCGTCTAGATGAACCAAACAACACCATTAATCTTAAAAAATAGAGCCTCTCTTCTCGAGATACGAACACTAAAAGTTTGGCCAAAGCAAGGAAGTCAGTATAGTATATGTAGCTAAAAATTTGATCATTTTCAAATTTGGTGAAAGTGGTCTCAAATCGAAGATCTCATCGAGATGAACCAAAAAACACCTTGAATCTAGAAAAATGGATCGTCTCTTCTCGAGATATAGACGGTCAAATCTTGGTCAAAGCAAGAAAGTCAGTACAATGTTTGTAGTGAAAAATTTGACCATTTCAAAATCTGGTGACAATGATTTCAAATCAAAGATCTCGTCAAGATTGACCAAAAAACACCTTGAATCTTGAAAAATGGAGCCTTTCATCTTGAGATACACACTGTCAAAGTTTGGTCAAAGCAAGGAAGTCAGTACAATGTTTGTAGCTAAAAATATGACCCTTTCCAAATCTGGTGAAAGTGGTCTCAAATCAAAGATGTCGTCAAGATAAAGCAAAAAACACCTTGAATCTTTAAAATAGGAGCCTCTCCTCTCGAGATACGAATGATCAAAATTTTGTCAAAGCAAGGAAGTTAGTAGAGTGTTCGTAGCTAAAAATTTCACTGTTTCCAAATCTTGTGAAAGTGGTCTCAAATCAAAGATCTCATCAAGATGAACTTAAAAAACACCTTGAATCTTAAAATACGAAGCCTCTCTACTCCAAATACAAATGGTCAAAGTTTTGTCAAAGAAATGAAGTCAGTACAGTGTCCATAGTTAAAAAATTTGATCATTTCCAAATTTGGTGAAAGTGGTCTCAAATCAAAGATCTCGTCAAGATGAACCAAAAAACACCTTGAATGTTGTAAAATAGAGCCTCTCTTCTTGAGATACAGATGATCAAAGTTTAGTCAAAGAAAGGAAGTCAGTACAGTGTTCATAGCTAATAATTTGACCATTTCCAAATATGGTTAAAGTGTTCTCAAATCGAAGAACTCATCGTGATGAACCAAAAAACACCATGCATCTTGAAAAATAGATCATCTCTTCTCGAGATACAGATGGTCAAATTTTGCTCAAAGTAAAGAAGTCTTTACAATATTCATAGTTAAAAATTTGACCATTTCCAAATCTAGTGAAATTTGTCTCAAATTGAAGATCTCGTCGAGATGAACCAAAAAAACACCTTGAATTTTGAAAAATAGAGCCTCTCTTCTCAAGATAGAGATGGTCAAAGTTTGGTCAAAGCAAGGAAGTTAGTACAGTGTTCATAGCTAAAAATTTGACTGTTTCCAAATCTGGTGAAATTTGTCTCAAATCAAAGATCTCATCGTGATCAACCAAAAAATACATTAAATATTAAAAAATAGAGCCTCTCTTCTCGAGATATAGATGGTCAAATTTTGGTCAAAGAAAGGAAGTCAGTACAGTGTTCGTAGCTAAAAATTTAACCATTTTTGAATCTGGTGAAAGTGGTCTCAAATCAAAGATATCATCAAGATGAACAAAATAACAGATTGAATCTTGAAAAATTGAGTCTCTCTTCTTGAGATAGGGATGGTGAAAGTTTGGTCAAAGCAAGGAAGTCAGTACAATGTTTGTAGCTAAAAATTTGATCATTTCCAAATCTGGTGAAAGTGGTCTCAAATCGAAGATATCATTGAGATGAACCAAAAAATACCTTGAATCTTGAAAATGGAGCATCTCTTCTCAAGATACAGACAGTCAAAATTTAATCAAAGTAAGGAAGTCAATATAGTGTTCGTAGCTAAAAATTTGACTATTTCCAAATATGGTGAAAGTGGTTTGAAATCGAAGATCTCATCGAGATGAACCAAAAAACACCTTGAATCTTAAAAAATGGAGAATCTCTTCTTGAGATATGGATGGTCAAAGTTTGGTCAAAGCAAGAAAGTCAGTACAGTGTTCGTAGAAAAACAATTAACGATTTCCAAATCTGGTGAAAGTGGTCTGAAATCAAAGATCTCATCGAGATGAACAAAAAAATACCTTTAATCTTGAAAAATGGAGCCTCTCCTCTCGAGATACAGACTGTCAAAGTTTGGTCAAAGCAAGGAAGTCAGTACATTATTCGTAGCTAAAAATTTGACCGTTTCCAAATCTCATGAAAGTGGTCTCAAATCGAATATCTCATCGAGATGAACCAACAAATACCTTCAATCTTGACAAATGGCGCCTCTCTTCTATAGATACAGATGGCCAAAGTTTCGTGAAAACAAGGAAGTTAGTACAGTGTTTTGAGATAAAAATTTAACCATTTACAAATCTGGTGAAAGTGTTCTCAAATCAAAGATCTCATCAAGATGAACCAAAAAATAGATTGAATCTTGAAAAATGGAGCCTCTCTTCTTGAGATACAGACTGTCAAACTTTGGTCAAAGCACGAAAGTCTGTAGAATGTTTGTAGCTAAAAATTTGACCATTTCCAAATATGGTGAAATTGGTCTAAAATCGAAGGTCTCATCAAGATGAACAAAAAAACATATTGAATCTTAAAAAATGGAGCCTCTCTCCTCGAGATACGATGATTAAAGTTTGGTCAAAGAGAAGAAGTCAGTACAGTGTTCGTAGCTAAAAATCTAACTATTTCCAAATCTGGTTAAATAGTCTCAAATTGGATATCTCATCGAGATGAACCAAAAAATACCTTGAATCTTGAAAAATGGAGAATCTCTTCTTGAGATACGGAGGGTAAAACTTTGGTCAAAGCAAGGAAGTAAACATAGTGTTAGTATCTAAAAATTTCACCATTTCTAAATCTAGTGAAAGTGGTCTCAAATCAAAGATCTCCCTCAGATGAATGAAAAAATACCTTGAATCTTGAAAAATGGAGCCTCTCTCCTCGAGATACGAAAAGTCAAAGGTTGGTCAAAGCAAGAAAGTCAGTACAGTGTTCGTAGCTAAAATTTGACAGTTTTGAAATTCAGTGAAAGTGGTCTCAAATCAAAGATCTTATCGAGATGAATCAAAAAACACTTTCAATTTTGAAAAATGGAGCCTCTCTTCTTGAGATATAGATGATCAAAGTTTCGTCAAAGCAAGGAAGTCAGTACAGTGTTCGTAGCTAAAAATTTAAACATTTTCAAATCTTGTGAAAGTGGTCTCAAATTGAAGATCTCATCGAGATGAACCAAAAAATACCTTGAATCTTGAAAAATAGAGCCTCTCTTCTCAAGATATGGATGGTCAAAGTTTGGTAAAAGTAAGGAAGTCAGTACAGTGTTTGTAACTAAAAATTTAAACGTTTCCAAATCAGGTGAAAGTGGTCTCAAATCAAATATTTTGTCGAGATGAACCAAAAAACAACTTGAATATTAAAAAATGGAGCCTCTCTTCTCGAGATACGGACAATCATAGTATGGTCAAAGCAAGGAAGTCAGTATAGTGTTCGTAGCTAAAAATTTGACCGTTTTGAAATTTAGTGAAAGAGGTCTCAAATTAAACATCTCATCAAGATGAACCTAAAGACCACTTGAATGTTGAAAAATGGAGCCTCTCTTCTTGAGATAGAGATGGTCAAAGTTTAGTCAAAGCAATGAAGTCATTCCAGTGTTCGTAGCTAAAAATTTGACCGTTTCTAAATCCTATTAAACTGGTCTCAAATCAAAGATCTCATCGAGATGAACCAAAAAATATCTTGAATCTAAAAAAATGGAGCCTCTCTTCTCAAGATATGAACAGTCAAAGTTTGGTCAAACCAGGGAAGTTAGTATAGTGTTCGTAGCAAAAAATTTGACTGTTTCCTAATCTGATGAAAGTCTTCTCAAATCAAAGATCTCGATGAGATGAACCATAAAACACCTTGAATATTAAAAAATAGAGCCTCTCTTCTCAAGATACAAATGGTCAAACTTTGGTCAAAGCAAGGAAGATAGTATAGTGTTCGTAGCTAAAAATTTAACCATTTCCATATCTCACAAAAGTGGTCACAAATTGAAGATCTTGACGAGATGGACCAAAAAACACCTTGAATTTTAAAAAATGGAGTCTCTCTTCCCAAAGAAATGAACGGTCAAAGTTTGATCAAAGCAAGGAAGTCAATACAGTGTTCGTAGGTAAAAATTTAATCGATTTAAAATCTGGTGAAAGTGTTCTCAAATCAAAGATCTCATTAAGATGAACCAAAAAAACTTCTTGAATCTTTAAAAATGGAGCCTCTTTTCTTGAGATACGGATGGTCAATATTTAGCCAAAGCAAGGAAGTCAATAGAGTGTTTGTAGTTAAAAATTTGACCATTTCCAAATCTGGTCAAAGTGGTCTCAAATTGAAGATCTAGTTGACATGAACCAAAAAACACCTTGAATCTTGAAAAATGGAGACTGTCTTCTCGAGATACATATAGTAAAAGTTTGGTCAAAGAAAGGACATCAGTACAGTATTTGTGGCTAAAAATTTGACCATTTCCAAATCTAGTGAAATTGATCTCAAATCAAAGATCTTGTCGACATGAACCAAAAAACACCTTGAATCTTGAAAAATGGAGAATCTCTTCTTGAGATACGAATGTTTAAAGTTTGGTCAAAGAAGGAAGTGAGTACAGTGGTCGTAGCTAAAAATTTGACTATTTCCAAATCTAGTGAAAGTGGTCCCAAATCAACAATTTTGTCGAGATGAACCAAAAAATACCTTGAATCTTGAAAAATGTAGCCTCTCTTCTCGAGATACGGATGGTCAAAGTTTGGTCAAAGCAAGGAAGTTAGTACAGTGTTCATAGCTTAAAATTTTACCATTTCCAAATCTGGTGAAAGTGGTCTCAAATTGAAGATCTCATCAAGATGAACCAAAAAACACCTTGAATCTCCAAAAATGGAGGCTCTCTTCTCAAGATATGGATGGTCAAAGTTTGGTCAAAGGAAGTGAGTACAGTGTTCCTAGGTAAAAATTTGACCATTTCCAAATCTAGTGAAAGTGGTCTCAAATCGAAGATCTCGTCGAGATGAACTAAAAAACATATTGAATCTTGAAAAAAAAAGCCTCTCTTCTGAAGATACAAATGGTCAAAGTTTGGTCAAAGAAAGGAAGTCAGTATAGTATTCGTAGCTAAAAATTTGACAATTTTAAAATCTGTTGAAAATAGTCTCAAATCGAAGATCTCATCGAGATGAACCAAAAAACACCTTGAATCCTTAAAAATGGAGTGTCTCTTATAAAGATATGGATGGTCAAACTTTGGTCAAAGCAAGGAAGTCAGGAGAGTGTTCTTAGCTAAAAATTTGACCATTTCCAAATCTCATGAAAGTGGTTTCAAATCGAAGATCTTGTCGAGATGAACCAAAAAGTAAGTTAAATCTAGAAAAATTTTGCCTCTCTTCTCAAGATACAAACTATAAAAATTTGGTCAAAGCAAGAAAGTCAGTACAGTGTTTGTAGCTAAAAATTTTACCATTTCTAAATTTGGTGAAAGTTGTCTCAATTATAAGATCTCATCGAGATGAACTAAAAACCACCTTGAATCTTGAAAATCGGAGCTTCTCTTCTCAACATATGGGCGGTCAATGTTTGGTCAAAGAAAGGAAGTCAGTATAGTGTTCGCAGCTAAAAATTTGACCATTTCCAAATTTGGTGAAATTGGTCTCAAATCGAAGATCTCATCGACATGAACCAAAAAATACCTTGAATCTTGAAAAATGGAGAATCTCTTCTTGAGATATAGACAGTTAAAGTTTGGTCAAAGCAAGGAACTAAGTACAGAGGTCGTAGCTAAAAATTTGACTGTTTCCAAATCTAGTGAAAGTGGTCCCAAATTGAATATTTCATCGACATAAACCAAAAAACACCTTGAATCTTGGAAAATGGAGCCTCTCTTCTCGAGATATGGATGGTCAAAGTTTGGTCAAAGCAAGGAAGTCAATACAATGTTCGTAGCTTAAAATCTAACTGTTTCCAAATCTGGTGAAAGTGGTCTCAAATCAAAGATCTTGTCGAGATGAACCAAAAAACACCTTGAATCTCATTCTCTCTTCTCAAGATATGGATGATCAAAGTTTGCTCAAAGCAAGGAAGTCAGTACAGTGTTCCTAGGTAAAAATTTGACCATTTCTAAATCTGGTGAAAGTGGTCTCAAATCGAAGATCTCGTCGAGATGAACCAATAAACACATTGAATTTTGAAAAAGGGAGCCTCTTTTTTGAAGATACAGATGGTCAAAGTTTGGTCAAAGAAAGGAAGTCAGTGAATTTGACCATTTCAAAATCAGTTGAAAGTGGTCTCAAATTGAATATCTTGTCGAGATGAACCAAAAAACACCTTGAATCCTTAAAAGTGGAGCATCTCTTCTAAAGATATGGATGGTCAAACTTTGGTCAAAACAAGGAGGTCAGTAGAGTGTTCTTAGTTAAAAATTTGACCTTTTCCAAATCTCATGAAAGTGGTCTCAAATCAAAGATCTCGTCGAAATGAACCAAAAAACACCTTGAATCTTGAAAAATGGAGCCTCTCTTTAAGAGATATGGATGGTCAACATTTGGTCAAACCAAAGAAGACAGTACAATGTTCATAGCTAAAAATTTGAACATTTCTAATTTGGTGAAAATGGTCACAAATCAAAGATCTCATCAAGATTAACCAAAAAACAACTTGAATCTAGAAAAATGTTGCCTTTCTTCTCAAGATACAGACGGTCAAAGTTTTGTCAAAGCAAGGAAGTCAGTACAGTGTTCCTAGCTAAAAATTTTACTATTTCCAAATTTGGTTAAAGTGGTCTCAAATTGAAGATGTCATCATGATGAACCAAAAAATAGCTTGACTCTTGAAAAATAGAGCCTCTCTTCTTAAGATACAAACGGTCAAAGTTTGGTCAAAGCAAAGGAGTCAATACAATGTTTGTAGCTAAAAATTTTACGATTTTTAAATTTGGTGAAAGTGGTCTCAATTAGAACATCTTTTTGAGATGAACTAAAAAACACCTTGAATCTTGAAAATTGAAGCTTATGTTCTCATGATATGGGTGGTCAATGTTTGGTCAAAGAAAAAAAGTCAGTACAGTGTTCATAGCTAAAAATTTTACCTTTTCCAAATCTGGTGAAAGGGGTCTCAAATCAAAGATCTTGTCGTGATGAACCAAAAACTATGTTGAATCTTAGAAAATGGAGCCTCTCTTCTAAAGCTAAAGATTGTCAAAGTTTTTTCAAAGCAAGGAAGTTACTACAGTGTTCGTAGCTAAAAATTTGACCATTTTCAAATATGGTGAAAGTGGTCTCAAATTGAAGATCTCATCGCAATGAACCAAAAAATAGCTTGACTCTTGAAAAATAGAGCCTCTCTTCTTAAGATATGGACAGTCAAAGTTTGGTAAAAGCAAGGAAGTCAATACAATGTTCATAGCTGAAAATTTGACCATTTCCAAATATGTTTAAAGTGTTCTCAAATCGAAGATCTCATCATGATCAACCAAAAAATGTCATGCATCTTTAAAAATAGAGCATCTCTTCTCGAGATATGGATGGTTAAAGTTTTCTCAAAGTAAGGAAGTGTTTACAATATTCGTAGTTAAAAATTTGACCATTTCCAAATCTGGTGAAATTGTTCTCAAATTGAAGATCTCCTCAAGATGAACCAAACAACACCTTGAATCTTAAAAAATAGAGCATCTCTTTTGAAGATACAGACGGTCAAAGTTTGGTCAAATCAAGGAAGTTAGTATAGTGTTTGTAGCTAAAAATTTGACCATTTCCAAATCTGGCGAAAGTGGTCTTAAATCGAAGATCTCATCGATATAAACCAAAAAACACCTTGAATTTTTAAAAATGGAGCCTTTCTTGTAAAGATACGTACAGTCAAAGTTTGGTCAAAGCACAAAAAATAGAGATGAACAAAACAACACCTTGAATCTTAAAAAATAGATGCTCTCATCTCAAGACATGGATGATCCAAGATTGGTCAAAGAAAGGAAGTCGGTACAGTGTTCGTAGCTAAAAATTTAACCATTTCCAAAGTTGGTGAAAGTGGTCTCAAATCGACGATCTCATTGAGATGAACCAAAAAAAAAGTAGAATCTAGAAAAATGGAGCCTCTCTTCTTAAGATACAGATGGTCAAAGTTTGGACAAAGCAAGAAAGTTAGTATAGTGTTCGTAGCTAAAAATTTGACTATTTCCAAATCTAGTGAAATTGGTCTCAAATCGAAGATCTCATCGAGATGAACCAAAAAACACCTTGAATCTTTAAAACTAAAGCTTCTCTTCTGAAGATACAGATGGTCAAAGTTTGGTCAAAGTAAGAAAGTCAGTATAGTGTTCGTAGCTATAAATTTGACTATTTCCAAATCTGGTTAAAGTGGTCTCAAATCAAAGATCTCATCGAGATGAACCAAAAAATACCTTGAATCTTTAAAATGGAGTCTCTCTTCTCAAGATACAGACGTTCCAAGTTTGGTCAAAGAAAGGAAATCAGTACAATGTTCGTAGCTAAACATTTGACCATTTCCAAATCTAGTGAAAGTGGTAACAAATCGAAGATCTCATCAAGATGAACCAAAAAATACATTAAATCTTAAAAAATGGAGCCTTTCTTCACAAAATAGGGAAGGTCAAAGTTTGGTCAAAGTAAGGAACTTAGTACAGTGTTCGTAGCTAAAAATTTGACCATTTCCAAATCTGGTGAAAGTGGTCTCAAATTGAATATCTTATCGAGATGAACTAAAAAGCATGTTGAATCTTGAAAATGAAGCCTCTTTTCTCAAGATACAGATGGTCAAAGTTTGGTCAAATCAAGGAAGTCAGTATAGAGTTCGTAGCTAAAAAATTGACCATTTTCAAATCTGGTGAAAGTGGTCTCAAATCGAAGATCTCATCAAGATGAACCAAAAAACACCTTGAATCTTGAAAAAGGGAGCTTCTCTTCTTGAGATACGAATGGTCAAAGTTTGGTCAAAGCAAGGAAGTCTGTACAGTGTTCGTAGCTAAAAATCTGACCGTTTCCAAAACTGGTGAAAGTGGTCTCAAATCAAAGATCTTGTCGTGATGAACCAAACAAGACATTGAATCTTGAAAAATAGAGCCTCTCTTTTCGAGATATAGACAGTCAAAGTTTGGTCAAAGCAAGGAAGTCAATAAAGTGTTTGTAGCTAAAACTTTGATTATTTCCAAATCTAGGGAAAGTGGTATCAAACCAAGGATCTCATCGAGATGACCCAAAAAATATGTTGAATCTTGAAAAATGGAGTCTTTCTTATCGAGCTATGGATAGTCAAAGTTTGGTCAAAGAAAGGAAGTCAGTATAGTGTTCATAGTTAAAAATTTGACAGTTTTCAAATCTGGTGAAAGTGGTCTCAAATTAAAAATCTTGTTTAGATGAACCAAAAAACACTTTGAATCTTGAAAAATGGAGCCTCTCTTCTCGATGTACGGATAGTCAAGGTTTGGTCAAAGCAAGGAAGACAAATAGTGTTCATAGCTAAAACTTTGACCATTAACAAATCTGGTGAAGGTGGTCTCAAATCAAAGATCTCCTCAAGATGAACCAAAAAACACCTTCAATCTTGAAAAATAGAGCATCTCTTCTCATGATATGGATGGTCAAGGTTTGGTCAAAGTAAAAAATTCATTACAGTGTTCGTAGCTAAAAATTTGACCATTTCCAAATTTGGTGAAAGTGGTTTCAAATCAAAGATCTCATTGAGATTAACCAAAAAACACCTTGAATTTTAAAAAATGGAGCCTCTCTTCTCGAGATACGGATGGTCAAAGTTTGGTTAAAGAAAGGAAGTTAGTACAGTGTTCGTACCTAAAAATTTGGCCATTTCCAAATCTGGTGAAAGTGGTAAAAAATTGAAGATCTCGTCGAGATGAACCAAAAAATAGAATCTTGAAAAATGGAGCCTCTATTCTCGAGATACGGTCAGTCAAAGTTTTGTCCAAGCAAGGAAGTCAGTATAGTGTTCATAGCTAAAAAATTAACCATTTTCAAATGTGGTGAAAGTGATCTCAAATCGAAGATCTCGTCGAGGCAAACTAAAAAATACATTGAATCTTGAAAATGGAACCTCTCTTTTTGAGATACGGAGGGTCAAAATTTGGTCGAACAAAGGAAGTCAGTACAGTATTCGTAGCTAAAAATTTGAGTGTTTCCAAATCTGGTGAAAGTGGTCTCAAATCAAAGATATCATCGAGATGAACCAAAGAACGCCTTGAATCTTGAAAAATGGAGCCTCTCTTCTCGAGATACGGAAGGTTGAAGTTTGGTCAAAGAAAGGAAGTCAGTACAGTGTTTGTAGTTAAAAATTTGACCGTTTCCAAATATGGTGAAAGTGGTCTCAAATCAAAAAATCTCATCGAGACGAAGCCAAAAACACCTTGAATATTAAAAAATAGAGCCTCTCTTTTGGAGATAGGGAGAGTCAAAGTTTGGTCAAAGCAAGGAAGTCAGTATAGTGTTTGTAGCTAAACATTTGATAATTTTCAAATCTAGTGAAACTGATCTCAAATTGAAGATCTCATAGAGATGAACCAAAAAACAACTTGAATCTTGAAAAATGGAGCCTCTCTTCTTGAGATACAGGTTGTCAAAGTTTGGTCAAAGAAAGGAAGTCAGTACAGTTTTCCTAGCTTAAAATTTGGTCATTTTCAAATATGGTGAAAGTGGTGTTAAATTGAAGATCTCGTCAAGACAAACAAAAAACACTTTGAATTTTGAAAAATAGAGCCTCTCTTCTTGGGATACAGATGGTCAAATTTTGGTCAAAGCAAGGAAGTCAATATAGTATTCGTAGATAAAAATTTAACCATTTCCAAATTTGGTGAAAGTGGTCTCAAATAGAAGATCTCATCGAGATGAACTAAAAAATACCTTGAATCTTGAAAAATAGAGCCTCTCTTATCGAGATATAGACAATCAAAATTTGGTCAAAGCAAAGAAGTCAATATAGTGTTCGTACCTAAAAATTTAACCATATCCAAATCTTGGGAAAGTGGTCTCAAATCAAAGATCTTATCAAGATGAACAAAAAAATAACTTCAATCTTTAAAAATGAAGCCTCTCTTCTCGAGATACAAATGGTCAAAGTTTGGTCAAAGCAAGTCAGTACAGTGTTCGTAGCTAAAAATTTAACCATTTCCAAATCTAGTGAAACTGGTCTCAAATTGAAGATCTCGTCAAGATAAACCCAAAAATACTTTGAATCTTGAAAAATAGAGCCTCTCTTCTAGAAATATGGACGGTCAAAGTTTGGTCAAAGAAAGGAAGAGTAGTACAGTGTTCGTAGCTAAAAATTTAAATATTTTCAAATTTGGAGAAAGTGGTTTCAAATTGAAGATCTCATCAAGATGAACTAAAAAAAACTTTGAATCTTGAGAAATGGAGCCTCTCTTCTTGAGATACAAATGGTCAAAGTTTGGTCAAAGCAAGAAAGTCAGTACAGTGTTCATAGGTAAAAATTTGATCATTTCAAAATTTGGTGAAAGTGGTCTCAAATCGAAGATCTCATCGAGATGAACCAAAAAATATCTTGAATCTTCAAACAATGGAGCCTCTTCTTGAGATATAGATGACCAAAGTTTGGTCAAAGCAAGGAAGTCAGTACAGTGTTCGTAGCTAAAAATTTGACCGTTTCCAAATCTGGTGAAAGTGGTCTCAAATAAAAGATCTCATCGAGATGAACCAAAAAAGACCTTGAATCTTGAAAAATAGAACCTGTCTTCTCGAGATACGGACAATCAAAGTTTGGTTAAAGCAAAGAAGTGAGTATAGTGTTCGTAGCTAAAAATTTGACCATTTCCAAATCTAGTGAAAGTGGTCTCAAATCGAAGATCTTGTCGAGATGAACTAACAAACACCTTTAATTTTAAAAAATAGAGCCTCTCTTCTTCAGATTATAGATGGTCAAAGTTTGGACAAAGCAAGAAAGTTAGTCCAGTGTTTGTAGCTAAAAATTTGACCATTTTCAAAACTAATGAAAGTAGTCTTAAATTGAAGATCTTGTTGAGTTGAATCAAAAAACAACTTGAATCTTAAAAAATGGAGCCTCTCTTCTCAAGATATGAACAATCAAAGTTTGGTCAAACCAATGAAGTCAGTAGAATGTTCATAGCTAAAAATTTGACAGTTTGCAAATTTGGTGAAAGTTGTCTCAAATCGAAGATCTCATCGAGATGAACCAAAAAACACTTTGAATCTTGAAAAATGGGGCCTCTCTTCTTTCGATATGGATAGTCAAAGTTTGGTAAAAACATGAAAGTCAGTATAGTGTTCGTTGCTAATAATGTGACCATTTCTAAATCTGGTGAAAGTAGTCTCAAATTGAAGATCTCTTCGAGATGAACTAAAAAATACCTTGAATCTTGAAAAATGGATCCTCTCTTCTCAAGATACAAATAGTCAAAGTTTGGTCAAAGCAAGAAAGTTAGTATAGTGTTTCTAGCTAAAAATTTGACCATTTCCAAATCAGGTGAAAGTGGTCTCAAATCGAAGATCTCATCGAGATGAACCAAAAAATACCTTGAATCTTTAAAAATGGAGCCTCTCTTCTCGAGATATGGATGGTCAAAGTTTGGTCAAAGTAAGGAAGTCAGTACAGTGTTCATAGCTAAAGATTTGACCATTTACAAATCTAGTGAAAGTGGTCTCAAATCAAAGATCTTGTCGAGATGAACCAAAAAATACTTAGAATCTTAAAAAATAGAGCATCTTTTCTCGAGATACAGATGGTCAAAGTTTGGTCAAAGCAAGGAAGTCAGTACACTGTTCGTAGCTAAAAATTTGATAGTTTCCAAATTTGGTGAAAGTGGTTTCAAATCAAAGATCTCGTCAAAATGAACAAAAAAACACCTTAATCTTAAAAAACAAAGCCTCTCTTCTCAAAATACGGATGGTCAAAATTTGGTAAAAGCAAGGAAGTCAATATAGTGTTCATAAATAAAAAAAAAATTTGTTTCCAAATCTGGTGAAAGTGGTCTCAAATTGAAGATCTCATCGAGATGTACAAAAAAAACCTTGAATCTTGAAAAATAGAGCCTCTCTTCTTGAGAAATGGACGATCAATGTTTGGTCAAAGCAAAGAATTCGGTACAATATTCGTAGCTAAAAATTTGACCATTTCCAAATCTGTTGAAAGTGGTTTAAAATTGAAGATCTCATCGAGATGATCCAAAAAATACCTTGAATCTTGAAAAATGGAGCCTCTCTTATCGAGATACGGACGGTCAAATTTTGGTCAAAGCAAGGAAGTCATTACAGTCTTCGTAGCTAAAAATTTGATCATTTACAAATCTCATGAAAGTGGTCTCAAATCAAAGATCATGTTGAGATGAACCAAAAACCACCTTAAATCTTGAAAAATCGAGCCACTCTTCTCAAGATACAGAAGGTGAAAGTTTGGTCAAAGCAAGGAAGTCAATATAGTATTGGTAGCTAAAAATTTTACTGTTTCAAAATCTAGTGAAAGTGGTCTCAAATCAAAGATCTCATCAAAATAAACCAAAAAACACTTTAAATCTTTAAAAATGGAGTCTGTCTTCTTAATATATGAATGGTCAAATTTTGGTATAAGCAAGGAAGTTAGTATAGTGTTAGTAGATAAAAATTTGACTAATTCCAAATCTGATGAAAGTGGTCTCAACTAGAAGATCTCATCGAGATGAACCCAAAAATACCTTAAATCTTGAAAAATGGAGGCTCTCATATCAAGATACAGGTGGTAAAAGTTTGGTCAAAGAAAGGGACTCAATACAGTGTTCGTAGCTAAAAATTTGACCATTTCCAAATCTCATGAAAATGGTCTCAAATCGAAGATCTCATCAAGATGACCCAAAACACACCTTAAATCTTGAAACAGAGATCCTCTCTTCTCAAGATATGGATGGTCAAAGCAAGCAAGTCAGTATAGTGTTCGTAGCTAAATATTTGACCATTTCCAAATCTAGTGAAAGTGGTCTCAAATCAAAGATCTCATCAAGATGAACCAAAAAATACCTTGAATCTTGAAAAACAAAGTCTCTCTTCTCAAGACACAGACAGTCAAAGTTTGGTCAAAGTAAGGAAGTGAGTACAGTGTTCGTAGCTAAAACTTTGACCATTTCCAAATCTACTGAAAGTGGTATCAAATCAAAGATCTTGTCGAGATGAACTAAAAAACAACTTGAATCTTAAAAAATGGAGCCTCTCTTGTTAAGATATGAATGGTCAAAGTTTGGTCAAAACAAGGAAGTCAATACACTATTCGTAGCTAAAAATTTGACCATTTCCAAATCTTGTGCAAGTGGTCTCAAATTGAAGATCTCATTGAGATGAACCAAAAAACACCTTGAATCATGAAAAACTAAGCCTCTCTTCTCAAGATACGGACGATCAAAATTTGGTCAAAGCAAGGAAGTCATTACAGTGTTTGTAGCTAAAAATTTGACCATTTACAAATCTAGTGAAAGTTATCTCAAATCAAAGATCTCGGAGAGATGAGCCAAAAAATACCTTGAATCTTGAAAAATAGAGCATCTCTTCTCAAGATACAGACAGTCAAAGTCTGGTGAAAGAAAGGAAGTCAGTACAATGTTCATAGCTAAAAATTTTAACGTTTCTAAATTTGGTGATAGCGGTCTCAAATCAAAGATCTCATCGAGATGAACTAAAAAACAACTTGACTCTTGAAAAATGGAACCTCTCTTCTCAAGATAAAGATTGTCAAAGTTTGGTCAAAGAAAGGAAGTCAGTACAATGTTCGTAGCTAAAAATTTAACCATTTTCAAATCTAGTGAAAGTGGTCTCAAATCGAAGATCTCATCGAGATGAACAAAAAAATATTTTGAATCTTGAAAAATGGAGCCTCTCTTCTCAAGATACAGACGGTCAAAGTTTGGTCAAAGCTCAGAAGTTGGTACATTGTTCATAGCTATAAATTTGACCATTTCCAAATTTGGTGAAAGTGGCCTCAAATTCTAGATCTCATCAAGATGAACCAAAAACCACCTTGAATCATAAAAAATGGAGCCTCTCTTCTCAAGACAGGGATGATCAACATTTGGTCAAAGCCAAGAAGTCAGTAGAGTGTTCGTAGCTAAAAAGTTGACCATTTCCAAATCTGGTGAAAGTCATCTTAAATTGAAGATCTCATTTAGATGAACCAAATAACACCTTGAATCTTAAAAAATGGAGCCTATATTCTCAAGATACAGACGGTCAAAGTTTGGTCAAAGCAAGGAAGTCAGCATAGTGTTCGTAGCTAAAAATTTGACCATATCCAAATTTGGTGAAAGTGGTCTAAAACTGAAGATCTCATCGAGATGAACCAAAAATACCTTGAATCTTGAAAAATGAAGCCTCTCTTCTCAGGATACGGACGATCAAAGTTTGGTCAAAGAAGGAAGTCAGTTCAATGTTCATAGCTAAAAATTTGACCATTTTCAAATCTGGTGAAAGTAGTCTCGAATCGAAGATCTTGTCGGGATGAACCAAAAAACACCTTGAATCTTAAAAAATGGAGCCTCTCTTCTGAAGATACGAAAGGTCAAAGTTTGGTCAAAACAAGTAAGTTAGTACATTGTTCGTAGCTAAAAATTTGATCATTTTCAAATCTAGTGAAAGTGGTCTCAAATCAAAGATCTCATCTATATAAACTGAAAAACACTTTGAATCTTGAAAAATGGAGCTTCTTCTCAAGATACGAACGGTAAAAATTTGGTCAAAGCAAAGAAGTAAGTTAAGTGTTCCTAGCTAAAAATTTGACCATTTCCAAATCTGGTGAAAGTGGTCTCAAATCAGAGATATCATCGAGATGAAGCAAAGAACACCTTGAATCTTGAAAAATGGAGCCTCTCTTCTCAAGATACAGATGATCAAAGTTTGGTCGAAGCAAGGAAGTCACTATAGTGCTCGTAGCTAAAAATTTGATCATTTCCAAATCTAGTGATTGTGGTCTCAAATACAAGATCTAGTTGAGATGAACCAAAAAACACCTTCAATCTTGAAAAATGGAGCCTCTCTTGTCAAGATACAAATGGTCAAAGTTTTATCAAAGCAAGGAAGTCAATACTGTGTTCGTAGCTAAAAATTTGACCTTTTCCAAATTTGGTGAAACTGGTCTCAAATCAAAGATCTTGTTGAGATGTACCAAAGAACACCTTGAATCTTAAAAAATGGAGCCTTTCTTTTCAAGAAACAAATGGTCAAAGTTTGGTCAAAGTAAGGAAGTCAGTACAGTGTTCATAGCTAAATATTTGACCATTTCCAAATCTGGTGAAAGTGGTTTCAAATCAAAGATCTCATCGAGATGAATAAAAAAATGCATTGAATCTTGAAAAATGGAGCCTCTCTTCTCAAGATATGGATGGTCAAAGTTTGGTCAAAGTAAGGAAGTCAATACAGTGTTCATAGCTAAAACTTTAACCATCTCCAAATTTGGTGAAATTGGTCTCAAATTGAAGATCTCGTCGAGATGTACCAAAGAACACCTTGAATCTTGAAAAATGGAGCCTCTCTTCTCAAAATATGGACGGCCAAAGTTTGGTCACAATAAGGAAGTTAGTACAGTGTTTGTAGCTAAAAATTTGACCATTTCCAAATCTGGTGAAAGTGGTCTCAACTCAAAAATCTCATCGAGATGAACTAAAAACTACCTTGAATTTTAAAAAATAGAACCTCTCTTCTCAAGATACAGATTGTCAAAGTTTGTCAAAGCAAGGAAGTCAGTATAGTGTTCATAGCTAAAAATTTGCCTATTTCCAAATCTGGTGAATGTAGTCTCAAATCAAAGATCTCGTTGAGATGAACTAAAAAACACCTTGAATCGTGAAAAACAAAGCCTCTCTTTTTAAGATACAAACGGTCAAAGTTTGGTGAAAGGATGGAAGTCAGTATAGTGTTTGTAGCTAAAAATTTGACTGTTTCCAAATCTGGTGAAAGTGGTCTCAAATTGAAGATCTCATTGAGATCAACCAAAAAACACCTTGAATCTTTAAAAATGGAGCCTCTCTTCTCAATATACGGATGGTCAAAGTTTGGTCAAAGCAAAGAAGTCAATATATTGTTCGTAGCTAAAAATTTGACTGTTTTCAAATCTCATGAAAGTGGTCTCAAATAGAAGATCTTGTCGAGATGAACTTAAAAAAATCTTGAATCTTAAAAAATGGAGCTTCTCTTCTCAAGATATGGACAGTCAAAATTTGGTCAAAGCAATGAAGTCAATACAGTGTTCATCGCTAAAAATTTGACCATTTCCAAATCTAGTAAGAGTGGTCTCAAATCAAAGATCTTATCGAGATGAACCATAAAACACCTTAAATCGTGAAAAATGGAGCCTCTCTTCTCAAGATATAGACGGTCAATATTTGGTCAAAAAAAGGAAGTGAGTACAGTGTTCGTAGCTAAACATTTGACCATTTCCAAATTTGGTGAAAGTGGTCTCAAATCGAAGATCTCGTCGAGATGAACCAAAAAAATTGTGTATCTTGAAAAATGGAGCATCTCTTCCAAAGATACGGATGGTCAAAGTTTGGTCAAAGTAAGGAATTCACTAGAGTGTTTGTAGCTAAAAATTTGACAATTTTCAAATTTGGTGAAAATGTTCTCAAATCGAAGATCTCATCGAGATGAACCAAAAACACCTTGAATCTTAAAAAATACAGCCTTTTTTTTTAAGATACAGACGGTCAAAGTTTGGTCATAGTAAGGAAGTCAGTACAATATTCGTAGCTAAAAATTTGACCATTTACAAATCTGGTGAATGTGGTCTCAAATGGAAGATCTTGTCGACATGAACCAAAAACACCTTGAATCTTGAAAAATGGAGCCTCTCTTCTCAATATATGGATGGTCAAAGTTTGGTCAAAGCAAGGAAGTCAGTATAGTGTTCATAGCTAAAAACTTGACCATTTCCAAATCTAGTGAAAGTGGTCTCAAATCGAACATCTCTTCGAGATGAACAAAAAAACACCTTGAATCTTAAAAAATGGAGCCTCTCTTCTCAAGATATAGATGGTCAAAGTTTGGTCAAAGTAAGGAAGTCAATATATTATTCATAGCTAAAAATTTGACCATTTTTAAATCTGGTGAAAGTGGTCTCAAATCGAATATCTCATCGAGATGAACCAAAAAATGCCTTGAATCTTGAAAAATGGAGCTTGTTTTCTCAAGATACAGATGGTCAAAGTTTGGTCAAGCAAGAAAGTCAGTACAATGTTTATAGCTAAAAATTTGACCATTTCCAATTCTGGTGAAAGTGGTATAAAATCAAAGATCTTGTCAAGATGAACCAAAGAACACCTTGAATCTTGAAAAATGGAGCCTCCCTTCTCAAGATACAAACGGTCAAAGTTTGGTCAAAGCAAGATAGTCAGTACAATGTTTGTAGCTAAAAATTTGACTGTTTCCAAATCTGGTGGAAGCGTCTCAAATCAAAGATCTTGTTGAGATGAGCCAAAAAATACCTTGAATCTTGAAAAATAGAGTCTCTCTTCTTAAGATACGGATTATCAAAGTTTGGTCAAAGGAAGGAAGTCAATGTAGTGTTTGTACCTAAAAATTTGACCATTTCCAAATCTAGTGAAAGTGGTCACAAATCAAATATCTTGTCAAGATTAACCAAAAACACTTTGAATCTTGAAAAATGGAGCGTCTCTCCTTAAAATACAGATAGTCAAAGTTTGGTCAAAGCAAGGAAGTCAATACAGTGTTTGTAGCTAAAAATTTGACCATTTTCAAATCTGGTGAATGTTGTCTCAAATCGAGGATCTCATCAAGATGAACCAAAAAACACTTTGAATCTTAAAAAATAGAGCCTCTCTTCTCAAGATACGGACGGGTAAAATTTGGTCAAAGTAAGGAAGTTAGTACAGTATTTGTGTGTGCTAAAATGTTGACACACTTCTATTAGTCATTATATCCAAGATTGCTCAAGAATGAGGTCTCAAATGGTGACTCATAGATCTCTATTCATGGAGTGCAAGGGTTTATAATGGAGACCCTTAGTTTAGACCTATTTTGTGCCCATGCAAGTACACCATAAAATGAGAGATTCAAAGAGGAAAAGCAAGAATGCTAGTCTCCATGATCATCAAATATGGATGCAAATGAAAATAAAAGCTAATCTATATGATAACAATGCATGAAAGTAAACTAATATATGAAAGAAAATACACATGCAAGATTATTCTATGAAATGAAATATGAATCTAATCTACCATGCAAGTGCAAGAGTAATCTAAATGGATTGCCATGGAGGCATGATAGAAGAAGATAAGAAAAGAGAAGTTGCAATGTTCAAGCTCAAGTGCTCAAACTCTCCTCCAAAATCGCTCTCCAAACCTGCATCATAACAATAATATAAAATCTAGATATCCAAAATTTGGATGCCGAAAATGAGAAGGAGAGAGCTCCTTATAAAGTAAAGTGTTGAGAGGAATGCATCCTCAAGGGTAATGTGGGATAAATCCCAAAAAAGGCAACTAAGAGGAAAAAGACAAAAACCCCACCACCTAGAAATATGTGCATTCAAAATGTAGAGAAAAAAGACATTTTTATTTATTTTTATTTGATTTATTTCTTTTTTTCATCACAAAGGGAGATTTAAGTGGGGATTTTATTTATTTAATTAAAAAGAGAGATTTTCTTTTAATTAAATAAGATTATTTTATTTAATTAAAAGGGAAGTTTTCTTCTTTTAATTAAATAAGATTATTTTATTTAATTAAAAGGGAAGTTTTCTTTTTTTAATTAAATAAGATTTAGGATAAAAATGATCAAACCTTAAAAAATATTGAAATAATTGAATTAATTACGATTTGATCAAGAAAATTGATTTGAATTAAAAATATTGCAAGGCATTGATTCAAGAAATTGATAAATTGAAGAATAGGAGCCCATAGTCTAGACGACCATTTTAGGGTGCATACATTTTCCCCTCTTTGAGTAATGTGTGATATTTATGGGAACACATGTAGTCAAAGAATATATTTAAAGTGTGAGATCGATTTGGGATCACAAAAAACCCTAGACCTGTGATCGACAAATGGGAACACATCACGACAAAGATAAGTTGATTGAAAAAGACAAGGTAAACATCCCTATAAATAGGTAATTTACATGTCCAAGATAACAATCTCAAGCAAGGTTTCCCCAAGAGAAGCAATTGATAGGATTGATAAAGTTGAATTAAGGATTGAAGTTTGATAGGTACTGCCCCCTCATGATCGAAATCGAAATGAGATAGAGGAGAAATAGAAAATTGATAAATTTGATCAAATCAAACTAAAAATAAGGTTCTTGATGTAATATGAAAGATATAAGGATCATAAAACCAAGGTAGATCATCAAGCATGAAAGATTATGCCCCAATGTTGAATTAGAAGAAAAGAAGTGGGGTGAAAGAGAATGGAAGATAGAAGTTTGGAAGAGTGGAAAGAAATGAAGAGAAGAAAGATAATTTGCCTTAAGCAAGAGAATGCCCCAAAATCAATCAACTGTTTAAGATAGAAAATTTTGATTGAGACCAAGAAATAAGATAAGGAAATGAAGATCAAAACATGACCACAGTTGATTAAAAGTCCAAAAGAAAGATGAAGGAAAACCCTCTCAAACTCGTAATGCGGCCTAAAAATGCAAATTAACATGAAGTCTAACAATGCAAGCTACATGAAAATGCAAAGGTGTATTTGCAATAGAGCAACTTTAACATAGGATTTTTGTGTTCATGATTCATTAAAGAATGTTAAGTAACTTATTTTCATCATTGGGCCATTATTAACGGACATCAAAAAATCACACAATCATCACTAGTCACAAGAGCAACTATAAAGATATGAATGTGATTTATAGCAGATTGAAATGTGGAAAGATTCTAACATAAGCATCAAAGACATAAAGGTCAAGATGACTTCGATGTTAGGTTACCCAATTTAATGTAGAAAAACCATGCTCGCATCAAGGCATAGATGTCGGGATGACCATTAGAATGGTTGTGCAAAAACAGTCAAGGATGATGCCTCAAACCTCCTAAGTGTTTCAAGGGGACAACAAGAAACACTCTAGAGTTTCAAGACCACACCCACAAGAAGAAAGAAAATAAAAACATGCCCCATGTCCCAAGTCCTCTAGCTATGCATACCAGAGAGACTTATTAGACAATGACACTCAACGAAAATCAATAACAGTCAACACACAAAGAAAAGATCATGTCATAGCTCAAGAATTAAGTGTTGTGTTAAAAAATTTATGTGTGTTAACTGATACTACATTCCAAGGATAAGGATTGAATGCTTGCAAGTAGGTAATATCACATGAAAACACTGGGTAAGACCAAACTGATAAGTGTTAAAAAACACTTGATGTCAGGGGTTGTGTTGAAAAACACAGTTGGGGTGGTGTTGAAAAACATCGTTTGTGAAGTGTCCTAGAGACTAATGCATCCAAGAGACCAAAGCTAAGTGAAAGTGATAATGAGAATGATGATATAGGATTTGTAGCAGTAAAAGAAGAAAATCCTGAAACATAAGTTAAGGAAGAAAAAGATTTAGTTTCTCAAGTAGAAAAGAAAGTTGATTGGATTATAGATAGTGGTTGTTCACATCATCTGACTGGAGACATGAAGAAATTCATAAAGTTTAACAATTATGATGGAGGAGTTGTTAGAGTTGGAAATAATGCACCTTGTTTGATAAAAGGTACAAGATCTATTAGTGTTGATGGAAAGACTAATATTGATGATGTTTACTCTGTGGATGGATTGAAACATAATCTTTTAAGTGTTGGACAACTAGTTGATAAGGGATATCAAGTTTGGTTTACTGAGAAAACTTGTGCAATCAAAGACAAGGATGGTAATTTTATTGGTACCGGATCAAGAACCAGAGGTAATGTATTTCAATTGAATCCCACTGAGATGACATGCTTGATTACTAAGATTGATGATAGTTGGTTATGGAACATAATATTTTGTCATATAAACTTTGATAATATTATAAAAGTAAGTACTACACTTGCAGTAAGATATTTTCCTAAGATTATGAAACCTACTAACATGATTTTCAAGGAGTGTGTGATGGCTAAGAAGAAGAGAAGCTCATTTCCTAGCAAGTTCATAGTAGCAAAGAAGTTGGAAATTGTTCATACAGATTGGAGCGCTCCCACAAGGACTAGAGGATTCTTTGAAGAAAGGTATTTTATGATTCTTGTTGATGATTTTACAAGAATGATGTGGATTTCCTTTCTTAAATTTTTTTTTGAAGCATTTGATAAGTTTAAAATCATTAAGAACAAAGTTGAGAATGAATCTGGAATGAAGATTAAATGTTTGAGATCAGATAGAGGTGGAAAATTTACTTCAAAATAATTTAACATTTTTTGTGAAGTGAATGGTATTAAGAGACGGTTTTCATCTCCTAGGACACCTGAACAAAATGGTATAGAAGAAACAAGAAATAGGTTAGTAATTGAAGTAGCAAGAGCCATGTTATTTGAAAATGATTTGGCGAAGATATTCTAGAGAGAAGCATTGAACACAGTAGTGTATACAATGAACAGAGTACAGATCAGAGCAGACACAAACAAGACACTCTATGAACTATGGTTTGGACATGCACCATCAGTTAAATATTTTAAAATTTTTGGATTAAAATGTTATATTAAGAGAGATGATGACATTGGAAATTTTGATCCTAAAAGTGATGAAGGTATATGTCTTGGTTATTCATTGAAGAGAAAAGCTTATAGATGTTATAATAAAAGAACTAATACTATTGTTGAGAGCGCAAATGTTAAAGTTGATGAAAAGTTCAAAATTCAGGAAAGAATGCTTGATTATGAATCAAATGAAGGAAATCATCCCAGAACTAACCCAGAGAATGCAAAATTATTCTATGAAACTGATAGTGATTTGCAGAATGAAAGCTTCTTGGAGTTCTAATTCTTGAAGTCTCATGGCGCGGTAGTCTTCATCTGTAACTAGAGCTTCGAGGGAAACTCTAAGTGAAGGAATCTCAATCTCTAAAGGAAACACTACTCCAGTGCCATATGTAACGGCAAAAGGAGTAGCCCCAGCAGGAGTACGAATACTCATTCTATAGGCCCACAAAGCCAGATTTATCTATAACTATCAATCTCTACCACTCTTACAAACTGTTCTATGTAGGATTTTAAGAATGGTTTTGTTTGATGCCTCTACTTGACCATTTCCCTGTGGGAAGTAAATGGACAACCAATGTTGTTTAATCATGAATTTCTTGCAGAGTTATTTAAGGTCTTTGTTTTTTAACTGACCTCCGTTGTCAGTGATAATCTCAGAAGGCACTCCATATCGATGGATGATATGTTTCAGAATGAATAGACAGACTGTCTT
Organism: Chamaecyparis obtusa; assembly: GCA_027943335.1. Taxonomy (NCBI): domain Eukaryota; kingdom Viridiplantae; phylum Streptophyta; class Pinopsida; order Cupressales; family Cupressaceae; genus Chamaecyparis; species Chamaecyparis obtusa. The sequence continues at coordinate 826,049 of BSBK01001073.1, forward strand.
GCCTAAAGAAATAGAAAGTGGGACAGCTTCTACCCATATAGTGAAATAATCAGTAGCAGTGATAATAAAATTGTGTCCACCTAATGAGTTGGGATGAATCTTCCCAACAAGATCAAAGGTCCAGCACTAAAATAGCCAATGAGATATAGAAGGAATGAGCTCCCTACCTGGAGCATGTATCAGGGTACCATGTTTTTGACACTTTTCACATGACTTTGCAAAAGTTACTACATCAATTGGCATCGTAGGCCAATAGTACCCCACCCTAAGAAACCTTAGGGCCATAAAAAGACCATTGGAATGTCCCCCATAGATGCCCTCATAGATGTCAACTAACGCTTGGTCAGATTCTTCCTTTTCTAAGCATCTAAGAAGTGTTCCATCTAGACCCCTCCTATACAAATCACCAGAGATAAGGGAATGATGAAAGGCATTTAGGGTAAGGTTTCTATGTTTATATTAGTTAAAGGTTTTAGGGATAATGCCATCACAAAGGTATGAGTAAATGGAACCATAACGGGATGACTCATGACCAACAAGGGTACAAATGACATCAATTTCTTAGGAGTCATAGATAAGGTGATGTAGCTTTTCCACCAGGAATTCAAATTTGGATTCATGTTCCCCTAACTGAAGGAGTGAAGAAAGTGTAGCCATGGCATCAGCTGCATTATTTTCTGCTCTAGGGATTTGCTAAAACGTGACAAATGTGAAGTATCATTTCAAGGAATCAACCATTTTATTGTAAGGTACTAGTTTCTTATTTTTTATTTGATATTCATCATTGACTTGGTTGATTATCAGCTATGACTCCCCATAGATGTGTAACTCTATGATTCTCCATTCTATGGCCATCTTAAGTCCATTTATTAAAGCTTCATACTCAACAATGTTGTTTGTACATGGGAACCATAACTTGTAAGACTTATGAATTGTGTACCCATGAGGAGAAACAAACAACACACTAGCTACTGAACCATTTTTCATAAAGGATCCATCAAAGAACATCTTCCATGTTCTTTAAGGCATATACATGAGGTGTTCATCTGGGAAGTCAACTTGAATATGTGCATTATCTTGTATTGGGAAATCAGCCAATTGATCTACTATGGCTTATCCTTTGATTGCTTTACCTTCAATGTAGTCTATGTCAAACTCTCAAAGGATCATCATCCATTTAGCAAGTCTACCTATGAGGACAGCCTTACCTAGTAAATACTTGAGCAGATCTATTTTTCTATGAGGTGTATAGTGTGCGCAAGCATGTAATGTCACAACTTTTGGGAAGAAAACACAACTACAAGGCAAGCTTTTTCAATGCTGGTGTAGTTAACCTCATATGAAACAAGAGTGTGACTAATGTATATTTCTCTTTCTTTCCCATGTTCATCAAGTTGAGCTAGTAATGCCCCTAAGGAAGATTCTTTCACTGAAATGTATAGAATAAGTGGTTTCCCTAGGATAGGATGCATTAAAATGGGAGGATTTTCCAAGTATTTCTTGATTTGATTTATGCTCTTTTGACAATCCTCATTCCAAACACATTTGACTCCTTTGTGTAAGTTCTTGTTGAAAGGTTGAGCTCTATCTACCAACTGTGAAATGAATCTCCTTATGGATTGAAGACGTCCTTGAAGACTCTTCATTTAAATAATGTTTTCAGGAGGTGGCATATCTATGATTTCTTGGAATTTTTCAGGGTCTACCTCTATTCCTTTTGTTGAAATGATGAATCCTAGTAGTTTTCCAGAGGTGACACCAAATGCACACTTTTTAGGATTTAACCTTAGTTGAAATTGTTCCATGCAATCTAGAATGACTTCTAAATCATCAAAGTGTGTGTCTCTTTTCTTAGACTTGGCCAAGGTGTCATCCACATAATCTTCCATGTTTTTATGCATCATGTCATGAAAAATGGTTTTCATAGCTCGTTGATAGGTGGATCCTGCATTTTTTAATCCAAAAGGCATAATGTTCCAACAATAGGTACCCCATGCACAAGTGAATGTAGTATTTTCTTGATCTTCATGAGCTATCTTAATCTAATTGTATTTAGAAAATTCATCCATCAAAGAATAAATCTCATAACCCGCAGTCATATCCACTATCATGTCTATATTGGGAAGTAGAAATTCATTCTTTGGGCACGCTGACATCTCTAAAATATGTGCAAATTCAAATGAATTTGTCATGTTTGGAAATTGGTATAATGTTTTGTATCCATTCAACATAGTAAATAGCTCTTATGAATCCTGCACCAAGGAGTTTCTCTAATTCTACTTTGACCAGGAGAGCTATATGAGGATGCATCTTTCTCAATTTTTGTTTAACTGGTTTGACACCTAGAGCTATGGAAAAGTGATGCATGATAAGATTAGTGTCCAACCCTGACATATCTGAATAAGTCCATGCAAAGTTGATCTTTTTTTCTGTAAGAACTTAGTGTAAGATTGTTTTTCTTGTGGTGGCAAGGACTGTGCCAAGTTTACTATCTATGGAGTCTCATCTATACCCAAATTGACTATTTGTGTTGATTCAATAAGCACTGAAGATCTATCTTGAAAGTAGTTAGGAAGACAATCAAGTACCCCATCCTTAGGCACCCCAAAGAGGTTTTCACCTTTGGATACATCATTTCTTTTTACTTTTTTTGGTTATGACACCACCACACAGTGGTTTTTGCCATCAGAACTGATTTTCTTTTCTTTTTATTTTGTGACTAAGGTACTTGATGTCTGGCTCAATCCTGTTGGTAGCCAGTTCACTGGTGGAAAAGACTACGGGTTCAATCGCATTCAAGTAACAGGTTATCTCATAATCATTTTAGATTGTTAAGAGCTTAGGTTATTGATAGCGTTTGGACCAATCAATGAGGTTAGGATGAACAAGAGGTAAGTCAATGACTAGTTCAAGATTGTGAATGTGAATGATATCATCTCTAGTGATCGAAGAGTCAGAGTCTGTCAAGTATCCTTCTAAGCTACCCAAATCAGGATTTGTCCTAACAAGTGAAGAATCATCTACTAAGGAAACATGTGGGTTCAAATCCTCTAATCTTACACGTGACTCATCGACTACCTTGGGTTGAGAACTATAAGTGTGGATGACATCAACATCTATGTCAACTGTGGAAGGCTCTAAGAAGGAGTCTCATTCATACTCATATGAACTTGTTTCTAAACTTCAAGAAGGATGTTTACACCATGAAGATTTGGGATGTCTTGATGTGGAATTTCTAATGTCATCAAGGGTAACACCTTCTCTTTCCATCAAATGAACATGATTCTTTTGTTGACATTCTCTGATAGGATCTTCTACATTTGATTCATCTTGTTCTAAGGTTGCAACTGTCTCATGAGCGACTGGACTATCTGAATCTCCCCAAAGGAGATTAGTGGAAGGGACCTAATTTTCACACATATCTTGTAGATTTTTCAAATTAGTTATGTATTTTGGTTCATCTTCACTATCTGACTCATCAAGGATAGGAGTAGTGTTCTTGTTGTGATTTGCAAATCCTAGGCCAACCATCTTCTTAGACTTGCATCCAAAAAGATCATGATCAAGGGGTTCAGCTCTAGCATCCAATCTCTGACTAAGAGGGCCATGTCTAGGATAGCCCATCTATTTGACAAAACTATACCCTCTTCTATAAGCCTTAGGAGAGGGAGAGAATTTCTCATTGTGCATGTATTTCTCTTCTCTATAAATCTAGTCTTTAAAAACCACATCTTCTTTCTCATCTTGAATAGCCATTGAGGACCCTACAAAAATTCCAAATAAAGTCATAACTGAAGAGGAAGGTCTCATTTCTTGTGAAGGCTTTCCATAAGACCTAGGTGAAACTACTAGTGTTGTGAGGGATTTGAGTTGATACCCCCCCATGCCAAGGTCTACTAACTTGATCTTGTCTTTACATTCAGATAAGGTTGCATTGAAGTCTTATGCTTCTCTATTGAGGGGAACATGAGCACTCACTGAAACTGAGTTAATAGATAAAGTGTTATCCCTAGGTATACAAATCTATATTCAATTATAAGGGAACTTAACACACTGATGATAGGTAGATGGAACTTCTTGCATATCATGAATCCATAGTCTACTGAGTAAGATATTGTATGCAAGGGGGCCAGTGTCAACTATTTGGAATAAAATATCTTTTTCAACAAGGCCAATCCTAATAGGAAGGATGATCAACCCCTTGGAACTTCTTTCCACCTCATCATAGGCTTTGATAGTGATCTTTTTTCTACTATCTATAACTTGTTTAGAATAGTCCAATGTCTTCAAAAGACTCAAGGAACAAATATTAAGCCCAACACCCCCATCTATCAATATGTGCCTAACATGGGTTTTGTGGATCATGACCCCAATATGAAGAGTGAGATTGTGTGGGTGGCTCAAAGCTTTATCATCTGTAATGCCCAAAATTTCAAGCCAAAACCCAACCAAATTTTTTTTTTTAAAAGAGAAAATAGTGCCCAGTTTATGTTGCGGGTTAACAGGTGTCAATGACAATAGTTCGTAAAGAGACTGAAGAACCAATTTTGTACAATGTTGGTTCCCAAGGGTTACCAGTTGATTAAGTTTTGACAAGGGATTCTATCTAGGTGGAGACATTGTAAATCAAGTTAACCTAATATAAAGATTGTTTATGAGGGTACCACATTTAATTTTGACTATATTGTTATCGAACGAATGAGTCTATAGACAAAGTTAAGCTATGCTGGGTCATAGGGTTCAATTCATAAATTGTCATGATACTAAACAAATGAATATTTTATAATCAACATAATGGCTAGACCAAATCGATGTTCAAGAAATTAAGTTACATCTAACGTATTAATTTGAAAGGAATAAACCCATTTTTCTCATCCATAGGAAGCATAACGCTACCCCATTATAACATTAAATGTCCACATAATGTATATACATATTCTTCTTTTACAATGTTAATTCTATTAATTATTATTGCATTAATACCATTAAATATCACTGTTACGAAAAACATATAATAAAGTATTAAGTGGTACTAATTATATTAGTTACCATTTAATACATTTATTAGTGCAAAAAGAAGTATTTAATTGAAAATCTAATTAGTGATTACCCTATAATCACAAATAAATAATCACTAATAAATAATTTGCTAAATTATAATTGTGTTAATTAACCCAATTATTAAATAATATTAATTATAAATTATTAAATATTATTCAATAATTATTATTAAATATAAATTATTAAATATTATACAATAACTAATAATAAAACAATTATCAAATAATTAATAAAGATTATTTATTTCAATTAATAGAATTTCTAATATTTATTAACAATGACATGCATTACAAAATAAAAATAAAAAGACAACTTACTAATCTCCTAAGCTATCTTATTAAAACTACTAACCTACTCATTAAACCTATACACCCTACCTATTCATCTACTCCCTACTCTATCTCCCTTTTTCCTTTTCCCCCTTAATCCACGTGCCAAGTGGGTGGGGAAACCAACTAAACCAAAATCCAAAGTCCTAAGGGGGGTGTGAATTTAGAGGAAGGAGGATTGTAGTTTGGAGGGCCCACCTAAACCCAATGCTAAGTTTCAAAAAGCAAAGGGAATTTATTCATCCCTAAAAACATCGCAAGTCCTAAGGGAAAAAGTCAACAAGGGACTGGTGCATGATGATGGGAACAAGGGTTTGCGTCCCTCCCAACACATCTCTTCAAACAAACAGCCACTATTAAAACTAGCGCAAGTTGCAAGGAGGAAGAGTTGAGGGGAGTAAGGGGATTTGGGCCCCACCCCAAATTCAATCAAATCTAGCCCAAAACTCATGCTACCAAAGGAATTGAAGGTTGGTCAAGAACATTTAATAAAAAGTGCAACACATAACTAATTTAATGCAAGGTGTGGTCTCCCATACTCTGCACCATTTTTTGGGGGAGTAATTGAAGGTGTAAGGCATTGAAAATATAATTAATATTTTATTTGTTTAGAAAATATGTGGACAAATTATATTAATATTATATTGACTGTGGCATGGATTTGTATGGGATTTTTTTCCCATACAAATTCCAGAGACCTGTAGGTCTCCATTTGCCCATTCTTTTAAATTTGTTTGTGAAATTTTATTTTCTCTTCACTTCTACATAGTTTATTTTTAACTTGTTTGGTCCAGGAACACTAAATGTGATAAAGTTGATTTATCAATTAATCTGTTTGTAACTTTATAGTCTTCTATGGTATTGAATTTAATGTTATAAATTGATCAATATACACAACTAAATTGATTGTGTCTAAAACCAAATACAATATCAAGCTTTCAATTTAAACTTGTAAGGATAGAGAGGGATAGAAATTTATTCTTTGTTTGTAAATCAATTAACATTTACATACAATGATCTCCATACAATAACTATAATGTATTGATAACTCTTTTTTATTTGAAATGACCAAAACACATTATAATATAGCTTTCTCTATCTTAGGAGTAAAATAGAATTCCTCCTACCATTTCATTATACACATTTCAACTTCTAATAGAAATAAGATTTGCATTTCAAGAGTAACATAACTTTCTCAAATACATTTGCACATTCAAATTTACATATAGAGGCCTCTTTGAGGACTTTTTAAGAACAGTAAAATACAAGATTTCGCTTCTTCTTTCAACAATAGGATCTTACAAAATTACACATGCACACTCCTAAACTTTGGGAGCTGTTCTTCAACATCTTGGACAACACTTTAACCTCCAAGCTTTGCACCTACATTGAACTTCCAAAAATCCGCAAGAAACAAGGCAAAAAGGAAGGCCATGGGATGCTCACCTCCCATCCTAGGCCTCTCATGAGGCCACCCCTGAGCTTGGGGAAATCACACCGAATGGGATACACACACTCAAACACAAAAAACTCACAAGATAACATAAATTGCAAACCCAAATTCCCTCAAGGGTGAAACTAAGAAATTCCAAGAACTCCTTTTTGTGGGGTGTGGGTGGACAACCCATGGAGACAACCATTGCATGAAAAAAATGCCACACATGGACCCAAATAAACACAATATCAAAACAAGGCTCACATGGCCAATATTTCCCTCCTTATACCCCCAATGCCTCATGGGCTAAAATACAAGGTTACTTGGGGAAAAAACTCAACCCAAGTTTCATCTTTCCCCACACATGGAGGAGACTCTACACATGGAGTTGCCTCCATTTCCCACACCCCCTCTTGGTTACTCTTCCCTCCCATGGGTGAGTGAACCAAGAGAATACAACCCAAATCCAATGACAAAAAAAACACAAAGATGCTTGCTCTCACCATGACCAACCATGGGAAGCTAAAACACAACAAAGAATCAAGAGAAAAGCTTCCTCCATGACCAACCATGGGGAGCCAAAGGAGAAACACAAACTCATACATTCTCTACAACAAGAGTGAGAGAAAAATTCCAACCTCAAGTCCAAATGCAAATGAAGGTGAGTTGAGCCCTTTTCCCAATTCCAAGCTTTCTTCCTCCTCTAACTTTGGTGATCTCTAAGGATAGAGAGTGGGTGAACAACCCCAATGTTCTCCAAAATTCTACTAAAAGGACCTCTAAACCAACTCCCAAAATCCTAGTGGAAAGCAAGCCCTCTCATTGGTTGACAAAACCCCAAATCTTACACACCCCTCTCCTCATAAAGGTGGTCCTTGGAGGTGGGTGACCTAGGACTTCTCCAAACAAGGAAGATGGTCATGAAAGTACTTTTTGGGCCATATGACAAGATGCAATTTTCGCTCAAGATTAAATATGCATTTTTGGAGGGGTCAAAAGGTCAATCTTGGGCTTCTCCCATGTTGAAAATACCCCTAAGCCATAGGTACATGGAATGGGTTAGCTAAAAATGCATAAAACCACTCCCTAAGACCACTTTTAATCCTCTAAAACTCATGATTAAGAGTATGCACGAAAATGGAAGATGGGGACTTCATTATGGGGTCCTATGACAAGTGGGTGTGCTTACGATTTCCCCCAAAAGGATTCTAAAATGTTCTCTCACTCAACCACATGGCATACCTTGATAACATTAAACAATAGTGTCAAGTGACACTTCACAAAATAACATTACACACAAGGTATGTCTAATTTGTCACAACACTTAGCATTCCTACACACATACATCCAAATTACTGTTACGAATAAAATACTTTACAATGAGGCCTCAGGTCTCTTCATAGACAAGGCCTTGGCTTAACTGATTGCACATACATTCAATGTGATTTCCCTAAAATTCCACCTGCAAAACCTTAATGCAACATCAATAATTCAAGGAAGACACCAATATAATTAAATATACAAAATACAACATGCCTACAATAATCCCAATCCAACTGCATATGATCATATAGGGTACAATAATCAAATCAATACACTTTCAATTGCATAATTCAATTTTATTATTCAATTGCATCTCTAATGCATGCTAATCTCGTAATTCAATTGAAATCATGATCATCAATAATCTAACATCATCATAAGGTAGTCATCAATTACTCATAACATCAATGTAGTGAAGATGTCTAACATGATATTCATTTGCAACATAGAATTCAATTGCATTCTTACAATCACTTTCTCATAATTCATAATTCAATGCATACATCTAATCACTTTCATATAGTGCATAATTCAAATGCATATAATTTTATACACACAAGTTATAATTTCTACTACGTAATCAAAGTCACATAAAGTATAGTGCCCTCACATAGATCATAATCCAAATGCAAGCTTGCAAACATATAGAATACATTCATTATTTCAATTCAATTCAATCTACATAATTTGATTGCATAACTCCATAGTACTCCTAATCCCAAAGATTCTCAATTTTCCTTAGCATAATATTTAAGATAAATCGATGGTTCAACATCGGTAAGGGGTAACCATAACAGTCGGGTCTTATAAAATTATTATCACAAGTATGATTAAATTTCCTAATCTAGGAAAATAAAATGCAGAATAATCCTATTAGTCTAGGATCTAACAAATCCTTGTTCAGGGTTCTAATAATATCACCAAAACATCACTATGGTATAACCATATAATACATCGTCAAAGCATTACTCATCCTCCTCATAGAAGTTACTAGAATCATCACATCAACTATTAATTTAATCTAAGATAAACTTATGACTTAACACATAACTAAATTGGAATTTACATCTCGACTTCTTGAATCTAATCCTTTTGACAAAAGTACTCAATGGAACCTTAATAGTCTAGCTGGATCTATGATCCGCAGGGTAACATACTGCATCCAAGATTCACTTACACAATTAATAACCTAGAGATATCACCTCTATCATTGTGACACTTAGTTGATGGGTACTGATATGAAGGTACAATATATAGGTCTATCCTGAGGTACAATTCTGTTAGGGATTTACCAATCATCCAAATACTACAAAACCCCCTAATCCTCTGACATCGAAGTGTCGAGGAAAAGGTGGAAATGGGGTGGGCCTTACATCATCATCCTTTGGAAAGGTAAGGTAATGAGGGCTGGAAATATGGTTAACCATGTTCTGGAATTGATTGATGTCTAAGTTGTTGGGGATATTCACTACACGCAAAGCATTCTCAAGGACTTTCTTGTATCTTAGGGACAACTCTAAGAGCTCAAAGATAAAAATATGAGCTGGGGTTCTTTGACCAAACTTTGACTGTCCATATCTTTAGAAGAGAGGCTATATTTTTGAAGATTTAAGGTGTCTTTTGGTTCAGTTTGATAAGATCTTTGATTTGAGACTGTTAGAGCTTTTTCCTGTAGGTCAAACTTGGTAAATAGATATGCTTGATTCTCATATTTGTGAACTCTCAAGTTTGATAAGAAAGAGTCTAATTGATGAGGATTGGATAAGATCCTCCTTCTTCTTTGAGCTCCACAGGACTCAAGTAGGTATTGCCTAGATAGTTTACTATGTTTCAAGTAAAACTCAATGGTGGACCAATTTCTTCATTGCTATGCTATTTACCCTTTAAAATACTTCAATAAAAGACTACTATGCAAACAACTGAGAATATCCTGATACAGAGCATAACAAAGGAAAGTACAAATGTAATAGCATACAATAGTGGTATAAGGACATTCATCCTTCTTCTTTTTCTAAGTTTAACTTAAGGAAGGCTAACCTTTTGATTCTCTCTTCAAGGAATCAACAATATGAACTATACCACCTAGAAACAGTCCCTTCAAAACATATAGAAACTCAAAAGTAAAATGTACTGGTAATTATATTTTGTTCTTAATGACTAAAATATGACTGTATAACAAACATCCAACCAGTGCCTATTCCATTGGGAAGATAGTTATTGTATATGAATCCACAGGAAGAAATCAAAACAAATACAGTAAAATGCCTTGCAGATTACTTGTAGTTTGAATAGAGTGCCTTACAAACTATTGTGTCACTTCTATACTATTATCATCAAAATCTTGACAATTATGTTCACTCTCTGAAACTATTCTTGAAAATTTAATCCTTTCCTTGAAAGGAACTCACAAATAATTAGACAAGTTGCCTTGCAATTGGTATGTTTTACGTGCCTTACAAATAAAACATACAAGAGCATAACATAAAAATGAAGAGACAACAACAAAATAAGAGAGAAACTACAATGTATTTGATTAAATTTGAATCTTATTTCAATACATACAAAATTTGAAGTTTAGAAGCCTAGACACAAGACTGAGAAATCTACTCTATAGAGAATTTCCACATTCAGCCTCATTCAAAAACAAGCTACAACTACTATTTAAAACATCTTGGAATCCCTGAGGCTGCAATAAGCTTCAAATGTTTTCCCTAAACCTAAAACAGAGAAAAGACAAAAGCATCTAAGGACCTTCAAATGGTGGAAAGACAAAACACTTCTGATGACTTAGCTGATATCTGATCTGTTCATTCCCTCTATAAGATATTCCTGAGAAAACAACTTCCTCCCTTCTGCAAAAGATATGATTCATTCCCCTCTACCGGATCTACAAACCAATCCTGTCTAAAATTGAAATATCTCCCTCAACATCTGATCTCAGATTAAAGAATCTATTACTACTCTCACCAACTCAATCAAATCTAATTCTAGCCACCGCTAATGCAATCCTCGACTTCTATCATTTTCAAAAACATATTATATGCTCATATTTTGTTAAAAAATGAATCTACAGGCTTTACTCTTTTGAGCACACTCTATCATTTAAATATTTGGAATTTATCTCTAAGTTTGGACTATATCACATTTTAAATTCTTTTTGAATCTTTAAATTTTCATTTTATGCTTAGACCTCACCAAAGTTTTCCAAGTGTCAAGATGTGATTGGATCGCTAGACAAACCCCAGCCTTAACCTCTAATTTGGAGACTAGGTGACTGCCTTTGATCTCTGAGTCTCTGAACATTTTCACTAACCATGGGTTTATTCAGTGAACAAGTGAAGACACAAGTCTCTTAATCTCTAAATGATTTGCTAACCTTGAGTTAAATCTAGCATTTGGGCAACTGAGCTTAGTCTTTGAATATTTGAATGGAGCTTAGTCTCTAAATCTTTGAATGGTTAGGCGACCCGGCGACACCAAGATCATCTGCAAGTCTCCTAATTTTCTTGCTAACTGCCATTTCATTTTGTGACTACATGACCAGCTACCATGTGTCCTCGTCAGCCATGTCATCATTGTCACTTGTCTACAAAATTACCTTACCTGTGGGCCCACCAGCATGCTTCCCAAGGCACCTCCACACGTGCACGAGAAGAGCCTCCTACTCTTTCATCTACCTCATATGTGTGTGTTGCTTCTTTTAAACACCTCAAACCTCCATTTCTTGAGTAATGTGGGACTAAGATTTTGAATGATTTTAAAGACTTTTCAAAATTTCTTCATAGTGCACAACCAGCATGCACATCTAGGCGGGCCCACAAGGCAGAGGCAGCCACAACCTCTCTTCTTTCTTTATTTACCTTCTTTCTAGGCAACTTTCCTTTTAAATATCCAAAACTACCACTCATGGCTGAATGTGGGATAAAACTCATGAGAAATACCTCTGCATTTTTCTTTGTTCTAGCTTGTGTGTATGTTGTCTATCCTTTGTTTTCCTTTCTTGGTTGGCTCTACCATTTTTCTATGCACTTAATCCATACTTCTTAGCTTGTAGCCTGCAAGTTGCACTCTCATGCAAAGGCTCCTTCAAAACATGTGTATACCTCTTTCATCATACTGGTTTTTATGGTCTTGTGCTGACCTCTTCCTTTTCTTTTAAAACCTTACGCAAACCACCTAAAAAATACTGGCAGCCATATTTTTCTTTGATTTGTGACTTGCACATTCCTTATACCAAGTGCTAGCCTTTACATACATAATTTGGATTGGCAACCCAATGCATTCCTCACACAAACATCCTCCCCTTGACTTTGTTTCATTGGGTACTGGCTCCAACACACAGCACATCCAATCCTATGTAGGCCCCTCTTTTTTCCCTATGTGATTTCAAACAACACTCTTTATGGAGGCCCACACAACATGAGACTTTTAGAATATATGCAGCATTTCCTGGGAAGAGTGTGCCTGGGCAGAGGAAAAGACAAGAAAAAGAAATGCTGGAGAAGAGAGGCATTTGGTCCATAAGGTACAAATTTTTTTTTAAAAATGTGTGCAGACATCCTCATAATATTTAATATTTATTAATTCAAATTGGGTGCATACCCAGCCAAATGAAATCTGCCACATAATTAGCAAGTAAGGAATTATAATTAAATACATGTCCAGTAGCAAGGATTACTTTGCAAATGTTGCATACGCATGTTGAAGATGGCACAGGCTAAAACATTTATCCTTTGCATTAAAAATCACTTCACTCATGTTCAACTTCGAAAACATTCTTCCTTAAACTGATGAATTGCCAACAACTCTATGTAGTCAGCAAAGTTATACTTTAAAATAATGAAGCAGGCTGGACCCCAAATGGGTCCGACCTAAGTTTTTTTTTAAATTCAAACCCTTGGACTTCAAAAATGTTACCTAGAAGACTGACAATTGCAACCGGATCCAATCCGGATAACCATAAACTTTAAAAAACTTCAATTTTTAATACTTCCCCAGTCGGCAAATGTGAATAAATTGCCTCTAATTGCCCCTTTAAAACACTGCTCAAAACTAATCACTGGTAGCTAAAACTTGGTGAGTACAAACTTTTTAGTATAGATAATCACCCTATAAAATGGCTTCATCCAAAAATGAACAAGGAAAGATATTTTAAAAGTTGAAATCACCTATTCAAAATTGCCAGCAAACACAAACTGAAATCACTGTAAACTGCCCCGGAAGGAGATAAACTAAAAATATCAAATGATGAGCTGAGGGTGAGCCACTAAGTTTGGTAGAATAATCATATGCAAGGAATGCAAAAAACAACCCTCAACTGGAGACAACCATCTGACAAAAAGCTATGAATTTTAGAAAATAGCTACTTTGCAAAGTTGTCCTATCTGCACTTTTTATCAGCATAAAGCACTTTTTGTCTGATCTTGCAATCCACTCAAATGGAACCCTCATGGTTTGAAATCCTGGGTGAATGATCTATCACATGCATAGAAAACAAGGCTATTTCAATGAATGATCAATTGATGATCCATAAATAATCCTCAAAGTTGTGCCTCCAGAAAGTAGCTTCAAAAACTGACCAAACGGTCTCACCGAACACGCCACCGGGAACACATGTTCACCTCCAACATTATAGTATGTCGATCAAAGGAAAACTCTTAGAAAGACTTGAGCCCAAAGTGACTAATGATCAAACATGGCCACTTGAAAACTTAAAACTTATCCGCACTGCCAAAATCACACAAGTCACTTCCGGAACTGGCTTTAAAAAACTCACCCATCGAGATCTTCAGGAACCAACAACTTGGGCACTGAATAACACCCACACAAGGTACATGGATCCATAATTAACTTTCCCAAAAGATCAATTATCCAGTTACAATCAAATGCCAAAGTCAGCTTGTTAGTAATATTCAAGATTAAAATAGTGAAAAATTGCATAAACTGGGTTTAGAATAGACCTGGGAAAGTGATCAAATGGATTGACAAAGACCTCAAAATCCTCAGGAAAGTACAATTCTAGGTCTTTAGTATGGAAAATCTCTCAATTACTCTTGATCTAGAATAGGATGCAAACTAGGAAGCCTCAAAGTAGGCCACTCAGAAAACTGAATAATGCAGACACAAAGAAACTTAACAATTTGCAAACAGAATGGCACTGGCAAAGTTATCAAACGGGCTCATAGGGAGCTAAAAATTGGCATGGACACTCTCTTTCATGCCTTCAACATGATGCAACAAATAGAATGCTATGAAAAATCATTGGGCAAAATATGAAATCATCTGAAGTGGGCTATTTTATACAATTATGGACAAACAAAATGCAGAATTCAGAGAACACCTCCAAAAGCTTATTCCCTAAACATGCTAGAATTGAATATTAAAAGCTCAAAACCACTACATATGTCAAGTGAAAGGCAATGAACATCCTATCCCAGTGGTTCATCATGAAAAAAAATAGGCCCTATTTTACATGCACTTCAAACTAAGTATCTTTCAATGATTTTTCAAAGGTATAATTCTGACACTTAGAGAAAATTTTGAACATGGACTCAAAAACATAGACTGAATTTTTTGAGCTCCAACAATGAATCTTATTGGGGATGCATGCCCCCTGTGGGCATGCAGAGAATCTAGAATATTTGGTACAACAGACCACCTGAAGAGAATCAACCTGACTTTTACTTCCTCCTTTTCAAAATTCTGAACAAGGAACCCTCTACTAAAAGAAAAGACACAACTAAAAGGAAAGCAACTGTACATGAACTTACAATATTCACAAAAAGGCCCAAAGCCCCAAAAATCCAATCAATTTTTACCCCTATCAAACAAATTATTCTCATCTCCATACAACAGAGGTAAAATCAAATTACATCATCCATCTAGCCTGTCAAAAAATTTGTGGTCTACTTTTAGCATATCATAGAAAAAAGGATTAATATACTCACCATCATCCGACAAGGTTAGGTCATCAAGCTACCATAAATACTGATCACTTTGTGATATTAAAACATCACACTCTTGATTGTCAACATCGCGCTGAAAAATGAAACACTTCAACTCAAGTTCATGGCTGGAAATATCAGCATTCATATCACTAGTTTGCATAAAGGAATAAACCATTTCTATCTCATCACTTCGCAAACTAACATAGAACTTCTCAAGAGAAATATATGATTGCACAAAATTGGAAACAACTTGTTGATCACTAACCACATCAACATCTTCTAGGAAAGCACAAGCATAGTCAATGACTAAATCCTTAATCATTTGTAAATCTGAGAAAACATATTCAGATTTGCCACATTCTCCAGCATCAACAAGTAGACAAGAACCACAGACAATAGGCTCTTGAAAATCAGAATATTCACTAGTACATTCATCAGTATATTCATCAAATATAACATTATCAAAATCATCATAATGACATGTACTTTCATATTGCTGCTCTTTTAACTCAAATACAGGAGAAGGAAAACCAGTAAATGTTTCATACATCATGCCATCACTTGAATCATCTTAATCAAAACTTATATCTATCGGGCATGAAAGTTTTGAAACAAACTTGGGAGCATACCTCTGAAGCTCGGTCTCCAAGAGCTTTGAAATTTTCTCACTATTTAGTGAGTACTAAACTTCACATTCCATCTCTTTGGTGTCACCGGTGATGCTGCAAATATCTTCCTTGTTCGGAATAGGGGCTGCAAACTCTTGATTCACATTATTTTGTACAAAGCCATCACCATAAAAAATTTCATCCATCCACATCATATTCATCTTTTTTCTATTTGCACAAATATCTTTTATACTGAGACAATAGCATTGTCCTCTGATGCCGATAAAAGGGAAGACCTTCAAGCTTATCAAAAATACTATCAACTATAAACCCTTCTTCATCATCTCGATACTCACTAACTTCACTGTTAGCATCATAATTAGTATCCTCAACACAAATAGAGCCAACATCATCTTCATCTTCAGATTTAGAATATTTTATTGAATTAATCCACTTCTCAGTCTGCTTAATACCTTCCTCTCTATGAGATGCAAACCAATTTACTAATTCAAGTAGACAAAGCTCTAAAATCAAAGAAATGAATGTAGACCCTAGAAGTTCAACACTATTTGGAAGATCATTATATCCATTAAGGAATCTCTTATAAAAATCTTGTGTTGATTCCATTTTCCCTCTTTTCCCCACATGTCTTTTTAAAAACACTATGGCTTCCTCTTGGATTCTTTGTCTCAAAAAGTTTTCTTCACACTCTAACAAAAAACCACCACAATCAAGCATAGGAGACCTGCTGATCTCTATGTCCCCCATTGTTTACTATTTCATAATTCACTAAAAATTTTGCACAACTGAAATCCTAATTCTTTGAATCATGAAAACCTCTATTTTGCACCTTGTCCTTTTATTAATGCTTAAATCACCTAATAAGGAAACATTTTTTATGATTTGAAAAATAAAATACTTGGAAGTATGTGGCTGAAACTCAACTTGCTAATTGGAAGACTGATAGATTTGAACCTTTCTTCACTGAAATCTTTGTAGAGTTGCCACCTCCTTGAAGAGGAAAAACTTTAACTGCTAAGAATTCTTTATGTATCCTTTTCCACCAACATAACAAACTTCAACAAGGTACATATATTGTTTATCACGACTGAAAATATTATTTTATACACTGATCAAATATAGAACTCAGAGTTGCCACTCGCAACTGGGTGAGATAATTTGGAACCTCTTAAAATTGACTCTTATACACTTTAATGGGAACCACTGGATAAATGAATAACCTGGCCAGGAGTCTATCTCTACTTGTACTCGTACTCGTACTCATGTTATTCATAACTAATTTATAACACTAGAGATACCAACTAGATTTTGCATGAATTTGCATCTCTATTCCCCAATAGAGTCACCAATTTGTTAGTGACTCAGATGGGTCAAATCAATCTGGGTAGTAAAATATTCATTTTGTGTAATGTAACCAAAGATTCTTTAACTGATTTATTTATTTTTTATGTTCTCATCCCCAGTAGAGTCACCAATTTGTTAGAGCTTTTTCCTATAGGATCAAACTTGATAAATAGATATGCTTGATTCTCATATTTGTGAACTCTCAAGTTTGACAAGAAAGAGTCTAATTGATGAGGATTGGATAAGATCCTCCTTCTTGGAGCTCCACATGACTCGGGTGGGTATTGCCTAGATAGTTTACTATGTTTCAAGTAAAACTCAATGGTGGATCAATTTCTCCACTGCTATGTTATTTATGCTTTAAAATACTTCAATAAAAGACTACTCTACAAACAACTGAGAATATCTTGATATAGAGCATAACAAAGGAAAGTAAAAATGTAATAGCATACAACAGTAGTATAAGGACATTCATCCTTCTTTTTCTGAGTTTAACTCAAGGAAGGCTAACCTTTTGATTCTCTCTTCAAAGAATCAGCAATATGAACTATACCACCTAGATACAGTCCCTTCAAAACATATAGATACTCAAAAGTAAAATGTACTAGTAATTATATTTTGTTCTTAATGATTGAAAGATGATTGTATAACAAACATCCAACCAGTGCATATTCCATTGGGAAAATAGTTATTGTATATGAATCCACATGAAGAAATCAAAACAAATAAAGTAAAATGCCTTACAGATTACTTGCAGTTTGAATAGAGTGTCTTAAAAACTATTGTGTCACTTCTATACTGTTATCATCAAAATCCTGACAATTATGTTCACTCTCTAAAACTATTCATGAAAATTTAATTTTTTCCTTGGAAGGAACTCACAAATAATTAGACAAGTTGCCTTGCAACTGGTATGTTTCACATGCCTTACCAATAAAACATACAAGAGCATAACATAAAAGTGAAGAGACAACAACAAAATAAGAGAGAAACTGCAATGTATTAGATTAAAGTTGAATCCTATTTCAATACATACAAAATTTGAAGTTCAAAATCCTAGACACAAGACTGAGAAATCTTCTCTACAGAGAATTTCTACATTCATCCTCATTCAAAAAAAAGCTACAGCTGCTATTTAAAACATCTTGGAATCCCTGAGGATGCAACAAGCTTCAGATGTTTCCCCTAAATCTAAAACAGAGAAAAGACAAAAGCATCTAAGGACCTTCAAATAGTGGAAAGAAAAAACACTTCTGATGACTCAGCTAATATTTGATCTGTTCATTCCCTCTATAAGATATTCCTAAGAAATCAGCTTCCTCCCTTTTGCAAAAGATATGATTCATTCCCCTCTACCGGATCTGCAAACCAATCCTATCTAAAATTGAAATATCTCCCTCAAAATCTAATCTCAGATTAAAGAAGCCATTACTACTTTCACCAACTCAATCAAATCTGATTCTAACTACCACCAATGTAATCCTCATCTTTTGTCATTTCTGAAAACATCTTATATGTTCATATTTCGTTAAAAAATAAATCTATAGGCTTTAATCTTCTGAGCACACTCTGTCATTTAAATATTTTGAATTTATCTCTAAGTTTGGACTATATCACATTTTAAATTCTTTTTGAAACTTTAAATTTTCCTTTTATGCTCAGACCTCACCAGAGTTTTCCAAGTGTCAAGATGTGATTGGATGGCTGGACAAACCCCAACCTTAACCTCTGATTTGGAGACTAGGCGACTGCCTTTGATCTCTAAGTCTCTGAACAATTTCACTAACCATGGGTTTATTCAGAGAATAAATGAATACACAAGTCTTTGAATCTCTAAATGATTTGCTAACCTTGAGTTAAATCTAGCATTTGGGTGACTGAGCTTAGTCTCTGAATCTCTTAATGGAGCTTAGTCTCTAAATCTTTGAATGGTTAACCATTGGAAGACTAAGTGACCACGGTTATCTCTAAGTCTCTAAATTTTCTTGCTAACCACCATTTCATCTCGTGACTACGCAACCAGCTACCACATGTCCTCCTCGGCCATATCATCATCATCGCTTGTCTGCAAAATTACCTTACCTGTGGGCCCACCAGTATGCTTTTCAAGGCACCTCCACGCATGCATGGGTAGAGCCTCCCACTCTTTCATCTATCTCATATGTGTGTGTTGCTTCTTTTAAACACCTCAAAACTCCATTTCCTGAGCAATGTGGGACTAATATTTTGAATGATTTTAAAGACTTTTCAAAATTTCTTCATAGTGCACAACTAGTACAAACATCTAGGTAGGCGCACAAGGCAGAGGCAACCACAACCTCTCTTCTTTCTTTATTTACCTTCTTTTCAGGAAACTTTCCTTTTAAATATCCAAAACTACCACTTAGGGCTGAATGTGGGATAAAACTCATGAGAAATACCTCTACATTTTTCTTTGTTCTAGCCTTTGTGTACGTAGTCTATCCTTTATTTTCCTTTCTTGGCTGGCTCTGCAATTGTTCTTCACACTTAATCCATACTTCTTAGCTTGCAGCCTACAAGTTTCACTCTCATGCAAAGGCTCCTTTAAAACATACGTATACCTCTTTCATCATACTGGTTTTGATGGTCTTGTGCTGGCCTCTTCCTTTTCTTTTAAAACCTTACACAAAACACCCAAAAGAAACTGGCAGCCATATTTTTCTTTGATTTGTGACTTGCACATTCCTTATACCAAGTGCCAGCCTTTACCTACACAATTTGGACTGGCAGCCCAATGTATTCCTCATGCAAACATCCTCCCCTTGACTTTGTTTCATTGGTTGCTGGCTGCAACACACAACACATCCAATCCTACCCAGGCCCCCCTTCTTTCCCTATGTGCTTGCAAACAACACTCTTTATGGAGGCTCACGTAGCATGAGACTTTTAGAATATATGCAACATTTCTTGGGAAGAGTGTGCCTAGGTAGAGGAAAAGATAGGAAAAAGAAATGCTAGAGAAGAGAGGCATTGTGTGCATAAGGTACATATTTTCTTTAAAAAAATGTGTGCAGCCATCCTCATGATATTTAATATTTCTTAATTCAAATTGGGTGCATACCCAGCCAAATGAAATTTGTCGCATACTTAGCCAGTAAGGAATTATAATTAAATACATATCCAGTAGCAAGGATTACTTTGCAGATGTTGCACATGCATGCTGAAGATGACACAAGCTAAAACATTTATCCTTTGCATTAACAATCATTTCACTCATGTTCAACTTCAAAAACATTCTTCCTTAAACACAACAAAAGGCCACTGAGTTTCGTAGAAGAATCATATGCAATAAATGCAAAAAAAAAACCCTCAACTAGAGACAACCATCTAACAAAAAGCTATGAATTTCAGAAAATAGCTACTTTGCAAAGTTGTCCAATCCGCACTTTTCATCAACATAAAGCACTTTTTGTCTGATCTTGCAATCAGCTCAAATAGAACCCTTATGGTTTGAAATCCTAGGTGAATGATCTATCTCATGCATAGAAAACAAGGCTATAATCAAATTCAATGAATGATCAATTGACGATCCAGATATAATCCTCAAAGTCGTGCCTCCAGAAAGCAGCTTCAAAAATTGAACAAACGGTCTCATAGGAACATGCCACCGAGAACACACGTTCACCTCCAACATTACAGTATGCTGGTCAGAGGAAAATTCTTAGAAAGATTTGAGCCCAAAGTGACTAATGATCAAACCTGGCCACTTGAAAACTTAAAACTTATCCGCACTACCAAAATCACACAAGTCACTTTCGGAACTGGTTTTAAAAAACTCACCCACTGAGATCTTCAGGAACTGACAAATTGGACACTGAATCACCCCCACACAAGGTACATGGATCCACAATTAAATCACCCAAAAGATCAAGTATCCGGTTACAATTAGACACCAAAGTCAGCCTGTTAGTTATATTCAGGATTAAAATAGTGAAAAAGTGCATAAACTAGGTTTAGAAAAGGTCTAGAAAAGTGATCAAATGGATTGACAGAGACCTCAAAATCCTCACACAAGTACACTTCTAGGTCCTTAGTATGGAACATCTCTCAATTACACTTGATCTAGAATAAGATGCAAACTAGGAAGCCTCAAAGTAGGCCACTCTAAAAATTGAATAATGTAAACACAAAAACTTAACAATTTGCAAACAGAATGTCACTGACAAAGTTATCAAATGGGCACATAGGGAGGTGAAAATTGGCATGGACACTCTCTCTCATGCCTATAACACGATGCAACAACTGGCATGCTATGAATAATCACTGGGAAAAAGATGCAATCATCCGAAGTGGGTTATTTTATACAATTCTGGACACAAAATGTAGAATTCTGGGAACACCTCCAAAAGCTTATTCCCTAAACATGCCAGAACTGAAAATTAAAAGCTCAAACCCACTACATATGTCAAATGAAAGGTAATGAACACCCTATCCCAATAGTTCATCATGAAAAACAACAGGCCCTATTTTCCATGTAATTCAAACTAAGTATCTTTCAATGATTTTTCAAAGGCATAATTCTAACACTTAGATAAAATTTTGAACATGGACTCAAAAACATAGACTCATTTTTTGAGCTCCAACAAAGACCACTTTCACCTGATTTGGAAACGGTCAAATTTTTAGCTACGAACACTATACTCACTTTCTTGCTTTGACCAAACTTTGACAGTCTGTATCTTGAGAAGAGAGCCTCCATTTTTCAAGATTCTAGGTGTTTTTCTGTTAATCTCGATGAGCTCTTCAATTTGAGACAACTTTCACCAGATTTGGAAACAGACAAAGTTTAAGCTCCGAACATTTTATTGAATTCCTTACTTTGACAAATATTTTCTGGTCTATATCTTAAGAAGAGAGGCTCCATTTTTCAATTTTCAAGGTGTTTTTTAGTTCATCTCGATCAGATCTTCAATTTGAGACCACTTTCACCAGATTTGGAAATAGTCTAATTTTTAGCTACGAACTCTGTACTGACTTCCTTGCTTTGACAAAACTTTGACCATTTGTATTTTGAGAAGAGAGGGTCCATTTTTAAAGATTCAAGGTATTTTTAGTTCATCTCAACGAGATCTTCAATTTGAGACCACTTTCACCAGATTTGGAAACAATCAAATTTTTAGCTACGAACACTGTACTCACTTCATTACTTTGACCAAACTTTGACTATCTGTATCTTGAGAAGAGAGGCTCCATTTTTCAAAATTAAAGGTGTTTTTTGGTTCATCTCGACAACATCTTTGATTTGAGACCACTTTAACTGAATTTGGAAACAGTCAAATTTTTAGCTACGAACACTATACCGACTTTCTTACTTTCACCAAACTTGGACCATCCGTATCTTGAGAAGAGAGGCTCCATTTTTCAAGATTCAAGGTGTTTTTTGGTTCATCACGATGAGATCTTTGATTTGAGACCACTTTCACCAGATTTGGAAACGGTCATATTTTTAGCTACAAACAGTGTACTGACTTCCTTGCGTTGACCAAACTTTGACCATCTATATCTTGAGAAGAGAAGCTCCATTTTTTAGGATTCAAGGTGTTTTTTGGTTCATCTCGATGAGATATTCAATTTAAAATGACTTTCATCAGATTCAAAAACTGTTAAATTTTTAGCTACGAACACTCTACTGACTTCCTTGCTTTGACCAAACTTTGACCCTCTATTTGTTGAGAAGAGAGGTGCTATTTTTCAAGATTCAAGGTGTTTTTTGGTTCATCTCAACGAGATCTTTGATTTGAGACCACTTTGACCAGATTCAGAAATGGTCAAATTTTTAGCTATGAACACTATATTGACTTCCTTGCGTTGATCAAACTTTGATCGTCTGTATCATGAGAAGAGAGGGTCTATTTTTTAAGACTCAAGGTGTTTTTTGGTTCATCTTGATGAGATCTTTAATTTGAGACCACTTTCACCAGATTTGGAAATGGTCAAAGTTTTAGCTACGAATACTATACTGACTTCCTTGCTTTGACCAAACTTTGACCATCCATATCTTGAGACAAGAGGCTCCATTTTTCAAGATTCAAGGTGTTTTTTGGTTGATCTCGATGAGATCTTCAATTTGAGACCACTTTCACCAAAATGGTCAAATTTTTAGCTATGAACATTTTTATGATTCCTTGCTTTGACAAAAATTTGATCATCTGTATCTTGAGGAGAGAGTCTCCATTTTTCAAGATTCAAGGTTTTTTTTGGTTCATCTCAATGAGATATTTGATTTGAGACCACTTTCACCATATTTGGAAATGGTCAAATTTTTAGCTGCGAACACTGCATAGACTTCCAAACTTTGACCAAACTTTGACCATTTGTATTTTGAGAAGAGAGGCTCCATTTTTAAGGATTCAAGGTTTTTTTGGTTCATCTCGAGGACATCTTTGTTTTGAGACCACTTTTACCACATTTGGAAATGGTTAAATTTTTAGCTATGAACACTTTACTGAATTCCTTTCTTTGACCAAACTTTGACCATGTATTTTGAGAACAGAGGCTCCATTTTTTAAGATTCAATATATTTTTTGGTTCATCTTGATGAGATCTTTGATTTGAGACCACTTTCACTAGATCTAGAAAAGGTCAAATTTTTTGCTGCGAACACTGTACTGACTTCCTTTCTTTGACCAAACTTTGATCATCTGTATCTTGAGAAGAGAGGCTCCATGTTTCAAGATACAAGGTGTTTTTTGGTTCATTTCGATGAGATCTTCAATTTGAGACCACTTCCACCAGATTTACAAACGGTCAAATTTTTAGCTACGAACACTATACTGACTTCCTTTCTTTGACCAAACTTTGACCGTCTCTATCTTGAAAAGAGAGGCAACATTTTTTAAGATTCAAGGTGTTTTTTGGTTCATCTCGACAAGATCTTCCACTTGAGACCACTTTCACCAGATTTGAAAATGATAAAATTTTTAGCTACGAACACTGTACTAACTTCCTTGCTTTCACCAAGCTTTGACTGTTCATATCTTGAGAAGAGAGGCTCCATTTTTCAAGATTCAAGGTGGTTTTTGGTTCATTTTGATGAGATCTTCAATTTGAGACCACTTTCACCTGATTTGGAAACGGTCAAATTTTTAGCTATGAACACTATACAGACTTCATTGCTTTGACCAAAGTTTGACTATTTCTATATTGAGAAGAGAGGCTCCATTTTTCAAGATTCAAGGTGTTTTTTGGATCATCTTGACAATATCTTCGATTTGAGACTACTTTCACTAGATTTAGAAATAGTCAAATTTTTAGCTACGAGCACTGTACTGACTATCTTACTTTCACCAAACTTGGACCATCCTTATCTTGAGAAGAGACGCTCCATTTTTCAAGATTCAAGGTGTGCTTTGGTTCATCTCAATGAGATCTTTGATTTGAGACCAATTTCACTAGATTTGGAAATGGTCTAATTTTTAGCTATGATCACTATACTAAATTCCTTTCTTTGACCAAACTTTGACGATCTGTATCTTGAGGAGAGAGGCTCTATTTTTCAAGATTCAAGGTGTTTTTTGGTTCATCTCCACGAGATCTTCGATTTGAGACCACTTTTACTAGATTTGGAAATAGTCAAATTTTGAGCTACGAACACTGTACTGACTTTCTTTCCCTGACCAATCTTTGACGGTTTGTATCTTGAGAAGAAAGGCTCCATTTTTCAAGATTCAAGGGGGTTTTTAGTTCATCTCGATGAGATTTTTTAATTGAGACCACTTTCACCAATTTTGTAAATGGTCAAATTTTTAGCTACGAACACTGTACTGACTTCTTTTCTTTGACCAAACCTTGACCATCCGTATCTTGAGAAGAGAGGCTTTGTTTTTCAAGATTCAAGGGTTTTTTTTGGTTCATCTCGACGAGATCTTTGATTTGAGACCACTTTCACCAAATTTTGAAATGGTCAAATTTTTAGCTATAAACACTATATTGACTTCCTCACTTTGACCAAACTTTGACCATCCATATCTTCAGAAGAGAGGCCCCATTTTTTAAGATTGAAGGTGTTTTTTGGTTCATCTCGATGAGATTTTCAATTTGATACCACTATCACCAAATTTGGAAAGGGTCAAATTTTTAGCTACGAACACTGTACTGACTTCCTTACTTTGACAAAACTTTGATCATCCGTATCTTGAGAAGAGAGGCTCCATTTTTAAAGATTCAAGGTGTTTTTCGGTTCATCTCGATGAGATCTTTGATTTGAGACCACATTCACTAGATTTGGAAATGGTCAAATTTTTAGCTACGAACACTCTACTAACTTCCTTGCTTTGACCAAACTTTAACCGTTTGTATCTTGAGAAGAGATTCTCTATTTTTCAAGATTAAAGGCATTTTTGGGTTATCTCGAGGAGATCTTCGATTTGAGACCACTTTCAGCAAATTTGGAAATGGTTAAATTTTTAGCTATGAATAATGTACTGACTTCCTTGCTTTGACCAATCTTTGACCATTTGTATCTTGAGAATAGAGGCTCCATTTTTAAAGATTCAAGGTGTTTTTTGGTTCATCTCGATGAGATCTTTGATTTGAAACCACTTCCACCAAATTTGGAAACAGTCAAATTTCTACCTACTATGTGAGTGAATTTTGTACCTAGCTATGAACATAACACTTCAGTAAAATATTAGAGGTGAGCAAAATCAAAATATGCAAATGAGAAGAATATAGCTTACCAGGTGATTTACTGCCTTCTAGTAGGTGTGAGTATGGTATTCTCATATTAGAGTGAGATCAGTGACAATGCAACACCTAAACGAAGGATTTAAATGATGAAAGCAATAAAATATGAATGCAAATTAATATATATTTTTAAATTTTTGATGCAATAAGATGAGAAAAACTAATAATAAATTAATCTAAATAGATTTAAATGATATGCAAATTAAGCTAACAATGATATGAAATATGAAACTAGAATGAATTGAAAACAAGATTGATCTCACAAAATGCTGATTCGCAAGAAGCTTGATGATTCCTCTGATGTCAATTCACCAGAGTAAGTATGCAAATTCTGTGGATGATTTGTAAAGAGCCGAGCCTTGATTTTATAGAAATCCAGGGCTTGAGGGTGCATGGAAAAAGTCATAAATCACTCTTGATGAACTCAGGTTGATTTTTGAGTTAACAAGAAATTAGAAATAGATAACTCATAAAATCATGCAAGAACAACTTTTTAACTCAAATCAGAAGTTTAGATCAACTTTGAACTCAAAATAGATGTTGAGTTTCGAAAAGATAACAACTTGAATTGATTTTCTTATTTAAAGTTTAACTACTCTTTGAATGTGCACAAATAATCATGAATTAATTAAATAAATAAAGTGATTTATCTTCAACTTAACTGATTTTAAATTTAAAAATAACTGATTTGTGGGTTAGTCAATTATATTAATCAAACTTTTATTCAAAACTATATTATTAAATATTGACAACTTAGATTTAATCAATTAAATAAATATTTAATCAATTATTCGTAGGAGATTTGATTTATTGTCAAATAAAACAATATAATTAGGAATAAATAGATTTAAATCTAATTAAATAATTAAGTGGAAAAATTAATCTAATTAATTAAATGTTCATCATATTTAATTAATCAAATTTAGGATAAATGAGATTTATCGCAAAATAATTATTAAATTAAGAATAATTAGGATAAATTAGGAATATTCAAGGAATATTCCCCAATGCAGAATCTTGGATAAAATCAATTAAGATTTGATAATGTGCAGATGTGCCTTAGGTTAGGACTTTGATGTTGATTTCGTTCGAATTGAAGATGTAGGAGGTTAATGAATCTATAGCCCATTTTTTGGGGTATTACATTTTGCCCCTCTTTGAATTACTATGCAAAGTGTAGTGGTTCAAAGAATAGTCTGTGTTTTGATATACGTATGAAATTGATTTGAAAGATTAACTGATTCTTAGATAGAAACTGATTAAAAGATTGGAAAAAGAGATACCAACCCAAGCCCAGAATGACCAGGAATCGAGATGATGCTAGCTATATCAACAATGAACCAGTGATGAAGAAGTGTCAAAATGCCTGATTCTAAACCTTATGATTGTGAAGAAGTGAGTGACCGATTCCAGACCTGAATGTCCTTGTATGAATCATATTGGTATCACATCTTGAACCCATCAGTTATGAAGAACCAAGGAATTAACACTAATGAACTGATAGTTACGAAAAGCTGATACAGTTTACAAGATAGATTTGGATACTAGATGAATATGATATGCCCCAAGAGATGATAGATTTTCCCCAAGCGATGAGGACTTTAGATGAATCAACAACTAGATGTGGTTGTTGTCTTGATTACTGAGGAAAGATTGATTGATAGAATTGAGTTACAGACTTTGAATGGTGTCCAATGCCATGCCCCCTTCGGGATCAAAATTAAAATCTGACAAGAAAAGTTAGCATTTATAGTTTAGAAGCATGTTAATTGATTTGAGAAGTGGTTATACACGTCCGGGAATGTGTTCTCCATCGTTTAGAGGTCCTGGAGACCAAGTTTGACTAGGTTTGATCATGATTTGACCATGGTTAACCAAGTTGAAATTTCAATAGTTTGATGTAAGATAATTAGTTAAGTTGAATTCTAGATTTTTGTGATGATTAAAGGTCGATTATGCAAGTACTTTACAATATAAATAATCTCAAATTCTGATTTTGATCCTAAAAATGGATTGTACTTGTTATTTCATTGGATGGACCTTCGTGTAAGATTCAGGTCTTGTAGTCATGTTTAGCATTTTTTTTTTCAAGAATCATTTAAGTGTTCAACCAATTTGTGAGATCATGCAAAGTGCAAAATGAAATGCAAACCTAGGACCTAGGACCTAGTCATTGATCATGTGTCGGTCATTTTCATCATTGAATTTTTAGGTAACTAGATAAATCAATACAATGCCCACTAGTTATGAAACCATAGACATATGAATATTGATTTGTATGCATAGGAATCAATACAACACCCACTGGTTAGGCAACCATGGACATATGAATATTGATTTTTATGCTCAAGAATCAATACAACACCCACTAGCTAGACAACCATAGACATATGAATATTGATTTTGTTTTCAGAATGTCGGATTAGATATAAGCACCAAGGCATAAGTGTCAGGATGACCTGAATATCATGTCCATTTTGATATAGCAATTTGTATAAGCATCAAAACATAGATGTCATGATGACCAGAATACGCCTTGCATACAAACACATCAAATAGTCAAGAGATCATTCTAAATCCAATGTGAATTACCCGTAGTGACCTTTTATCATTCACATCCTTAGGCAAGATCGCGTTTCATAGTAGGAGTCAGAAATCACTCAAAAAGACAATAGTTAGATCAAAATTCCTTGAATTTTTTGGGTATTAATGGTTGAGGTACTCATGGCCATCCAATACGAGATAGAGGCTCTTACAGATGGACACCATTTCAATCCAGAATTTTCAAAGTTGTTAGATTTTCACATACAAGTAGAAGACAAAGAAAAGATTATGCCCCCAGTCATCACTCTCTAAATCCTTTAAAGGACATCATCAAAGAGCTCGAAGGGACACAATATGCAAAAATCTCAATGTGAGTCAGTAAGCATACAAGGAGATAAAAGCATGTAAAAAGCATAGATTTTTTTCAGTTTGTGTTTGATGTTTGATTGCGTTGTTGTAGATGCAAAATCCTTTCTGCAGAGGAGACTAACTGACTAACTTGGATAAAGATTCAAAGGACCTTGACTGGATATGACTCATCTAGGATACATTGGAGGCAATAGGATATGACATTGATTGCCCCCAAGTTTGAATATTGATAGGATACAGATGCTTGAGCTGATTGGTGTATAGACTGACTTATTGAAAATAGGAATGCATAAACAAACCAGAAAATATGTACAAACTAAAGCAAGACTGAAAGCTGGGAAAGACCAAGATTGCACTGATAGATGGAGCATTTTGAAACAAGTGGCACCCGTTTGCTGGGTTTTCACCATCTTGGTAGAGATTCTATTTTTGCTACGAAGGCACTATTGGATACAATTATCTAAAGGAAATTGTTGGATTAGCTATGTGTTGTCTTTGATGTCACACAAATGTCATATCAATTATCACTCTTAGTATCTATCGAGTTCAGTCCGTCAGCTAAGCGGTTCTTAGTATCTACCGAGTTCAGTCAGTCAGCTAAGCGGTTCTCAGTATCTACCAAGCTCAGTCGGTCAGCTAGGTAGTTTTTAGTGTCTACCGAGTTCTCTCAGGTGTCCAAAGGAAACATGATAGGGTAACAATGTTAGCCAAGCCTCCTCGGTTATCGAAGGAAAATTAGTGGTTACCAAGCTCTCTTGGTCTCCAAAGGATGTTGCAAAATTCACTGTGGTTACCAAGTTCTCTTGGTCATCGAAGGAAATCTTTTCAGGATTGATGTTTACCGAGAAAGGTCGGCCCTTTCAAAGAATTTTGTTATTATAGTTTGTTTATCCCAGCTGACTGTTATAATAATTATTAGTGCCGACTTGACAATCTAAATGATTATGAAATGGCATATATATATAGAAGGTCAAATGGTGAATAAAAGATATACAGCATGCAGAAATCATTTTGAAGAAAGGTGTGTGCAAATTTTGAAGGATGGTCAGATATCCTTGAGGAGCAGCAAAGATTTAATTGATCAGTAAGGATCTAGTGAAATAGAACATAGATCTATATTCAACAATTCAGTTGCAGGTCATTTCATTGTTACTCTCTAGCAATTGTAGCAGTGATATCAAAATCTCTTAACCGAGTTGGTTTAACAACCATTTTGTAAATCCTCTAACAAGGTAACAATTCTATTGAATTGTTTCAAGACCTCTTACAAGGCCACTCCTAGTAGGGTGATTAAATCCTCTAACAAGGTCACACCTAACAGTATGTTTTGTAACCTTTTACCGGGTTGGCTTCTAACTGGGCATCACTTCAGAAGAGTGAAAAATAGTAACTAGTTACATTGGTGGTTTTTCCCATATTGGATTTCCATGGTAAATTTGGTGTCTCTTGTGTTCATGTTATTTTCTTTATTCATGTAAGTTAATCAGTGATGAATGCTTAAGAACAGTTTAATTATTACACACTACAAGGATCAAGTTTTTAGCATTTCTCTATATATTTACCGAGTGGCACAGTAAATAATTTGTTAAGATATTTAAGGGATCAGTGGTAATATTTTTTTGTTTAACTAATTCACCCCCCCTCTTAGTTACTGCATCTATATTTCCAACAATTGGTATCAGAGCTTTTGGTGCTTGTAGGAAGGGTTTCAAGGACCTAAGCTAAAGATCAGGATGTCTTACAAAAGAGAAATTCCAAGGCTTAACATAAATAAGTTTTCAGCATGGAAAGGTCTCATGAGACTACATCTGGCTTCCATTGGTGATTCAGGATGCAAATATATTGATAAAAAATATACAATTCCTATTGGCACATTAACTGTTGAAGACATTGCAGAGAAGAAGAACCATAACTCTATGATGATAGACATTGCATCGGCTCTTAGCTATGAAGAATTTGATTAAATCAAAGACTGTACAATTGCTCATGAAATGTGGAACAAGTTGAAGAAAATCTATGACGGTGATGACAATGTGAAGAGAGCCAAAGCAGAGAGCCTAAGAGGACAGTTTGATCAAATGAAAATGAGAGAAGAAGAAAACATTGCAAAATATGTTGAAAGGATCAAGACAAGTGTTAGTGCAATCAGAGCTTCTGGAGGAAAAATTGATGATGAAACAGTTATAAGTAAGGTTCTTAGAACATTACTCCCTATTTATGCAGTAAGAGTTTCTGCTATTCAAGAAAGAAGATGTGAAGAAAATCACAATATAACTTTGGATGCCTTAGTTGGAAGATTGACAGACTTTGAACTAGATAACTATGACAACTATGTTCCAACTTCTAAAAATATTGAATTAGCTTTTGAGGCCAAACTTTCACTCAAGAAAGGGAAGAAAATCCAATTAGAAAGTGAAGAAGAATTAGAGGAAAGTTCTGATAGCGATCTTGAAGTTATTGAAGCATTACTTGCAAAGAAGTATTCAAGAGGCAGAGGAAAATACAAAGGTAAAACTCCCTTAATCTATTTTTCATGTGAAGAAATTGGTCATATTGCAGCTAGGTGTCCAAACAAGCAAAGAAAAGATGAGAAGAAAAATTACAAGTACAATGGCAAGAAAAATTTCAAATCATTCAAGGATAAAGGTAAGAAAACATGTTTTTTAGCTAAAGATTCGGATGATAGTGAAGAAGAAATTGTTTTCATTGCTGTAAAAGATGAATCTAATAATGATGAAGATGAGATGGCACTTATCTCTCATATAAGCAAGAATGATACATGGATTATAGATAGTGGATGTTCACATCATATGACTGGTGACAGGACCAAGTTTGAACACTTTGAAAACTTTCATGGTGGTAATGTAAGGTTTGGAAACAATGAACCCTGTTGTATAAAAGGAAAGGGATGAATTTCATTAACCAAATAACTTATATGTGATAATGCATATTGGGTTGAAGGACTAAAGCATAATCTTCTAAGTGTAGCATAGCTAATCAACATTGGATTCAAGGTTGAATTCATGAATGGCAAAGAAAGACTGCTGGATGACAAAGGAAAACTGATAGGATCAGGTAAACAAACCAAAGGTAACCTATTTTATCTTGATCTTGGTGATTACTCATGTTTTATTGCTCAAATTGAAGAAAGTTGGTTATGGCACAAAAGGTTACGTCATTTAAATTTTGACAACATGATGAAAATAAGCAAATTCAAGAAAGTAAGAGGTATTCCTACTTTGAAGAAACCTGATGTTGGTCTATGCAAGAATTGTCAAATTGGTAAAATGGGAAAGTCTAGTTTCAAAAGTAAAAACTATCAGTCTGAAGATATTTTGGAAATTGTGCATACTAATTTATGTGGACCTATTGGAATTGAGAGCTATACCAGAGAAAAAAATTTTATTCTCTTTGTTGATGATTATTCTAGAATGATGACTGTTATGTATTTAAGAGAAAAGTCTGAAGTATTTGAGAAGTTCAAATGGTATTTAGCAAGAGTAGAAAAGGAAATAGGAAAAAGAATAAAATGCTTGAGATCAGACAGAGGTGGTGAATTCATCTCCCATGAATTCAATAATTTCTGCATTGAAAGAGGAATCAAAAGACAGGTATCAGCCCCGAGAACTCCTGAGCAGAATGGAATAGCCGAAAGAAGGAACAGATCTATCATGGACTATGCAAGGACTCTAATGATTGAAAAGAAAATTGCTATGAAATACTGGAAGGAAGCTATCAGCACTACAGTTCATACCTTGAACCGAGTACAGCTGAGAAAAGACACATTCAAGACTCCATATGAGCTATGGTATTGCTACAAACCAAATGTAAGTTACCTAAAAGTATTTGGTAGTAAATGTTACATCTTAAAAGAATCTAGAAAAGGAAAATTTGATGTAAAAAGTGATGAAGGAATATTTTTGGGATATTCTTGCAAAAGTAAGGCATATAGATGTCTAAATTTGTCTACTCACAAAATCATAGAAAGTGCACATGTGAGAATTGATGAGTTTGCAGAAAAGATTGAAGAAGAAAGCAAAAAGGAACCAGAGGACTACAAAAAATTTATTTACATCAAACCTGATACATTGCCAGACACATGTAAGGAGACTACATCCACCAAGCCCAGTACAGTAACCGAGTCACAAGAAGAAGTTCAGACCGAGTCACAAAGTACCGAGTCTCAGTCTAAAGCTATCGAGCAAGTATCTACCGAGCCCGAGCAATCTGAACCCAAAGATGAAGAAGATGACAATGTAACTCATTTAGGAAGCAAGGAACTTGTATTAGCCAAGTACGTCAGAAAGCATCATAAACCAGATCAGATTATTGGAAACAAGTCAGATGGTACTATGACAAGAAGTAAACTAAAAGGTACATGTTTATTTGTTGATTTTGAACCTAAAAATGTCAAAGATGCATTAGAAAATGAAAGTTGGATTGAGGCTATGAATGAAGAAATAGAGCAAATAGAGAAAAATAAGACATGGACTCTTGTACCTAGGCCTAAAGATAAAAATGTAATTGGGACAAAATGGGTATTCAAAAATAAGTTGAATGAAGATGGTCAAGTATCAAGAAACAAAGCAAGATTGGTATGTAAAGGATATTCTCAAGAAGAAGGAATAGATTATGGAGAGACTTTTGCTCCTGTTGCAAGATTAGAAGGTGTGAGGACTTTACTTGCATATGCAGCACATAAAGGATTTAAGGTATATCAGATGGATATCAAATCTGCTTTTCTCAATGGTATTCTTGAGGAAGAAGTCTACATTGAGCAACTTGAAGGTTTTATTGATCCAGACAAAAGAGATATGGTCTACAAATTACACAAAGCATTGTATGATGTGAAACAAGCTCCTAGAGCATGGTATGAAAGATTACATAACTATCTTACTCAGATTGATTTCAAAAGGGCTAAGGACAACAACAATTTATACATCAAAGAAGGATCAGATAACAAAATTGTTTTGGCAGAAATATTTGTGGATGATACTGTGTTTATAAGAAATGATGATCAGTGCAAAGAATTTTCAGAGCTTATGAACAAAGAATTTGAAATGTCTATGTTTGGTCAGATAAAATTCTTTGTTGGACTTCAGATTCAGCAGAACAAAAATAGTATCTACATTACTCAGTCTAAATATATCAGGGAAATACTTAAGAAATTTTGTATGGAAGATTCAAAATCAGTTGGTACACCCATGTGTACTGGACTGAAGCTTACCAAAGATGATGATTCAAAAGAAGTAGATCAGACCTTATACAGATCAATGATTGGAAAATTACAGTATGTAGTACACACAAGGCCTGATATTGCCTTAGTAGTTGGAATAGTGGCAATATTCTCAGCTAAACCCAGAGAAAATCACATGATGGCAATCAAAAGAATCTTGAGGTATTTAAGGGGAACTGAAGATTATGGCTTGTGGTATAAATTTGGAGGCAATCTGGATTTAAAAGTGTTTACTGATGCTGATTGGGTAGGAAACATTGATGACAGAAAGAGTACAAGTGGTCGAGCATTCTTTCTTGGCAAGAGGTTAGTATCTTGGACTAGTAAAAAGCAAAACTGCACATCCCAATCCATAGCAAAATCAGAATATGTTGCTGCAGCAGTAAACTGCTCTAATATTATATGGTTTAAATAGCTTTTGGAAGGCATGAAGGTTGAGATCAAAGAACCAATTGTTATGTTTTGTGATAATACAAGTGCAATAAATATTTCAAAGAATCCAGTAATGCATTCCAAAACCAAGCGCATTGCAATTAAATATCACTTTCTCAGAGAATTGGTGCAGGACAAGGAAATTAGATTGAAATATATTCATACAAAAGAACAAATTGCAGATATCTTCACCAAGCCACTACCTAAGGATGCATTCTTGTATCTAAGAGGCAAGTTAGGGTTCACTCCTATGTCCAAGGTTCACTAAATAAAGTTTTAGTGATGCATCAACCAGAACATGTTGAAGATCAATCAGTTGATGCAGCATAGTCAGGGAATCATTGCATATGAATCAGTACATAAGGTACATTGATATTTACCGAAATTGTGTAAGTTGTCTTTGGCATGTGTTGTCAAAGAGGAAGATTTTGCTGTCATTTCAAGAAATTTCTAAGAAGAATAATTTGAGAAGTTAAGAGGGAGAGTTCTCAGTTAGAGAAAGATGTTTGAAGATGATGGGAATCAGAATGAAGCTAAGGATATGTTTCTTACTCTTGGTTTCTCTGTGAAATTTCATTGTGCTATGACATGTTGTGTTGCCATCAATGCCAAAGAGGGAGATTGTTGGACACAATTGTCTGAAGGACATTGTTGGATTAGCTATGTGTTGTCTTTGATGTCACACAAATGTCATATCAATTATCACTCTCAGTATCTACCGAGTTTAGTCAGTCAGCTAAGCGGTTCTCAGTATCTACCGAGTTCAGTCGGTCAGCTAAGTGGTTCTCAGTATCTACCGAGCTTAGTCAGTCAGCTAGGTGGTTTTTAGTGTCTACCAAGTTCTCTTGGGTTTCCAAAGGAAACATGATAGGGTAACAGTGTTAACCGAGCCTCCTTGATTATCGAAGGAAAATTAGTGGTTACCGAGCTCTCTCAGTCTCCAAAGGATGTTGCAGAATTCACTGTGGTTACCAAGTTCTCTCGGTCACCGAAGGAAATCTTTTGAGGATTAATGTTTACCGAGAAAGGTCGGCCCTTTCAAAGAATTTTGTTATTATAGTTTGTTTATTCCAGCCAACTGTTATAATAATTATTAGTGCCGACTTGACAATCTAAATGATTATGAAATGGCATATATATATAGAAGGTCAAATGGTGAATAAAAGATATACAGCATGCAGAAATCATTTTGAAGAAAGGTGTGTGTGAATTTTGAAGGATGGTCAGATATCCTTGAGGAGCAGCAAAGATTTAATTGATCAATAAGGATCTAGTGAAACAAAACATAGATCTATATTCAGCAATTTAGTTGCAGGTCATTTCATTGTTACTCTCTAGCAATTGTAGCAGTGATATCAAAATCTCTTAACCGAGTTGGTTTAACAACCATTTTGTAAATCCTCTAACAAGGTAACAATTCTATTGAATTATTTCAAGACCTCTTACAAGGCCACTCCTAGCAGGGTGATTAAATCCTCTAACAAGGTCACACCTAACAGTATATTTTGTAACCTTTTACTGGGTTGGCTTCTAACCGGGCATCACTTCAGAAGAGTGAAAAATAGTAACTAGTTACATTGGTGGTTTTTCCCATATTGGGTTTCCACGGTAAATTTGGTGTCTCTTGTGTTCATGTTATTTTCTTTATTCATGTAAGTTAATCAGTGATGAATGCTTAAGAACAGTTTAATTATTACACACTACAAGGATCAAGTTTTCAACATTTCTCAGTATATTTACCGAGTGGCACAATAAATAATTTGTTAAGATATTTAAGGGATCAGTGGTAATATTTTTGTGGTTAACTGATTCACCCCCCCTCTCAGTTACTGCATCTATATTTCCAACAGGTGCCTATTTCTAGGTTTTCACCAAGGCACTTTTTCTTTTTCTCACTTTTTTGTATTTTTCATTTTTTTAATTTTTTTGTACTTTTGATATTTTTTGTGAATCATCAAAGTGCCTATTGCTTGGTTTTCACCAAGATGTTTATTTTTTTAGGACATTTTACCATAGACTAAATGCCTTAGGCATAGAATTTCTTCAAATGGAGAACGTTGATTGGTTCTCAGAGCTGTTCTCCTTCGGTCATTGAGAGTTGATAGGCACTAGAGCCAAAAGTAGCAGTGATAACAAAGGGACCCAGCTAGTTGGGTTCAAACTTCCCCTTGTGCTCTCTATGTGATTGATTTTTAGGATTCTCTCTCAAGACTAGATCACCAACCTGAAATTCTTTGTCTGAATTTCTTGTTGTAACCTCCAGACATTCTCTTTTAATATACTCTGAGATGATCATACGCTACTTGTCTGCACTCATCTAGTATTTTAAGTTCTTGCAACCTAGACACTCTGTAGGATATGACATTGATTGCCCCCAAGTTTGAACATTGACATGATACAGATGCTTGAGATGATTGATGTATAGACCTACTTATTGAAAATAGGAATGCAAAAACAAACTGGGAAATATGTACAAACTAAAGCAAGACTGAAAGCTGGGAAAGACCAAGATTGTGTTGATAGATGGAGCATTTTGAAACAAGTGGTGCCCGTTTGCTGAGTTTTCACCATCTTGGTAGAGATTCTATTTTTGCTACCAAGGTGCCTATTTCTAGGTTTTCACCAAGGCACTTTTTCTTTTTGTCATTTTTTTGTATTTTTTATTTTTTCAATTTTTTTGTACTTTGATATTTTTTAAATTTTTTTTGTGAATCATCAAGGTGCCTATTGCTAGGTTTTCACCAAGATGTTCATTTTTTCATGACTTTTTCCAATTTTAAAGATTTTTTCAGGACATTTTACCATAGACTAAATGCCTTAGGCATAGAATTTCTTCAAATGGAGAATGTTGATTGGTTCTTGGCACTGTTCTCTATCAGTCGTTGAGAGTTGATAGGCACCAGAGCCAAAAGTAGT
Organism: Chamaecyparis obtusa; assembly: GCA_027943335.1. Lineage (NCBI taxonomy): Eukaryota > Viridiplantae > Streptophyta > Pinopsida > Cupressales > Cupressaceae > Chamaecyparis > Chamaecyparis obtusa. The sequence continues at coordinate 863,320 of BSBK01001073.1, forward strand.
AGTGATAACAAAGGGATCCAACCAGTTGGGTTCAAACTTCCCCTTGAGCTCTCTATGTGATTGATTTTAGGATTCTCTCTCAAGACTAGATCGCCAACCTGAAATTCTCTGTGTCTAACTTTCTTGTCGTAACCTCTAGAAATTATCTTTTGATATAATCTAAGATGATCATATGCTACTTGTCTGCACTCATCTAATAGTTCAAGTTCTTGCAACCTAGACACTCTGTAGTCATCATTAGTTACTAGACCATGCATTTTGATTCTTAGTGATGGGATTTTGACCTCAATAGGCAGTACCACTTCAGACCCATAGACTAAAGTGAATGGTGTAGCCCCAGTGGGTGTTCTGATACTTGTTTTGTAGGCCCAGAGAGCTAGATTCATCATGAGATGCCAATCTCTTCCTATTTTATTAACTGTACGATGCAAGATTTTCAATAGATTCTTGTTAGAAGCCTCTGCTTGTCCATTCCCTTGAGGATAGTAGATAGATGACCAATGTTGTGTAATCTTGAATTTGGCACATAAATAATGCAAGTCTTTATTCTTAAATTGTCCACCATTATCTGTGACTATGGAATGTGGAATACCATACCGACATATGATGTAGTTCAAGACGAACATAGATATTTGTTTTCTAGTTGTGTCAAAGGGACTGCTTCTACCCATTTTGTGAAAGGCCATTGTGTAGTAAAGGGAATGAGATCTCTCCCTGGAGCATGAATTAAGTTTCCATGCACTTGGCACTTTTGAGAGTTCTTAGCAAACTTGATATACTCTTTCTCCATTTTAGGCCAATAGTACCTGTAATACCCTAAAATTGACACCTATTAAATTCAATTAATTTTGGTGCATTATCTTCAATTTTACATCTCCAAAGTCCTAGTTTCCTAGGCAATTTTCTCTCTCCTACCTGACTTATTTTGACTTGATGTCAATTGCAAAGACCATAAATTGCATTAATCAAATAATCAAAATTAATTCCTAAAGTCCTTGACTTTAATTAGCTAAATTACCCCTATGATAATTTAATTTAATCCTAAAGTTTTAAGTGCTTAGAATTAAATTAAATCCACCCCATTTGGCTAATTACACATAAAAAGGAATTAATAATTGCTTGATATTCGAATGGACACACCTTTTTGAATTAATAATTCAAGATATTCAAAGGGCCACCTGTGTGGCATTCTCCATTCTTTTTATTAAGTAATTCATGAATATGTGTCTCAATTGGGAATGAAGGGTCAAATCAAGAAACTCTTCATTCCTCTTCTAGCTTTTCTATTTAATGGACCTCTTTTTCCCATTCAAAGGGAGGCAATTTTGAGAGCATCTACACTATAGGCAATTTTAGTCTCATTTAATTCATTGTTTCCAAAGCTTTTATTGCATTAATTAGCTTAATATTTCATTATTAGTTTAATCTTGCATCTCATATTAGATTAATTTTCTTATTTGTTCTTAGTATAACATCATCTTTATTTCAAGTTCTCTAAAAATAAAAAAATCTGCATTTCATATCTCTTTCAAAGCATTTCTAGATTAATTGCACTCATCTTAGTTTAATTTTAGTTTTTGCATATCATTATAGCTTTGAAAATCCTCCATTGTGGGATTGGTCTATGGTTGTTGGCTCTCATTCTGCGAGTAATTAAACATCCCATCCACATAGGAGGCAACAGGTCGATTCAATCGATGTTGTGAGATGGACAATTCATGTTCATACTCGCCATCTCATGATTGAGCAATGACTATGTTGTGTTTGTGCCTGATTTAGAGGTCCAAATTCAGACACCCACATTTTGGCACCCATCGTGGGGCAGAAAATCCAATTTCTGGCCTCATTCTCATCTTTTTCTGATAAAAATTTGTGCTTTGTCATGCGTTGGTACTGCCTGTGTGAGGATCTTCACGCGAGAATCTAGAGTGCCCCGTGCAAGATTTTTCTCTCTGTAGCACTTCCTCATGTGAGAGTTTGTTTCCTCATGTGAAAGCCTATGTTTCCTCATGCGCAACCTATGTTTCCTTGTGCGAGATTCCAGGATAGTGACCTAAATTTTCCTACTTTCTAGCTTTTTGTTTCAGATTTCTAATAGTTTTTTGTTTGTTGTTGCTTAGTATTTTCTATCATTTTCACAGCATAATAGTTTTCTACAGGATTTTGACCAAGAACTAAAACATGATAATGGTTTGATTGTAGGCTGATAGTCAAAGAATTGCTAAAACGTTGTGTTTGTTTCTTGCTTTCATTCACATAGTGTAAATAGGGCTCCGTTAAAATTTCTTGAGGATTTTGATAGTGAGTAGGGACTTTGGCTCTTCATTACATGGAGGTGATGACCATGAATGAACCCAAAATCCTAATGATCTTACTAGTATGACAAATTCTTGGGGAAGTGAAGAAAGGTAGTGAATCTTTATACTTCTACTTACCAAGGGATTATGCTCTTCTCTCTCTGAGAGAACCAAAAACCTAAAAGTTTGTAGTTGTGGTGGAGTGAAACTAACTTGGTGATGAAATTTCTTGATATGTTTGGGTGAGGAAATGGGATAGAGAAGTATGCTCTTCTCCCTTTGGGAGAACCAAAAAATCTAACACCCGAATCTAAACCAAGTCCAGTGTCACCTTTAGAGGGCCTACCGGTATTGAACCTCTGGGAATGACCCAAGTGAGTACATACCTATCATCAGTGATTCCACCTCACTCTAATGAAGAACATTTTGTTGAGTCTAAAGACTCCAAAACCATGTTAGCTTCCTTCTCAAGACTTTGACTATCATCTTGAGAAGGCTCTATCTATTTTACTGAGCGGCACCGCTCCTAGCCCTGCTTGCGAGGGCGTATGACTTTCGAGTGTTGGTGTGGCTATGAGGCCTCAACCCTGTATTAGGGGCATCAAAGGTTAGCATGAATGGAATCATACTAAGAACTTGTCATAGCTAGTGGCCTACCCGGTTCACCTCCGAAAGGAGTCATAATCTTTGCATAGGGAGGGGGAAGAATCTCTCCCGTAGATTCCCATCATAGGCATACACCAGGAGATTTGGAGGTGGTTACAACACTGGCCCCTACTACAATGGTAACCTTTGAATGTACACCGCTAAGTCCTTGCAAACACCAAAAACATGGGTGCCCTCTAGGGGGTGACACGGCTGTGTGAGGTGCATGTATGCACATAAGCAATGGGGCAAAGGTTTTGGATTCTCACCATTTTTTTGTAGGACTAAGCTATGTGTTTGTTATCGAGTCTTAAACATTGTCCAATCATTATCAAACAAAGACTCCCCTGATGCTATCAAGTTGCTTTGTCCTTGATAGGTCTATTAATGACTACTTCTTGTATCACAACTGCTTGATTTGAACCTATGTGTCTTTAAATGAATTCTTGAAATCCTAAAATGAGCTTGTTGATTAAATTGTTCTTCAAATCTATCAGGAAACTAGATTTTCTATTAGACATCAGCTCAGACTGTACTTCAAAATTCAACTTTAACCTTGAAAACTATGTTAGATTATCAAATTTTGCACTTTTCCCATGTGAGATTTCACACTTTAGAGCACTTTCTCATGCGAGACTTTGTTCTCTCATGTGAAGACTGGTGTTCGCTCATGTGACTTGGTGTTCTCTCATGTGAGATTGTAGCCCAGTTTGCGAAAATAGAGACTTGTTTGACATTGACTGCTTGACTTTTTATTTGATCTACTTTTTGTCTGAGGTCTATTTTTCTCCTTTCTTGTCATTCACTATTAGAAACTGGTTGTTTTGAGTTAGGAATTGATCGATCTTTACTTTGACTCATGTCATCTCTTATTGGTTTACCTTATCTCTTTATGCCTTTTGTATCTCGTGTTGCGATAGTCTTATCTCAACTATTCTAGCCACCTCTTTTGACGATTCATACCAGGTCCATCTCGCATCTTGGCTATTCTAGCCTTTATCTCCTTTGCATTGTTCTTAGAGACTGAGTCTAGCTTTATCCCAAGTCCTCTCTTGTCTCATCTTCATCTATGACTATCACGACTAGAAGTGGCAAGACTTATCCCATTCAGAATACTGATCAAGGTAGAAGTGAACCTCCTAATCAAGAAATAGATCATCCTAAATTTGTTATGAAATCTAAAATTTGTGAGGGATCATTGCATTCCTCCTCATTCCAAGAGTATTACAATCCATTTTTTCAGATACAGTCTGACTTATTATTTCAAGAATATTATAACCCATTGTTTCAACACCAACAAAACTCTAAAGGGTCACTTTCTAAACTCAAACCTATTGATTCTTTCAAACCTATCGACTCTTTCACGATCTCTCAAAATACTACCAACAAGATGGGAGATCTATTTCACTTCCCAGGGGGAGGTAAATTCAACAAAAGCCATGAGCAATCTCCAAATGACCAAGGTCATGGCCAGTCTCAAAATGACAAGAGTTATGATCAATCCCACAAATTTCAATATCTAGTCAACATCCGGGACCTTTGCAATTTGAAACAGTGACAAGGGGAGCCTCTCCTAACATTTCTCCAGAGATGGAGCCAACTATGCATGAAGTATCTGCATGAATTACCCAAGTCTAAAAAGCTCGATATCTTCTTAGACAATCTTGTCCCATATTTTGGATACCAAGTACAATTGCAAGGTCCCCTCACTTTTGTCAATATGATTAGGTGAGCTGTGAGGATAGAAGCATTTATGGTCAAGAAGGGAGGATTGACTTTGAACAAAGACAACAAGCAATGACCTTCTCCCTCGAATAGGGATAAGGATAATATTGTCAATAGAAACATAGATGTTATGAATGATGGGGTTGTTGCCAATGTGATGCCAAAACCTTCAAAGTTTTTCTTTAATCTCAGCTCTAGTATATAAGTGGTCAAGACCACTGAGAAGGCTGGGATGGAAACTCAACCACCTTCCAAATTTTCTAGAAACAAACCTTGGATCCCTCAACCCAAGCATGACTCCACTTCCTTGGGAGAACCTCTCGATGTGGTTTATAGGACTTTGGTGCAGAACCATAATAGGAATTCAGATCATCAGGAATTTAAAAACTCATTTCCTCCTCATGGGAAAAGTGAATTATGCAAATCTAAAGGTACCAACAATGTGGTCAACTATACGTACGATACTAGTGACATTGTCACCAATAAGGTTGAACCTGTTGATGTTGAATACTGTGACATGATCATTGCTCCAAGGAGTGAGAATGCTCCTAAACCCAAAACTCCATTTGTCTTACGAGGCCCTGCACCTCCCTCTTGTAACCCCACACCATCTCCAGCTTGTGTGAATGCTCCTAAACCCAAAATTCCATTTGTCTTGCAAGGCCCTGCGCCTCCCTCTTGTAACCCCACACCATCACCAACTTGTGTGAATGCTATCACTCAATCCTATGTGAAGATTATTCTCAAAGGTCCTGAGCCTTTGACATTTGAACCAAAAATATCTATGGATAAAGCCCTCACTAAGGAAAATGTCCCCAAAGATCTCAATCTTAACTAGTTTCAATCTATTGTGGGTCATTTGACCTCACCTCATTATTTTTCCTTCTTTGAAGAAGATGATCACTCTCTAAGCCATCTGCATGATGCTCCCCTACACATTGAAGTTATGGAAGGTCTTGAGCATGTTTGTCGCATCCTCATTGACAATAATGCTGGCCTAAATACTTGCTTTGCTAAGATGCTTAGCCAAACAATAAACAACTTTGTTCCCACCAATAGAGAGTCCACTGAGTTCTATGATGCCAAGCTAAAAGAAATAGAAAAGACCCAGAAGATCAAAGATATTGGCATGGGGGAATATCAGATTGAGTCCATGTTGACATTGACAACTCTTCCTCCATCTCCATGTTCCTGTGAGGAACCTTCTGAAGATGGATTCGGTATTGGCTATCAAGGCCATAAGCTTGACAAACCTAGCTGCAGCTTGCACTCACATGCAAATTTAGATGATGAAGAAACACAGATTCAGCCTATGACATATGAAAGACCTTTGAATGATCAAAATTCTGATTCAGACTACTAGAAAGAGTCTTATCTACCTTCTCAAGTGCTTCAAGAACATGATCTTGGTCCTCACTAGGAGGATTTTATACACTCTACTGAATAAATTTCTACTACTACAGCTACTACTGAATATGTCATTGCCTCTAATGGCACACATACTGATTGGGAGAAACTGTTGGATGCTTCCCTTATCTTGGGTATGCCTCAAGGTATGCCTATTCTAGATTGTTCCACCACTTCTGCTATTGAACAAACTCCTACTACTGCCAACTCCAATGGCACACATACTGATTGGGAACAATTGTTGGACACTTCCCTTATCTTGGGTATGCCTCAAGGTATGCCTATTCTAGATTGTTCCACCACTTCTTCTATTGAATAAACTCCTACTGCTGCCAACTCCAATGGCACACATACTGATTGGGAACAACTATTGGATGCTTCCCTCCTCTTGGGTATGCCTCAAGTTATGCCTATTTCAGATTACTCTATTGCTTCTACTACTAAACAAGATCCTACTATTAAAGAAACACTTCCTATGTTAGATGAAAAAAATGAAGAAAATCTTCCACCTACTATATCTCTAGCTGATTACATCAAATAGTGTCACCCTGGTGAAATGAATTCAAAGGAATATGAATGGGACTCCATATCAGATTCTACTACAAAAATACCAGTTGATGTTGTACACAAAGATGCTGGTCCTACCAACTCTGAAAGAGGAGGAAGTTCTAATCCTCCAAATCAAGAAATTGATGATGATCCTTTCCACCCTCCTATGGAGATCATTCCTATGGCTCCTAGGCCATCTACTCCAAGCTATACTCCTACTGCTCTAGAAAATCATGGGTATGTAAGACCCCATTCTATTACGGCTTCATGGAATATTGGTAGATCTAGAATTGAAATGGTTCCTGTTCGTGCACTCTTACCACCTAAAAGGGGACCTAACTCTTGGAATAGACCATCTTGGTTAGGCTCACATAATATTCCTCCAAACTTATCTGACTCTTCTAAGATGACTCACAATCGACAATGTTCTATGGAAGATCACTTTCTTGATCTATCTGATTCATTCATGAATGATGAGGATGATGCTAATATCTTTGCACTTGAGCCCATCCCATTGACTACTCATCCTCCCCATCCTCCCTAAGATAAGTGGCTTGCCCACTTCCATTTCCACCTCTCCACCTAAACCAGTCATACAAGCCTCTTTCATCCACCAGTCCTGAGTCTTTTGGAAGTAACTTGGATGTGCAACATAAAAACAAAAATAATGAGAATCCACTTATATCTCAAGGTCACCATGTCCCATCTAATCGACATGTGACTACAAAGAAAGAAAAGCAATAGAGGTTTTCAAAAGACCACAAAGGTCCTAAAAAAGAAGACAATCAAAAGCCAAAAAATAAAATAATAAAAATGGATCTTGAAATCCATCTTATAGGCATTGTCATTAAAATCACCTCAACATGAAGAATAAAAGTTCAAAAAGCTATGTGGATTCCAAAAAAAGGAAAATCAAAGTTGTCATTCGAGCTTCCAAAATTCTCATGCTTCCCTCCATTCCATCACCCTTGCCTCTCATACTTTACCCTCTTCACTCCATCTTGCCTTTTCCTAAAGTGCATATCAACATCTCCTCATCCCTAATGACGTGATTAAGAGAAATCTAGAACTTACTCTCCCTAAGCATTTAGAGCATGGGAAATCTGACAAAGAGTTAAGATGCATTCACAAGGATATCTATGGGTCTCACTTAAGTGACCTTTCCTTGACTATGGATCTCTTGACAGTTAGATACTACTGGTTCTGATTCTACAACTTCTCAGCTAATCGCTACTACTACAAGATATTGTGTTCTCAAAGATTACTACTAAAGGAGAACAACTCAAAGAGCCTATCAACGCTCTTCATTTGAAGAAATTCTATAGTTGAGACATTTTCAGCATGCTCATGTACATACTTATTGGTTCTGAAAAAATCCTAAAAATGGTATATTGCCAAAATCCTAAAAATTGCAAAATATCTTGAAAAAATGATCATCTTAGTGAAAACCTGGTAAATAGGCACTTTGATGTATCTATTATCTTGGTGAAAACCTGGTAAACAGGCACCTTGGTAATAATATAAATAAATAAAAAATTGAAAAATACAAAAAAAAGTGAAAAAGATAAAACTACAAAAAAAATGAAATATTAAAAAAAAATTAAAAAAGAGAAAAGTACAAAAAAATTGAAAAAGAAGAAAAATGTGCCATTGATGAAAACCTGGTAAATAGGCATCATGGTAGCAAAAATAGAATCTCTACCAAGATGGTGAAAACCCAGTAAACAGGTGCCTCTTGTTCCCTGAAACTACATCTCATCTCAACATCACTTGGCTCTTAGTTTCCTGCTTTAGTCTCTTTGATTTCCTGCTTTAGTTTGCTTTCCCGCTTTCCTGCTTTAGTTTGTTTCCTGGTTTGGGTTCGTTTCCTACTTTAGTTTGCTAGCTCATGCTCTTGCTTTCAATTTTCTTCAAGATTTTCCTTGACTCTTCATGGATTGGAACTGGTTCTTACTTGGGGGCATCTTCCTGGTCTAGGGGGCATTGTCCTATCACTTTCAGAAGTTTTGTTTGTGCATCAGTCACCAACGATTCTCACTGTGTCTGCCTACTGATGCCTAGCTATTTGTGAGATTTCTCTCCATGAGGATCTCTCATGTATCAGTCGCCAGTGGTCTTTCACTATGCCTGCCTACTGATACCTAGCTTTCGTTCAACATCTCTCTTTCGGGATCCCTTCTTTACATCAGTCACCAGTGGTTCTCACTGCGTCTGCCTGCTGATGTTTCTCTAGTATCTTTTGAGATTTCTCACCTTGAGAATCTCTCTTGTATTCACCGGCATTTCTTGCTGCATTTTCCTGTCGATACTTTGTGCTCCAATATCTTCTTGAGACTTCATCTCTCACAATAGTCACCAGTGGTTCTCACTGTGTCTGCCTATTGTCGCTATCCCGTCAAGACTTCGAACGTTGTTTTCTTCCAATTCAATTTTTCAATCCTCTTGAACACAAACGTAAATTGAAATTGAAAACTTATTTTTTGTGTTCCTTTTTGCTTGTTTTCTTTATCATTTCTCCTTGAGTGAATCTAAGATGTCTTTCTTGACAGAGAAATGTGAAGACTGGGGCCATGATGTTTTATTTTCTTTTTGCTTGTTGGTTTACTTCCAATGATCTAAAGAATCTATCTAAGAAGGGTGTCCATCTGTAAGAGCCTTCATCTCATATTGGATGGCCATGCATACCTTGACTCCTTTTATATGGATTCTTTGGTGAGGTTGGTTCTTCTCCTTGTTTGTTTTGAGTGACTTCTTTCTGCTACAAGTGAAATTGCTAATGCTCATCCTGTTAAGTGAACGTAAGGGTCACTGTGAGCACTCTTTGGAAAAAAAAGGAACTCTCATGTGTTTGGTGTGTTTGTTCATAAGCAACATTCAGGTCATTCTAGCAATTGTGCTTTGATGCTTATGTTAACTTGCTAAATCAAAAGGAATAGGTGTTTAGGTCATTCTGGCTTCTTGTGCCTTAATGCTTACACTTCATTCCGACAAATCTAAGAATTATGTCATATTCATGTTCTCATAATTACAATGTTAGTGAGGATTGTATGACATCTTGTGATCATCCCATGCTTAAACAAACTTGATGATGATAAATATGGTGAGTCCAACAACCAAGTCCTAGGGCTTGCATTTTCATTCTAGGCTTGCATTTTAGTTTAGGCTTGCATTTGCATGTTAAGCTTGGATTTGAGATGATATCTTGTTACTATTTTGATTGTAATCTGGATCTCTTCATCAAAGGTTCTCATCTTTTGTCCTGGTTTCATCATGATTGCACAAATTTTTGGGATCGAAATCAAAATTTGACATCTCTAGATAGCTCGAAATCGCATTTTAAATTCTAGGATCCTTTTGGGATCGGATGCTTGTGCAGTCAGCCTTCTGGCATCATTTTCCTGCCAGACCCTCATCTTTGCATCATGTTCTCAAGATCTTTTCTCTTTTCATCAAAGTCAATTCTAGTCAAATTTGGTGACACCATGGTCAACTATGGTCAAACTTGGTCAACAAGACCTCTGCTTTGCTCTGATTTGCCTCTGCAGCTTCTCAAATCTAGTCTAAATTGCTTCTGCTCTACAAACTCTTGCTGTCAATCATCCCTCTTATGTCATCTTTCAATTTCACTCTTGAGGGGGTAGGATGATTGCATCATTTGAATCTTATCGAATCAATTCTTGAATTAGTCTAATTTGAATCATTAGTTCTCATTGCTAGGGGCATCTCAGTGCCTCGCATCTTGCTATCTTGTCATCTAGCTTTTAAGTATCTAAGCAATCTAACTTGGATCCTTGGGAATCAAGCTTCATTCTAGAGATAGTCCTCGAAATCTTTTAGGTATTAGGGAAATCTAACCCTAATTCCTGGGGGTCAAGCTTCATTTTGGAGATGGCTCTCAAAATCTCTCTTAGACCATTATCTGGGCAATCTAACCCAGGTTTCAGAGGGCTAAGCTTTGTATGGGAGCAATCTAACCCTGATTCTAGAGATAGTCCTAAGTTTGCATCTAAATCTCATTCTGGGCATTGGGGCAACCTAACCCTGATTCTCATCTTTGCTCAAGACCGTTGTCTTCGCAATCTAACTTAGACTTCAAAAAATCATGCTTTGATTTGTTCGGTGTCTTGGCAACCTAACCTAGACTTCTGAATTTTTCGTCACCTGTCACTTCAAACTATTCTTTGAATCAATGCATTGTTCACACATCAATTCAAAGAGGGGAAAATGTAATACCCTAAAATTGGCACCTATTAAATTCAATTAATTTTGGTGCATTATCTTCAATTTTACATCTCCAAAGTCCTAGTTTCCTAGGCAATTTTCTCTCTCCTACCTGACTTATTTTGACTTGATGTCAATTGCAAAGACCATAAATTACATTAATCAAATAATCAAAATTAATTCCTAAAGTCCTTGACTTTAATTAGCTAAATTACCCCTATGATAATTTAATTTAATCCTAAAGTTTTAAGTGCTTAGAATTAAATTAAATCCACCCCATTTGGCTAATTACACATAAAAAAGAATTAATAATTGCTTGATATTTGAATGGACACACCTTTTTGAATTAATAATTCAAGATATTCGAAAGGCCACCTGTGTGGCATTTTCCATTCTTTTTATTAAGTAATTCATGAATATGTGTCTCAATTGGGAATGAAGGGTCAAATCAAGAAACTCTTCATTCCTCTTCTAGCTTTTCTATTTAATGGACCTCTTTTTCCCATTCAAAGGGAGGAAATTTTGAGAGCATCTACACTATAGGCAATTTTAGTCTCATTTAATTCATTGTTTCTAAAGCTTTTATTGCATTAATTAGCTTAATATTTCATTATTAGTTTAATCTTGCATCTCATATTAGATTAATTTGCTTATTTGTTCTTAGTATAACATCATCTTTATTTCAAGTTCTCTAAAAATAAAAAAATCTGCATTTCATATCTCTTTCAAAGCATTTCTAGATTAATTGCACTCATCTTAGTTTAATTTTAGTTTTTGCATATCATTATAGTTTTGAAAGTCCTCCATTGTGGGATTGGTCTATGGTTGTTGGCTCTCATTCTGAGAGTAATTAAACACCCCATCCACATAGGAGGCACCAGGTCAATTCAATTGATGTTGTGAGATGGACAATTCATGTTCATACTCTCCATCTCATGATTGAGCAATGACTATGTTGCGTTTGTGCCTAATTTAGAGGTCCACATTCAGACATACACAGTACCCAGCCCTAATAAGTTTTTGAGCTAGTGTTAAACCATTCAAGTGTGACCCACAAATACCATCATGGACTTCCTCTAATGCACATTGAGACTCTTCCCATTCTAAACATCTAAGTAGTGTACCATCTAGACCTCATTTGTACAGATCGTAACTAATGATGACATATCAGGAGGCATTATGAATAAGGTATCTCTTTTCATGATGGTTGAAGGTATCGAGAATGATTTGGTCTTTGAGATAGGAGAATAGGTTTTTATATCTAGATGAATCATGACCTACAATAGTGAAAATCATGCGGGTTTCAAGGGAGTCATATGCAGGGTAAGGTAGTGCTTCCACCAAGAACTCATAGTGTAGCTCATGTTCAGGTTGCTATAATAAAGTAAATAATGTTGCCATTGCATCGAAAACCTTATTCTCTATTCTAGGTATTTGCTCAAATGTGATAGAGATTAAATATTTTTTGAGATCATCTACCATTCTCTTGTATGTAATGAGCTTTTCATCCTTAGTTTGGTACACATCATTGACTTGAAGGATTACAAGTTGTGAGTCTGCATGAATGTGTAATTATATTACTCTCCACTCAATTGCTATTTTCATACCATTCAAAAGGGCTTCACATTCAGCAATATTGTTTGTACAAGGAAATTTGATTCTAAATGCCTTAGGAATGGAGTATCCTTGAGGAGTGATAAACAAGATGCCTACTCTAGATCCATTATGTGTATAGGAGCCATCAAAGAACAATTGCCATTCTCTAGAAGAGAGATTCATGATAGAGGAATCTAGAAATTCCATTTGCATTGATGTGTCATCAAACAAATGTGCATATGCTAATTGCTCAGCAATAACTTCACCTTTAATATCTTTTCTTTCAACATATTCAATGTCAAATTCACTTAAGAGCATGACCCATTTGGCTAATCTACCCGTGAGGGAAGCTTTGCTTAATAGGTACTTTAGTGGATCAATCTTAGCTACTAAATGTGTGGTATGAGCCAACATATAATGTCTCAATTTTTGTGATGCAAAGATCACAGCTAGACAAGCCTTTTCAATCATAGAATAGTTTTTTTCATATGCCACCAATGTTCTACTGATATAGTATAAAACTCTTTCCTTTTAATTCTCATCATGTTGTGCAAGCAATGTCCCCAGTGATGTATCTATAGAGGAGACATATAAGAATCAAAGGCTTCCCTTGAATGGGAGGCATCAAGATAGGAGGATTTGATAGATATTTCTTGATATGATTAAAGTTCTTTTCACATTCCTCTCTCCATGCAAAGCTCACACCTTTATGTAATGTCTTTGTAAAAGGTTGTGATATGTCTGCTAGCTGAGATATGAAGCATCTGATAGATTGAAATCTACCTTGCAATGTCCTCATTTGACTGATGTTCTTGGGAGGTTGCATCTCCATTATAGCCTTTACTTTAGCTGGATCAACTTCAATGCCCTTCTTTGAACTATGTATCCTAAGAGCTTTCTAGAAGTGACACCAAAAGCACACTTCTTAGGATTTAGTCTGAGAATAAATTTTTCCATTCTGTCTAGTATCTTGCTCAAGTCATTTAGATGCTTAGCTCTAATCATAGATTTTTCTAAAGTGTCATCAACATAATCCTCCATAGTCCTATGCATCATGTCATGAAAAATAGAAGTCATAGCTCTCTGACATGTAGCACCGGCATTCTTAAGCCCAATGGCATGACATTCCAGTAGAAGGTACCCCATGCACATGTAAAAGTAGTTTTCTCTTGATCCTCTCGAGCAATTTTTATTTGATTATATCCAAAAAAACCATCCATTAAAGAATACATCTCAAAGCCCATAGTCATGTCTACTATCATATCAATGTTAGGTAATGGAAAATCATCTTTAGGGCATGCTTTGTATATATCTCTGAAATCGGTGCACACTCTTATTGATTTGTTTGGTTTAGAAATAGGTACAATATTAGATATCCATTCTGCATAATCAATAACTCGAATAAATCTAGCTTTTAGGAGCTTCTCTAATTCAGCTTTTACCAAGAGAGCAACATGTGGATGCATCTTTCTCAATTTTTTCTTAATAGGTTTAACGTTTGGAGCTATAGATAAATGGTGCATTATAAGATCAGGATCCAACCCTAGCATATCTGAATATTTCCATACAAAGTTGATCTTCTTCTTTGTTAAGAATTTTGTAAATTTTTTCTTTTCTTCTTCTAATAATGATTGTGCTACATGGATCAACTATGGTTCTTCTGCTGTTCCCAAATTGATAGATTGAGTGGGCTTAATTAGAACTGGAGATCTATCCTATAAATGACTCAGAAAGACATCAAATATCTCATCCTTAGGTGCCTTAGAGAGGTTTTCACCTTTGGATACATCTTTTATTTTTACTTTTGTAGGTTTTGAGACTGCCACGAAGTGGTTTTCACCCTCAGAACTCCTTTTCTTTTTATTCTTATTCTTATTTTTCTGACTAAGATACTTGATCTCCGACTCCATGCTAACGCTCAGTTCACTAATGGAAGTCCTCATAGGCTCAACTACATTTAGGTAGCAAGTAAGGGAATAGTCATTGGGAAAGGTATAAATACCATGGTTCAAGTTGGTGGATGTTATGTCAAGAAGGTCAGGGAATTGGATAGTCAAAGTGGTGAAAGATTGGGAAAGAGTGTTTACGGATATGGATCTATCATCATTGGTCCTAACCTGACACTTGATTTCAAAGGTGATATTACAACTTAAGACATTCAATTCATGAATAGGCTCAATGTCATTGTGGAAATCTACTTCAACCATTGGTGGATCAGACTCAATAAGTTCATCATTTTGCTCTAGAATTATGTTAGGTTGAGGTGCATATTGGTGAATAAAATCAACATGCTTTTCTGTAACAAGTTCATCTGGTTCTGTAATGACTCCCCATTCATAGTCATTTGATTCATCTTTTGTTTCTTCATCTAGACCTCTAGGAAATCTAAGAACATGAGTAAAGTCAGGATGAATACCCCAAAAAGGGTTACCCTCAGATTCTGATTTGAATTCATACTCGTAGGAATCTATCTCAGAATAACTACCACCTTCCTCTTTTTGATTGCCTTTGAGATTAGCTGTTTCTTGTGTTGCAACTATCTCTTACTCTATAGTAGGTTCTTGTGTTTCTACTACATTAATTCTTTTTATTGGATCATCTTTAGCTTCAAGGAGGTCTTTTATTTCTTTAGGAAAATGCTCATAAGGAATGAGCTCATTAGTGGTGAATGAATCATCACTATTAGATTGTTCATTTATTTCCCCCTTTAGTTGATTTTCTACGAAAGGCTCAATTTGTTCTAGAACATGCAGGGAGTTCTTGCTAAGATAGAAAGGCTTCTTCGTGTATCCTAGACCTGTTTTATTCTTGTTTTCTTGGCCACGATGGTCAAGAGGTGACATAAGACCTTTACCCTATAGTCCTAGAGGTCCTTTTCCTTTATATCCCATCTTTGTAATCAATTTATCCCCTGGGCCATATGACTTAGACGGGATATTTGGTATTTTAGCATCACATTTTTGGACAACTTGAGATTTAGGTTCATCTTTGTATAGCCATGCAAGATCAGCTTCATCCTCTTCAAACTCTTGTTTAGATACTTGTTCTGCAACAAAATTTCCTTTATATGCTTCAAGAGGTTCTTTAAATTTGAGCTTGGACTATTTTAGAGTTTGTCCATAAAACTTAGGAGAGATAGGGAGAGATGTCAAAGATAAGATTGGCTCTATAGTATATTCTCCCATACCATTTTCTTTGATTTTAACCTCTTTAGCAATGTCTTCTATCTTGGAGGTTGAAGCAACATCTAGCTGCTTAGTGGAAGATTCTCTATTATTGGGAACAATTTTATCTCCACTCTCTTTCAAGGTATTGCAAGTTGTATACAGAATAGTTGGAATCGTCACCTCAACTCCTTCATAAGGAAATTTCAAACACTGATGGAATGTAGAGGGAATGGCTTTCATGTCATGTATCCAGGGTCTTCCTAGGAGGATATTGTAAGCCAAAGGTAGATCAAGAACTTGACATATAGTATCTTTGATTACAGGACTTGCTCTAATAGGTAAGACAATTGTTCTTTTAGAAGATCTTTCTTGCTCATCATATTCTTTGATAGTTATCTTCTTTCTAGGATCAATGGTAATTTCTAAAAATCCCAATTGTGTAATCAAGCTGAAAGAACAAATGTTTAGACCAATGCCCCCATCTATCAACACATGTTTGACATGACAATTTTGGATCAAGACTTCAATATGAAAGGGCTAGTTATGCGGATGACTCAAGGAGTTATCATCTTCCTCTGAAAAGGAGATATACTGTGGAGACGTAAGATGACCAAGCATAGTCTGGAATCAGTCTAAATCAAGATTGTTAGGAACATTGGATCCAAGCAGAGCTTTGTCTAGAATGGCTCTATGAGTTGGAGATATCTGAAGCAACTCAAACGTGGAGATTTTTGAATTTGTGTGCTGGAGTTGTTGAACAATACTATATGAAGTAGGCCTCGTGTCTTTAGGATTTGAAGATTTAGATGTAGCCTTATGTTTAGAAGTAGATGAAAGATTGAAAGGCATCTTAGGGACATTGGATGAATCTAGTATTTGTCCTTGTAGGTGTGCCTAAGCTTGTGATCGAGTAACTGCATTAGCTGATTGATTATCTCTATCTCTTCTTACAATTGTGATGACATTGCAACACTCAGATAGGAATGGTTCAACCATATTGATAACAACATTATTTCCTGAGTAGGCATAATTGACTTTAGCACCCATATTAGGTTGAGAAGAAGAATCTTCTTTACCATGTTTAGGAAATGGTTCTATGAATGCTATATGATCGTTATTGCTCTTATGATTGTCAATCATGATGTCACCATTATCAATTTTGTCTTTTATAATGTGCTTCAAGAGAATACAATTATTAGTCTTATGACCTTTATTGTGATGGAATTCATAGAAATCATTCTCTCTCCACCATTTCAGTTTAGGTTCTAGATCAAAGACTTTCATCTCAGGCAAGTAGATGATTTTGTTTGTCAATAGATTTTTCATGGAAGATTCCAAGGATTCTCCGAGAGGAGTGAATTTGTGATTAGGGTCTATAGCCCAAGGTTTGTAATCATATGACTTTTTGTTGGACTCTGTGGCTTTGGCTTCAGAAGCTTTGATGGCTTGGGCACCAATAGTTTGATTGAAAGTAGGTGCCTTAGATGGGGCACGGATATTATCAATAATGCCATCTATGACAATGCCTTTATTCTTGTTCCAATTTTTGTTCTTGTCCTTAGAACTAGATCCAAATTCATACTTGTCTTTTTGAAGTGATGTCTCCTTTTTGCACAAGTACTTTCTCAATTTTGATCGCATTATCTACCATCTTGTCAAAAGATGTATGATTTTTTATTTGTAAAGGGTAGTTGATTTCTGGAACAAGATTGTTGATGAAGATTTCTAGCTTCTTAGTTTCTGGAATAGGTCTAGCATATAGAGAAAATTTATTCCTCCACCCCTTGAGAAATGTTAGGAATGGTTCTCTTGGATATTGTTTTAGATTGCAGATGTCGATCATGGTCACCGGATGTTGAATATTGTAGGAGTATTGTTGATAGAACAATTTGATTAACTCCTCAAAAGTTTTGATAGTAGGGGGCATTCTAGTAAACCAATGAATGACTGCTTCTCCTAGAGATCAAGGGAAAAGACACATTAAGTAGGTTGGTTCATGCATAAACTCCATATATTGAGTACAAAATTCTCTGACATGATCTTGAGGGTCGAAGTTTCCATCATACTTATCATATTTAGGAATCTCCACTCTTTTAGGGAATGGTGGCATGTACAAGTCTTTATCAAATGGAAAAGGACATAGAGCCTCCATGGAGAACTCTTTAGGTTCCTTTTCTTTTTAAAGTTTGTTAAGTTTGACTTGCATGACATGCATTTGTTTCATCATAGCTGTGATAGGAGTGTCTTCCTCATGTGTAATGATATCTTCCACATTAAATTTTGGAGGAAGTTTAGCTCCTTGATGAGCTAACTCTAGATAGTATGCTTCTCTATCTTCCTTCAAGAAATATTTCATCATTCTTTTGAAGTCATCATCATTTTGATATCGAACAATTTCAAAATGTGTAGGTTCCTTATCCATACTATGTTGAGATTGGTGTCCTTGAGACCCATGATGTGTCCCTCCGTGAGACATGTTAGGAATTTTAGGGCTCCCTAGATTAGATTGAGGTGGGGTTTGTTGATTACCTCTGTGAGTTGATGGAGGGGGTACATAACCAGTTTTTAATTAAAAATTTCCAAGACCATCATCTTCATAAAGAACAAAATTGTAGAGTTTTTCAAGAGTTGGGGCTTGGAGAGTATTCAGAGGTATTGTATGGGATACCTCTCTAGATTTATTGTGTGATGAAGCTCTGGTTTCCACCATTAACCTTGGGTGAAGCCAAAGAATAAGATGAAGACAACTGAAGAATGAATTGATTTTAGAAGATCAAATGACACAACCTTGTCAAGATTGAAGTGATTAAAGAATAGATCAGACATAAATGAAGGATACTGTGCCACAGTCGTGTGGGTAGATGCCCAATAGATTGTGGGCATGAGCTCACAACACTTAGTTGTTTAGTAAAAAGATTGAATTTTGAAGATAATTTTGACAAGGTTTTGACACAAGATGAAAAAGACTCAAACTGATAAATCAGAAGGCTAAATCAAACTCAAGTGACCACTTTAGGAAAATGAATGTATTCGTTATAGGTTATGCTCTGTTCCTGACACAACGATTTGTTTGACAGATTCTGGAAATAGGCTATAAAATTGGATTTCTGACAAATTTGACCAATCTCTGACAACTTTGACTTTGGCTTTGATATGAGTTTTGAAATTTTAGGATGACTTTTGACACCAGAAAGGATTTTTGCTTCAGATTTGCAATTTTTTAGTTTTCAGTACCAGTTTGTTTGCAAATTTTTTTGTCCAATTTTTTAAGATCTGTGTAAAAATTTGTCTCAAGTAACCAAGAAGATATCAAGCACGCAAAATAGCAAGCAAGGGAAGCAAGAAATCATCTGAAAACAATGAACAAGGGCAAAAGAAACCTTGCACATGAACAAGCAATAGTGACTTATTGTGCTAATCTCTAGAAGTGTTAATTGTGTATGTTCCAAAAAAATTTTCAATAACGCACATATTCCTAGAAAAATAAAAAAAATTTGGCCTCACTAGGGTTTGTAGTAATGGTCTGACTTTGCAACTTTTGTGATCTCAAGAGGGTGAACTCCAATCCAAGTGCACCAGGGTTTTGACACAGTCTGAGAAATTAATCAATCAAGAGCTGCTAGGGAGATCTGACAGCTCAACAAGAGACCACACCTGTGAAGATTTCCTCTACAAGGACATTTATATAGTGGCTGCTATTACCATGGAAAAAATGGCTATTACCGCTTGAGGTTCCGTCCACGTGGTTAACCCAATTAAAGGAATGTCCACTATGGTTAACCCTCTCTAAAGGTGACTCACAAAAGATACCACAAGGGGACTAGGTTAGATTCAAGGATCTAGATTTATGGTACTATCCAAAAAGGAAGTAGAGCATAATCCCCTAACCTCTTCACTTCACTAAGACAAAAAAAATAGATTAATCTGAAATGCTAAGACCAAGATTATCTCACAAAGATCTATGATGTCAACTGCTTATGATCTATCAACCCCTCTGGAGAGAGAATGTATCAATCAAAAGTTGAAGACACATGAATCTAGTAGAATGTGAGACTTTCCCAGTACCTTCCCTACCTACAAGGGGATCCTTCATCAAGAGGAGCTTCACATGAATAAAAAAGCATAAGAATCTCAATCTCTCAAGATCATCCACAAATAGTGTTCATAGGGCCTATTTACTATGTGTAACAGATATGCAAAAAGCAAATCTATGTTCATTTTATAGCCCAAAAATTGAAGTCTGATTTATGAAAGTAGGAAAGGCACTCAAGATAGACACGTGAGATACTTGTTTTATGTCCAAATTGAAATGTTTTTAGATGTAGTAGAATACTTGAATTCCCTCACAACGCGCTTAGTAGATTTTACTTGATTTTTAGCTTTGTTAAGCAATCCCGCGCAAGCAAGCCACAAACTCTCCGACATGAAAATAAGCAAACAAGATATGCAACGTATATTCAACTTATGAAAACCCTAGGGTTAGATATGAAAATAAATTATTAGGAGAAATAATAACCAGCAACTAATCTAAATGAAAACTCATATCATTCATTGAACCATGTGAAAAATAAGTGCATACCCATCACAAAATTTTATTTTTTGTTGCATTTGACCTAGTCAACAAGATCTGATTTTTTTGATATGATTTCAGCCACAAAAATAGAAATAAAAAATAGAGACCCCTACTAAAAAATAGAGAGCTTTCCAAAAATGTAAATTTTTTAGAAAAATCTCTTCATTTGTGCCCTAGAGACCCATTTTACCAAAATAGACCAATTTTTGTAAATTGACTATTTGAGTTATTATATTGCATCAAAACTTAAAACACAAAGAATGGACCCATTGTATAATTTAAAGAGCTTTCCGAAAATGTAAAAAGTTTCAAAATATATGCTGATTTGCATCATAAATTAATTTTTTCCACAAAATCAAGAAAAAATTAATAAAAATTCAAAACATCTCAAAACATTTTAAATTTTTTATTGAAGCTTCCCTCATATGTCTCCAACTTGCAAAAAACATTTCAGACCAAAAATCTAAGCCATTTGGGAGATAAAATTAAATCTTTGAAACTTTAGGGTTTTAGCTCCAAAAAAAAATCAAAATCAGCATGTAAAGGTGGGTTGCCCCACGGTGGGTGCCAAAAATGTGTGTGTGAATTTTGTACCTAGCTATGAACACAACACTTCAGTAAAACATTAGAGGTTAGCAAAAATCAAAATATGCAAATAAGAACAATATAGCTAACCAGGCGATTTACTGCCTTCTAGTAGGTGCGAGTATGGTATTCTCAAATTAGACTAATATCAGTGACAATGCAACACCTAAATGAAAGATTTAAATGATGAAAGCAATAAAATATGAATACAAATTAATCTATTTTTTAAAATTTTTGATGCAATAAGATGAGAAAAAATGATAATAAATTAATCTAAATGGATTTAAATGATATGCAAATTAAGCTAACAATGATATGAAATATGAAACTAGAATGAATTGAAAATAAGATTGATCTCACAAAACACTGATTCGCAAGAACCTTGATGATTCCTTTGATGTCAATTTGCCAGAGTAAGTATGCAAATTCTGTGGATCATTTGTAAAGAGCCGAGTATTGATTTTATAGAAATTCAGGGCTTGAGGGTGCATGGAAAAAGTCATAAATCACTCTTGATGAACTCAGGTTGATTTTTGAGTTAACAAGAAATTAGAAATAGATAACTCATAAAATCATGCAAAATCATGCAAGAACAACTTTTTAACTCAAATCAGAAGTTTAGATCAACTTTGAACTCAAAATAGATGTTGAGTTTTGAAAAGATAACAACTTGAGTTGATTTTTTGATTTAAAGTTTAATTGCTCTTTGAATGTGCACAAATAATCATGAATTAATTAAATAAATAAAGTGATTTATCTTCAACTTAATTGATTTTAAATTTAAAAATAACTGATTTGTGGGTTAATCAATTATTTTAATCAAACTTTTATTCGAAACTATATTATTAAATATTGACAACTTGGATTTAATCAATTAAATAAATATTTAATCAATTATTCGTAGGAGATTTGATTTATTGTCAAATAAAACAATATAATTAGGAATAAATAGAATTAAATCTAATTAAATAATTAAGTGACAAAATTAATCTAATTAATTAAATATTCATCATATTTAATTAATCAAATTTAAGATAAATGAGATTTATCACCAAATAATTATTAAATTAAGAATAATTAGGATAAATTAGGAATATTCAAGGAATATTCCCCGATGCAGAATTTAGGATAAAATCAATTAGGATTCGATAATGTGCAGATGTGCCTTAGGTTAGGACTTTGATGTCGATTTCATTTTGAATTGAAGATGTAGGAGGTTAATGAACCTATAGCCCATTTTTGGGGTATTACACCTACAAACATAGTACTAACTTCCCTACTTTGACCAAAGTTTGACCATCAACATCTTGAGAAGAGAGCCTCTATTTTTCAAGATTCAAGGTGTTTTTTAGTTCATCTCGACGAGATCTTTGATTTCAGACCACTTTCACCAGATTTGGAAATGGTCAAATTTTTAACTACGAACACTGTAGTGACTTCCTTGCTTTGACCAACCTTTGATCATTTGTATCTTGAAAAGAGAGGCTCCATTTTACAAGATTCAAGGTGTTTTTTGGTTCATCTCGATGAGATCTTCGATTTGAGACCACTTTCACCAGATTTTGAAATGGTCAAATTTTTAGCTATGAACACTGTATTGACTTCCTTGCTTTGACCAAATTTTGACCATCCGTATCTTGAGAAGAGATGTTCCATTTTTTAGGATTCAAGGTGTTTTTTGGTTCATTTGACGAGACCTTCAAATTGAGACCACTTTCACCACATTTGGAAATGGTTAAATTTTTAGCTATGAACACTGTACTGACTTTCTTGCTTTGACCAAATGTTGACCGTCAGTATCTTGTTCAAGATTTTTTTTGGTTCATCTTGATGCAATCTTCGATTTGAGACCACTTTCACCAGATTTGGAAATAGTTAAATTTTTAGCTTTGAACATTGTACTGACATCCTTGCTTTAACCAAACTTTGATTGTCCGTATCTTAAGAAGAGAGGCTCCATTTTTCAAGATTCAAAGTGTTTTTTTGTTCATCTTGATCATATCTTCAATTTGAGACCACTTTCACCATATTTGGAAATGGTCAAATTTTTAGCTACGAACACTATACTAACTTACTTGCTTTGACCAAACTTTGACCATCCGTATCTTGAGAAGAGAGACTCCATTTTTCAAGATTCAAGGTATTTTTTGGTTCATCTCGACAAGATCTTCAATTTGAGACCACTTTCACTAGATTTTGAAATGGTCAAATTTTTAGCTATGAACATTGTACTGACTTCCTTTCTTTGACGAAACTTTGACGCTTAGTATCTTCAGAAGAGATGCTCTATTTTTTTTAAGGTGTTTTTTGGTTCATCTTGATGAGATCTTCAATTTGAGACCACTTTCACCAGATTTGGAAATGGTCACATTTTTAGCTACAAACACTGTGATGACTTCCTTGTTTTGACCAAACTTTGACTGTCTGTATCTTGAGAAGAGAGGCCCTATTTTTCAAGATTCAAGGTGTTTTTTGGTTCAACTCAACAAGATCTTTGATTTGAGACCACTATCACCAGGTTTGGAAATGGTCAAATTTTTAGCTACGAACACTGTACTGACTTCCTTTCTTTGATAAAATTTTGACCATTTGTATCTTGAGAAGAGAGGTTCTATTTTTCAAGATTCAAGGTGTTTTTTGGTTCATCTGGATGACAACTTCGATTTGAGACCACTTTGACTAGATTTGGAAATGGTCAAATTTTTAGCTACGAACATTGTACTGACTTCATCTACTTTGACCAAACTTTGACCGTCTGTATCTTGAGAAGAGAGGCTCCATTTTTCAAGATTCAAGGTGTTATTTGGTTCATCTCGACGAGATCTTTGATTTGAGACCACTTTCACTAGATTTGGAAATGGTCAAGTTTTTAGCTAGGTGTTACTTTGACCGTCTGTATCTTGAGAAGAGAGGCTCTATTTTTTAAGATTCAAGGTTTCTTTTGATTCATCTCGACAAGATCTTCTATTTGAGACCACTTTCACCAGATTTGGAAATGGTCAACTTTTTAGATATGGACACTGTACTGACTTCATTACTTTGACCAAACTTTGACCATTCGTATCTTGAGAAGAGAGGCTCCATTTTTTAAGATTCAAGGTGTTTTTTGGTTCATCTTGATGAGATCTTCAATTTGAGACCACTTTCACCAGATTTGGAAATGGTCAAATTTTTAGCTACGAACACTGTACTGACTTCCTTGCTTTGACCAAACTTTGACCATTTGTATCTTGAGAAGAAAGGCTCTATTTTTTAAGATTCAAGGTGTTTTTTGGTTAATCTCGATGAGATCTTCAATTTGAGACCACCTTCACTAGATTTTTAAATGGTCAAATTTTTAGCTACGAACACTGTACTAACTTCCTTGCTTTGCCCAAACTTTGATTGTTTGTATTTGGAGAAGAGAGGCTCCATTTTTTAAGATTCTAGGTGTTTTTTGGTTCATGTCGAAGAGATCTTCAATTTGAGATCATTGTCACTAGATTTGGAAAATGTCAAATTTTTAGCTACGAACACTGTACTGACTTCCTTGCTTTGACCAAAGTTTGATCATCTGTATTTTTAAAAGAGAGGCTCCATTATTCAAGATTCAATTTGTTTTTTGGTTCATCTCAACAAGATCTTTTTTTTTACACCACTTTCACCAAATTTTGAAATTGTCAAATTTTTAGCTACGAACACTGTATTGACTTCCTTTCTTTGAACAAACTTTGACCATCTGTATCTTTAGAAGAGAGGCTCTATTTTTTAAGATTCAAGGTGTTTTTTGGTTCATCTCAACTAGATCTTCGATTTGAGACCACTTTCACTAGATTTGGAAACGATCAAATTTTTAGCTACGAACAATGTACTGACTTCTTTGCTTTGACAAAACTTTGACCATCCCTATCTTCAGAAGAGAGGCTTTTTTTTTCAAGATTCAAGGTGTTTTTTGGTTCATCTCGACAAGATCTTTAATTTGAGACTAGTTTCATGAGACTTTGATATGGTCAAATTTTTAGCTATAAGCACTATACTGACTTCCTTGCTTTGACCAAACTTTGACAGATCGTATCTTGAGAAGAGAGGCTTTGTCTTTTAAGATTCAAGGTGTTTTTTGGTTCATCTCAATGAGATCTTTAATTTGAGACCACTTTTACCATATTTGGAAATAGTCAAATTTTTAGCTACGAACACTGTACTGACTTCCTTTCTTTGACCAAACTTTGAACATCCATATTTTGAGAAGAGAGGCTCTATTTTTCAAGATTCAAGGTCTTTTTTCATTCATCTTGATGAGATCTTTGATTTGAGACCACTTGCACTAGATTTCGAAATGGTCAATGTTTTAGCTATGAACATTGTACTGACTTCTTTACTTTGACCAAACTTTGACCATCTGTATCTTGAGAAGAGAGGCTCCATTTTTTAAGATTCAAGGTGCTTTTTAGTTCATCTTGTTGAGATCTTCAATTTGAGACCAGTTTTACCAGGTTTGGAAATGATCAAAATTTTAGCTACAAATTCTGTAATGACTTCCTTTCTTTGCCCAAACTTCGATCATCCATATCTTGAGAAGAGAGGCTCCATTTTTCAATATAAGGTGTTTTTTGGTTCATATTGATGAGATCTTCGATTTGAGACTACTCTCACCAAATTTGGAAATGGTTAAATTTTTAGCTATGAACAGTGTACTAACTTCATTACTTTGACCAAAATTTGACTTATCGTATCTTGAGAAGAGAGGCTCCATTTTTTAAGATTCAAGGTGTTTTTTGGTTCATCTCGATGAAATCTTCGAGTGAGACCATTTTCACTAGATTTGGAAACTATCCAATTTTTAGCTACGAACACTATACTGACTTCCTTGCTTTGACCAAACTTTGACCATCCGTATCTTGAGAAGAGAGGCTTCATTTTTAAGATTCAAGGTGTTTTTTGGTTCATCTCGATGAGATCTTTGGTTTGAGATCACTTTCACCAGATTTGAAAATGGTAAAATTTTTAGCTATAAACACTATACTGACTTCCTTGTGTAATACCCCAAAAATGGGCTATAGGACCATTGACCTCCTACATCAACAAATTAATCGAAATAGACATGAAAGTCCTAACCTAAGGCACATGTGCCAATCGAACTATCAAAACCCTTGTCGATTTTATCTAAATTCTACATTAGGGAATATTCTTAAAAATTCTTAATTTATCCTAATTATCTTTAATTAAATATTATTTGGAGATAAATGATATTATTTTATTTATTCTAAAGTTAATTAATTGAATATGTTGAATATTTGATTGATTAAACTTAATTCTACCACTTAATTAATTTAATTAGATTTAATTGCATTTGCTCCTAATTAAGATTATTTTTATTTGACAATAAATCATATTCCTAGAAATAATTGATTAAATGTTTATTTAATTGATTAAATCAGGTTTTCTAAATTAATGATATAGTTTTGGGATAAAATTTGATTAAATAATTGATTAACCCATAAATCAGTTATTTTTATTCAAAAATTAGTTAAGTTGAGAATAAATCACTTGAATTAGTACATAAATTCATAATTATCCATGCACATTAAAAAAGAGTAGTTAACTTTGAATCAACAAATCAATTCAATTTGTTAACTTTTCAAACTCAACATGTGATTGTGAGTTGAAAAAGTTATCTGAACTCTGATTTGAGTTAAAAAGTTGATTTTGCATGATTTTGTGAGTTAACTCTTTCTGATTTTCTTATAACTCAACAATCAAACTGAGTTTCAATCAGGGAGAGATTTTTGGCTTTCCATGAGTCCTCACGGAACCTGTATTTCTATATAAACAAGGCTCAGTCCTTCAAAAACATACCTGCAAATTTGGAGAATCTGGCTTGTGTGATCTAGCGATTTGGTGAGATTGTGCTATTTCATCGATTCTTGTTTCATTCAATTTTTGTAGTAATTTCATATCATTGATAGATTATATTTGCATCCATTTCAATTCTAGATCAATTTCATCAGTTTTTCACACATATTATATAGAAAAATATAAAAAATAGATTAATTTGCATTCATCTTTCATCCATCTTTCATCATTAAATCCTTCATTTAGGTGTTACATTGTCATTGGTCTCGGTCTAACTCTGAGAATACCATACTTGCACTTACTAGAAGGTAGTAAATCACCTAGTTAGCATTATTTTTTTATTGGTAGATTTCTTGATTTGCTAACCTCTAATGTTTTACTGAAGTGTTGTGTCTCCAGCTAGGTACAATTTTCACACACACATTTCTGGCGTGCACAGTGGGGTCCTGTAATGGGTTTTCATTCTAATTTTATAATTTTATAACATTTTTGTCTCAAAGCTTCAATTTTTATTTTATGTTCCATACAATTTCGTATGACAGTCTACAGATTATCATATCAGGATACCTTGTCTTTCATATGATAGATGACAATCTAAAGTGTCATGTTGGTTGTATGGTTATTATCGTATGAGAGCTAAAGTATCTTATGTGGAGGAATCCACCATCATATCATTTCTTCATTGTCATATGGGAAGTAGTAGATTTTCGTATGAGTTTGGATGCCAGTATAGCATTTCTCATATCAAAATTTTGAGTAGTCTTTCAGATTTGGATTTCAGATTTTGACTGACAACTAACCCTAACAATTGATGCTTACTAGTTTCTGACTATTTTTGATAGCCTAACACATTTTTGCAAGATGAGAGATGAAGAATGAGCTTGAAAACCATTTTTTGACCTCTTCTTGTCTAGACCTCTAAGCCCATCTTTTGTAGAGAACCCTTTCAAAAAATTGTTGGTTAAAGACGCTCAATCAACAAGATTTCTGATGAGTCATTTTGCAAGTTGCCTACATTCATTCAAGAAAATATTGTGTCTGGTTAAATTTTATTTCATTTTCATAGGAACTTAGCTAAATAGGTATGTGCATCTATTATCATTGAGGAAAATATTGAGGGGATTATGCTCTTCTCCTTCTTAGGAGAACCAGAAACCCAGAAGGTGTCTTCCTTGATGCCAGTTTGTGTACTATATCTGGATTTATCTGCTTGATGTGTCTTGGATAGGGAAAATGACAAGGTTAGGGGATCATACTCTTCTCTTTCAAAAAATCAAAAACCTAGATCCTGTGGTCCCCAACCTCACATTTGCTTTAATCCTTTAGAGGGCCTGTCGGAGAGCTAAAAGGCTCCTGGGAATGACCCAAGTGGGGACAAGTCTTACGCTGACTCTTCCACCCCACTATAAAATTTGACACTTCCTTGAGGTTAAAGCCTCAAAATACATAGATGTGTTTTGTCCTTGGACTCGTGCCATGAACATGATTTGATGTTGTGTAGAGCAGAGCCGCTTAAATCTTGCTTGCGAGACTACACTTGTGAGAGTGCTCAAAGGGTTAACAGCCTTAATCCTACTTGTGGAACTATGGGAGATAGTTGTGAATAGATGCCTTGATTAAAATACTAAGCTAGTTTGCCACCAATCCACCCCTGAAGGATTTGTAGTGCTTGTGCGAGGTGAATAGTAATCACCCCAAGAAACTCATCATATCGAGCCCTCTTCAACATTTGAACTTGGCTAATATGGGCTTCAATATCCATTACATGTTGTTGGACCTGCATATTCTAAGGATTCCATGAGTGTATTCCTAAGTCAATGACAAAGTAATACATCTCTTCTCTTAGCTAGGGTAAGATGGTGTGATTGATTCATCGATTCAGTTCACTCTATTTTCTATGATTGTGAGCCTATTGCTATGTTAAACAACTTGAGACAAATCCAATACATAGATCTTCAAAAACCTAGATAGAAAAATTTGCAAACAATCTAATACCAAAAATATCCAACAGCTGAAAAACTTGCAAAATTTGAACAAAAATCCTTTTTTGGTGTAGACTGTCATCCTGGAAATTCAATTATCGTACGTGTCTTTCCCTAAAAATCAATTGTCATATCAAAACCCCTAGAAAGTCATACGGGGAACCATATAGTGTCATACAAGTATTGTCAAAATATTTAAGAAAAAAGAAAACCCTGGAGTCATTTGTTGTACGAGCTTCTGCAATTGTTGTGCCAGCCCTGTTTCTGTGTCGTATGAGCCTAGATAAATTCGTACAAGAGTTGACCAAAAATTGTTAGAAAATCCCTATTTTTGTTAGAAATTTAATCATTTGCAATAATTAGTCATATTTTTTCATAAAATTCCCTATGTCAGGAACATAACAAAGCCAACAGAGAATCCCCCCATTTTTCCAAAGTGACCTTTTTAGCTTGATTTTTCCGTCTGATTCTTGTTATGAACCCCATTTTATCTTGTGTCAAATCTTGTCAACATAATCTTGAAATCAATCCTTAAAATGGCTAAGTGTTGTGAGCTCGTGTTCATCATCTTTTGGGTATCTACCCATTCAGCTAGAGCACAGTATCCCACACTTATGTCCAACCAATCTTTTTATTCAATCTTGACAAGGTTGCGTCATTCAATTTTCCTGAATCA
Organism: Chamaecyparis obtusa; assembly: GCA_027943335.1. Lineage (NCBI taxonomy): Eukaryota > Viridiplantae > Streptophyta > Pinopsida > Cupressales > Cupressaceae > Chamaecyparis > Chamaecyparis obtusa. The sequence continues at coordinate 892,575 of BSBK01001073.1, forward strand.
GATCATCTATTAGCTGTATTATCTTTCTCTTCTAATTCACCCAAGGTTAATGGTGGAAACTAGAGCTTCCTCACACAAAAAACCAAGAGAAGAATCTAAAATGTTAACATCATCTTCTCTAATTGCTTAGATAATTCATCAACCATATGATACCACTCATTATGAAGAAGACACCCTAGGCAATCTGCATCTAAGACAAGGTTTTTCTAATCCTCCTTTAGTTCTAGAGGAAGATCAAAATGCCAATATGTCTCAAGGAGGAGAAAATCAAGGCTCCCAAGGTCACCACTCCAATTATGGTAGAGATCCAAAACCCACACCTTTTGAAATCAAACAATTTCATGAAGATGATCTCTTTAAAATATTGATAAGACACTTCTTACAAGAAGACAAAGAGACATATTTTCTTGAGTTGGCAAGACAAGGAGCCAAAATTCCTCCCAACTTCAATGTTGAAAACATCATCACACAAGAGGAGGAAACACCCATAACAACTATGATGAAACAGGTGCTTGCCATGCAAATCAAACTTAACAAGCTGGAAAAAGAGAAAGAACCCAAATAATTCTCTATGGAATCCTTATGTCCATTTCCATTTGATCATAATTTGTACATGCCACCCTTCCCTAAAAGAGTGGAGCTCCCCAAATATGACAAGTATGACGGAAATTCTGATCCCTAAGATCATGTCAAAGAATTATGTACTCTATCCATGGAGTGTATGCTTGAACCTACATACTTAATGCATCTCTTCCCTCAATCTCTAGGAGGGGAAGCCATCAACTAGTTCTCTAAAATGCCTCCAACTATCAAAACATTTGAGGAGCTAATCAAACTATTTTATTGACAATAATCCTACAACATCCAAAATCTGGTCACCATGATCGATATCTGTAATCTAAAACAAAACTCAGGAGAACCCTTCTTGACCTTCCTCAAATGATGGAGAAAGAAGTTTTCACTCTATGCCCAACCTATTCCAGAGAATGAGAAACTAGAAATCTTTATCAATAATCTAATTCTGGAACTCAATTATCATCTGCAAATGCAAAATCATTCATCCTTTGATAAAATTGTAGAGAACGCCATAAAAATAAAAATTATTCTTGTTCATAAGGGAGACATGTTGCTTCATAGAGAAAATAAGTATGATTCAGGTTCTAGTTCCAACAACAAAGATAAAAACAAAATCTAGAACAACAATAAAAACATTGTCACATATGGTGTTGTCGATCACATCAATGCTCCATCTAAAGCACCAGTATTCAATCTCACCATTGGCACTTAAGCCATAAAAACTTTTGAGATGAAAGCAATTGAATTAGCTAAGAAGTCAACTTACTATAAATCTTGGGTTTCAAAACCAATGCATGAGTTCACTCCTCTGGGTGAGTCCTTGGAATCTGCCATGAAAACTCTATTAGCAAATAACATCATCACGTTGCTTGAAATCAAACCATATGACCCCAAAGTCAAACCTAAGTGGTGGAAAGAGATCGATCTCTATGATTTCCATCAAAACAAGGGTCCTAAAACCAATAACTTCATGTGTCTGAAACATCTCATTCAAGACAAAATTGACATTAGAGAAATTATAATTGATAACCATAAATCCAACAAGGATCATACAACATTCACATAACCTTTTTTGAAACATAATCAAGGAGATTCATCTTCTAAACCTAATGTGGGTGCCAAAGTCAATCACACTTACTCTTGTAACAATGAGGTCATCAACATGGTAGAACCATGCTTATCTGAACATTGTAATGTCATCACTATTGTCAAAAAGGATAGAGATAACCAAACTACTAATGCAATTACTCAATCTCAAACTCAGGCAACCCTCCAAGGACAAAACCTTGGTTCATCAAATGCCCTAAAGGTTCCATTCAATCTTGCATCAACATCTAAACAAAGAACTACTTCCAAATCTTCCAATTCCAAAGAGTCCAAAGAGATATCCTACCACATCATCCAATAATTGCAACACACTAATGCTAAAATCTATATATTCGAGTTGCTTCGCATCTCTCCCGCTCATCGTGTAATCTTTGATAAAGCTCTGATTGGCTCTAATGTTCTTGAAGATATTGATCTTGAGAGATTCCAAAAAATTGTGGGTCTTTTGATGTCCCCTCAATACATGTCCTTTTCAGAAGAAGATTACAACTCATTAAGTCACCCACACAACCAACCCTTGCATATCGAAGTCTTGATCCAAAACCGTCATGTCAAACATGTGTTGATAGATGGAGGTGCTGGTCTAAATATTTATTCCTACAAATTGGTTACACAACTGGGATTGTCAGATGATGTTATTGATCCTAAAAAGAAGGTAACCATAAAAGCATATAATGAACAAGAAAAATATTCCAAATGAGTCATTGTGCTACCTATCAGAACTGGACCTGTCATTAGAGATATCACCTGCCAAGTATTAGATCTTCCACTGGCCTATAATATTCTTCTAGGAAGGCCCTGGATACACAAAATGAAAGCTATTCCATCAACATGACATCAATGTCTAAAATTTCCCTCCGATGGAATAGAGGTCACTATACCTACAGACATATCAGCATCTTGCAATGCCTTAAAAGAAAGTGTAGATAAACTAGTTCCACATAACAGAGAGTCTTCTACCAAACAAATAGACATAAAATCTACATCTAAAATGGAAGACTTCTCAAAATGATTCAAGATAAAATCTATAGGTATGGGAGAATATACTATGGAACCATCCCTATCTCTCACATCTCTCTCACTTTCACCAAGATCATATGGACAACCTTCTGAGAAAGCAAGACTATCAACTAAAGAACCTCAGGTTATCTTTAATGAAAGCTTTATCATAGAAAAGGTGTCAAAACAAGAATTTGATGAAGAGGAAGTTGTACTGACCTGCTTATACAAGGATGAGTCTCAATCCTAGACAATTCAAAAATGTGACTCTAAAAGACCAAAAGTTCCTTCAAAATCATATGGACCATGACACAAACTGATGACTAAAATGGGATATACCAAAAAAGAACCTCTAAGAACATGAAGTAAAGGTCTCATATCACCCATTGCACATTGTGGCAAGATAAAAAAGGATACTAAAGGTCTATATTATCAGAAGAAACCTTTCCATCTCAGTGGAAACTCTTCTCATGTGATAGAACAGATAAAACTGGGACTGGATAAAATTGAAGAAGAGGAAACATACCAAGAGCACAATGATGACTCTGATGCTACAGATGTTTTCCCCTATGAACACATTCCTCAAAATATTTTAGATATTCTCAAGGAGGAAAATGAACCTAAAATAATCAATGTAGTGGATACACAAGAACCCACTAGTGAACAAGAGCTAGTCATCCCACAAGAACCGATTGATAAAAAGAAACAAGAAGAAGAAAGTGAATCAATCACAATAGCTGAACATTTGGGATACAATAGTGATTCTAGGAAAAACTCCCATGAATATGAATTCTACTTAGACTCTAAAGGAAACCCTACTTGGGGAATCTGTCCTGATTTCACACATATTCTTGATTTTCGCAGAGACCCAAATGAAGAATCAAATGATGGTGAATGGGGAATTGTTCCAGAAGAAGATGAGCTTATCATAGAAAAACATATAGATGTCATTCACTGATACACACCTACACTCGACATGAGTCTAGAATGAAATGATGAACCTTGTGGGTCTGATTCACTTTTCACCAACGATGGGTCCAATAATGACATTGAGAGGACTAACAAACTGAATATCTTGAGAAGTAATATCACCTTCAAATCTGCAAGTCAAATCATAACTAATGATGACAATGCCATATGTGTAAACACAATCATCCAATCCTTTCGAGAGCTTACTATCCAACATCCTAAGCTTATTGATCAAACATCCGATGATCCTAACCAAGATATCCATACCTTACAATCAAACTATGCTCTCACCTGCTACCTAAATGCAATAGAACCCATGAAGAATTCCATTAGTGAACCTAGCATTAGCATGGTAGAGTCAGATATCAAATATCTTAGTCAAAAGAACAAAAGTAAAAATAAAAGGAGATCTAAGGGTGAAAACCACTATGTGGCAGTCTCAGAACCAAAAATAATAAAAACAAAAGACATATCCAAAGGTGAAAACCTCTCTGAGGTGCCTAAGGATGAGATATTTGATGTCCTTCTGAGTCATTTATGGGACATATCTCTAATATTGATAGAACCAACTCAATCTATCAACTTGGGTACAATAGAAGAACCCCAATTGGTTCATGTAGCTCAATCTCTATCAGATGAAGAAAAATAAGCATTTACAAAGTTCCTAATAGAAAAGAAGATCAATTTTGCATGGAGATATTTAGATATGCTTGGATTAGATCCTGCTCATAATGAATCATCTCTCCATAGCTCTAGGAGTATAACCTATTAAACAGAAGTTGTGAAAAATACATCCACATGTGACACTCCTAGTCAAAGCTAAGCTAGAAAAGTTACTAAAAGATAGATTTATCCGAGCTATAGATTATGCTGAGTGGATCTCCAAAATAGTTCTAGTTTCAAAACTAGATAAATCTATACGAGTATGCACAGACTTTAGAGACATAAACAAAGCATTCCCTAAGCATGACTTTCCACTACCAAACATCGATATGATAGTGGACAAGACTACAGGCTTTGAAATGTACTCTTTAATGGATGGTTTCTCTGGATACAACCAAATCAAGATTGCTCAAGAATATCAAGAGAAAATAGCTTTTACTTGTGCATGGGGTACTTTCTACTAGAATGTCATTCCATTTGGTCTTAAGAATGCTGGTGCTACATATCAATGAGCTATGACATCTATCTTCCATTATATGATGCATCAAACTATGGAGGATTATGTTGATGAAACCTTAGCTAAGTAAATAAAAATATCAGAACATCTAGCAAACTTAAGTAAAATACTGGATCAGATGGAAAATTTTAGTCTCAAACTGAACCCCAAGAAATGTGCATTTGGTGTCACTTCAGGAAAACTTCTAGGATACATTGTTTCAAAGAAAGGAATTAAAGTAGATCCAAAAAAAGTCAAAGAAATCATGGATATGCAACCTCCTAAAAACATCAGTCAAATGAGAACATTACAAGGAAGGGTACAATCAATCAGATGCTTCATATCTCAGCTATTAGACATATCACAACCTTTCACAAAGACATTACATAAAGGTTTGACCTTCTCATGGAGAGAGGAGTGTTAAAAGAACTTCAATCATATCAAGCTATATTTTTCAAATACTCCTATTCTGATGCCTCCTATTCAAGGGAAGCCATTGATATTATATGTATCTACTATAGATACTTCATTGGGGGAATTACTAGCACAACATGATGAAAATAAGAAGGAGAGGGTTATCTATTACATCAACAAAACACTGGTAGCTTGTGAGAAGAACTACTCCATGATAGAAAAAACATGTCTAGCTGTCATTTTTTCTTCACAAAAGCTGAGACACTACATGTTAGCTCATACTATACAATTAATAGAAAATATTGATCCACTAAAGTACTTATTGAGAAAATTTTCCCTCACTGGTAGACTAGCAAAATGGGTCATGCTATTGAGCGAATTTGACATAGAATATGTTGAGAGAAAAGCTATCAAAGGACAAGTGATTGCAGATCAGTTAGCTAAAGCACCAATTTTTTATGATCAACCAATGCAAATGGAATTTCCTGATTCCTCTATTATGCACCTATCTTCTAGAACATGGAAACTATTCTTTGATGGATCCTACACAGAATGGATCTGGAGCTGGTATATTATTCATAACACCTCAAGGTTACTTCATTCCAAAAGCATTTAGAATCAAATTCCCTTGTACTAACAACATAGATGAGTATGAAGCTTTATTGAATGGTATGAAGATAGCACTAGAATGGAGGGTAACATAATTACACATTCATGGAGACTCACAACTAGTAATACACCAAGTCAATGATGTGTATCAAATAAAAGATGAGAAACTTGTTCCATTCAAATGCATGGTAGATGACTTTTATAAATACTTTATATCTATCACATTTGAATAGATTCATAGAATCGAGAACAAGGCTTCTAATTCTATGGCAACACTATCATCTTTACTGCAATAGCTTGAACATGAGGTATGCTATGAGTTCCTGGTGGAAGCACTATCATTCCCTGCCTATGATTGCCCAGAAACCCACATGATTTGCACTATTTTAGGTCATGATTCCTCCCGCTACCAACACCTCTATTCCTACCTTTGAGACCAAATAATTCCTTATTCCTTTAATAATCATGAAAAATGTTACCTTAACTAAAATGCATCACGGTATGTCATCATTGGTAATGATCTATACAAATAGATTCTAGATGGTACACTTCTTAGGTGTTTAGAACATGAAGAGTCTCAATGTGCATTAGAGGAAATCCATGAAGGTATTTGTGGATCACATTCCAATGGTTTGACACTAGCTTGAAAACTCATTAGGGCTGGGTACTATTGGCTAGACATGGAAAAAGAGGCCATCAAATATGCCAAGAATTGTCAGAAATGTCAAGTCCATGGAAACTTGATTCATGTGCCAGGGAGAGATTTGATTCCCTTTACAACACAATGACCTTTTCAACAATGGGAATTTGATCTCATAGGATCTATTTATCCACATTTGTCAAATGGTCACACCCATATCATGACACCAATAGATTACTTCACAAAATGGGTAGAAGCAGTGCCTTTGACACAAGCAATCGGCAAACAAATCTCAATGTTCATCCTTAATTACATCATTTGTCAGTATGGTATTCTGCACTCCATCATCACAGACAATGGAGGCAAATTCAATAACAAGGACCTAGACTCCTTATCCTCAAAATTCAAGATCACTCAACATTGGTCATCCATTTACTATCCTCAAGGGAATGGACAAGCTGAAGTGTCCAATAAGAACTTATTGAAAATCTTGCATCATACAATCAACAAGATAGGAAGAGTCTAGCATCTGATGATAAATCCATATCTTTGGGCATATAGAAAAAGTATCAGAATTCATACTGGGGATCCTCCATTCACTTTAGTATATGGGGCTAAAGCGGTTCTTCCTATTGAGGTTGAAATCCCATCACTACGAATCAGAATGCATGGTCTAATAACCAATCATGATTACAGAGTGTCTAGGTTACAAGAACTTGAACTCCTAGATGAGTGCAGACATGATGCATATGATAATCTCATAGTATATTAAAAAAAAATGTCTAGAGGCTATAACAAGAAAGTTAGACACAGATAATTTTAGGTTGGCGATCTTGTCTTGAGAGAGAACACTAAAAATCAATCCCATCAAGAATGCAAGGGGAAGTTTGAACCCAAATGGCTAGGTCCCTTTGTTATCACTATTTCTTTTGGCTTTAGAGCCTATCAACTCTCAAAGACTGAAGGAGAAAATCTCTGAGAAAAAATCAATGTTCTCCATCTAAAGAAATTCTACACCTAAGGCATTCAGTCTATGGTTAAATGTCCTAAAAAAATCATAAAAATTAGAAAAATATAAAACTACAAAAAAATAAAAAAGATGAAAAATACCAAAAAAGAAGAAAAAGAAAAAAAGTAGCAAAAATAGAATCTCTTTCAAGATGGTGAAAATTGAGCAAATAGTTGCCACTTGTATCAAAATGCTCCATCTATCAGTGCAATCTTGGTATTTCCCAGCTTTCAGTACTGCTTTAGTTTGTATATATCTCCTAGTTTACTTTCACATCATGTTTCCAATAAAGTTGGTCTGAGCACTATCCAAAAAAAAGTGTTAGTATCCTATCAAAGTTGCAAATTGGGGAAATCAATGTCATATCCCAAGAGTCCTCAGTATCTTCAAATGAGTCATATCTAGTCAAGGTCCTTCCAAAGATATGTCTTAGTCATTCTGTCTATCTCCTCACTAGGAAAGGATTTTTGCACCTTACAACAACACAAACAAACAACAACAAGAAACAAAAAACAATCTCTCTAACATGCTTAAATATTTTTGTATGCTAACTGATTCACATTGAGATTTCTACATATTGTGTTCCCTTGATCTCTTCGATGATGTCCTTCATAGGATTTAGAGAGTGATGACTGGGGGCATAATCTTTTATTTGTCTTCTACTTGTATGTGAAAATCTAACAACTTTGGAAATTTTGGATTGAATTTGTGTCCACTATAAGTGCCTCCATCATGTATTGGATGGCCATGTGTACCTCTACCATTGATACCTAGATGCTTAAAGGAATTTTGATATAACTATTGTCTTTTTAAATGATTTCTTAATCCTATTATGAAACAAGCTACTACCCAAGGATGTGAACGATAAAGGGTCATTGTAGGTAATTCACATGGGAGATAAAATGATTTCTACAACTACTTGGTGTGTTTTTCCACAAGGTGTATTCAAGTCATCACAACATTTATGTTATGATGCTTATACAAATTGCTATATCAAAATGGATATGATATTCAGGTCATCATGGCTTTTATGCCTTGATGATTATATCTAAATTCGACATAACAAAATAAAAATCAATATTCATATGTTCATGGTTGCCTAACTAGTGAACATTGTATCAATTATTTGGTGTTACCTAAAAATATTCTCAGATGATAAAAGACCGACATATGATCAGTGACTAAGTCCTAGGTCCTCCATTTCATTTTGCATTTTGCACTTTGCATGGTTACATTTCTCATTACTTGAGTATCAATCAATGCTTGAATTCTCCAAATTAGCACTAAACAATGCAAGCACTGAACATTGCATGAAGGTCCCCTTAACTAATCAGCAAGCAGTCACTGTTCTTGGGTTAAACATCTATTTTGACAACGAACATGCACTTGTCTTCTTCAAATACCTACAAAAACATATCATGTGTATCACTACATTTACATTTCATTTCATAAATCATTTCATGAATCCATTACATACATGTGCATTTATTCATCTACTATCTATCATTGCATTGCATATTCATATATTTGAAAAGAAACACTCATTACATGATTCATACATTCCACAATAAAAGAAACATTTGATATATTTGCATCACATGATATTACATCATAAACTAAAATGACAAGTGCATATGAAGTGACAACCAAAAACCAATCTCATAAATATATATATATATATATATATATATATATATATATATATATATATAAGAATGTTGAAATAGTATAAGGGGTGCACTAATGGCACTGTATACAAAAGAATGAGCTACAATGAGTTGTGAGATATAATCAAAATGAAAAAAATAGAGAACTAAAATAGATCAGCTATCTGCCTAGTCCTCAACATCTGGTGCAACTCCTCCTCCGGTAGGTGGATCTAGTGGTGGATCAGCATGTGGGGCCCTAGCTCCCTTAGAGTCTATCATATACTAGGAGTAGGATGTCATTCTCTTCTTAGGTGGCACAATAGAATAGTACACCGAAACATAATAGGCTGCATGACCCATCTGATAGATTGCCTCATCTTGCAAACGCCTAACATCAGCCTCTCACTCACGCAACTGTCTCTCGCGATCTCAGAGTTGGACCTCTAATGTAGCACTATGGGTCCTTTGATCACGTAGCTACTATTGGAGCTACCTAATAACATCTTATGGTATAGAACTCAAACCAGGATCTACCTCTATAGCTACCTCTACCTCCTCCATAGCCTACTCTATGCTAGCCTCTATGCACACCTTGTTGCGACAAACATCTGCACCCAAGTCAAAATCAGGAGCATCCTATGCCTCCTCCATCAGAGCATTCTACTACACTCCTAGAACCTCATCAACACTATCAATCCTTCCCAAGGTACCACCCTCACCTCTGGTATATCTACACTACAATACTACAGGCCTACCTACTAAAACTGCTTGTGGCCTAGGAGGTCTCATCTGTCCTGATGGCCTAGGAGGGGTCATCACTACTCGAAACCTAGGTGGTGTTGGCTGCACTACTAGTCTATGTACCTCATGTCATCTCTGACCTCTATCCATAGGGGCACCTGTGACATCCTTAGTGTCCTCCATGGTTGGAATAAGCTCAATAGGATTTGAGAAACACCTCATCAGATACTCCACCAAATATGTAATGAAGGCATCTATCACTCCAACATTGACCACCTGTAGTCTATAGTCCCAATCTCTACTGACAAGCCCGCAATACTCAAGGCTACAATCTACATATGAAATCCTGGCAGACCATCCTAGACCAATCTGTCACACTAATCATGCATACATAGAAAATTCCTTTGGTGCATCCTAAATGATGCCATACTGATGCCAAACACATTTGATAATGAATTTCTCCAGGACTGTGGTCAGTCATCTTATCAATATTTGACTCCGATAGAAATAGCCAAACTAGACATGAGTAGCTAGCCACACCTCAACCTACAAATATGGTCTCCACACGATAAAGGTCATATCATCTAGCACATGCTACCACTACTTGGTGCAACCCATCCAGACTTGTGTGATGTATCTAGAATATTTGTAGATCAATAGCTCATGTGGCTATCTCTCATCTGTACAAATCAGTCTACATATAGGGATATGCCCCCAAGCCCAAATATGAAGGACTAGTGCACCAAAAGAGAATGTCTTACCCTCATGGTAGACAATCTCATGCATCTTAGAGAACATATGTGCCAATAAGCACTGACCCCATCCAAGCTCAGTAGGACCTGCCATCAGACATGGAACCATCGGGGCCCATCCCATAAGAAGACCATTCTATTGATGTTCGGACATGATGATCCCTCCGATCATACCAGCTAAAATGCACTCTAGTCCATGGGACACTCCATATCTCTAAACTAGGGTCTCGCATGAGAGCTACTATGATATCTTCTCATTAGCACCAAATAATGTATGGAACACATGTAATCCTGTATTACCCACACTGATATAATCTGGGTGTGGGTGTGTATGGTTGAATGTGGACCTCTAATCCAACTACACATGCAACATATTCATTACTAACACAATCAAATTATGAAAGAGAGTATTGATTACTCAATCTAAAATCCATGGTGAAGTGACCTGTTGCCTCCTATGTAGACGGGGTGTTTGATTACTCTTACAACGAGAGCCAACAACCATAAGACCAATACTACAATGGAGGATTTGAAAACTATGAAAATAATCAAAGTACAATTACTCTAGAATGAAGTACAATTAATCTAAAAGCTTGAAAGTAAAGATGAAATGCAAATTTACTCTAAAGAACTTGAAATGAAGATGAGATTAAACTAACGAGCAAGTAAGAAAACTAATTATAATGAAGATGCAATATTAAACTAAATGAAATTAATCTAAAATATGCAATGAAAGATTGAAATAATGGAATTGAGACAACAAAAAAAAATTGCTATAGTTTAGTTACTCTCAAAATTGCTCTCTTTTGAATGAAGAATGAGGTTCATTAAATAGACAAGTCCGAGGAGAGAATGAAGAGGTTCTTGATTTGAAACTCCGGACTCTTCATTCCCAATTGAGACAAAAAGACATGAATTACTTAATTAAAAGAATGAATTATTGCCACATAATGCTGACCATTCGAATAATTTGAATTATTAATTCAAATAAAGGTGTCCATTCAAATAACAAGTAATATTAGTTCCTTTTTATGTATATTAGCCAAATGGGGTGGGTTTAATTTAATTTAAAGCACTTAGGACTTTAGAATTAAATTAATTTATCATAGGGGTAATTTAGCTAATAAAAGTTGAAGACTTTAGGAATTAATTATAATATTTGATTAATGAAATTTAGGGTTTTTGCAATTGACATCAAGTCGAATTAAGTCAGGTAGGAGACAAAAAATTGCCTAGAAAAGTAGGACTTTAAAGATGTAAAATTGATGACAATGCACCAAAATTGATTGAATTTATTAGGTGCCAATTTTGGGGTATTATATTTGCCCCTCTTTGAATTGATGTGCAAACAATGTGTTAATTTAAAGAATAGCTTGAAGTGATAGATGATGATAAATTTAGAAGTCTAGGTTAGGTTTCCAAGACACCGAATAGATCAAAGCATGATTTTCCAAAGTCTAAGTTAGATTGCGAAGACAATGGTCTTGAGAGAATACAAGAATCAGGGTTAGATTGCCCCAATGCCCAGAATGAGATTCAGATGTAGACTTAGGACTATCTCCAGAATCAAGGTTAGATTGCCCCGATATGAAGCTTAGCCCTCCGAGACTTGGGTTAGATTGCCCAGATAATGATCTAAAAGAGATTTCAAGAGCTATCTCCAAAATGAAGATTGACTCCCAGGAATTAGGGTTAGATTTCCCCAATACCTAAAAGATTTTGAGAACCATCTCCAGAATGAAGCTTGATTCCTGAGGATCTGAGTTAGATTGCTTAGATACCTAAAAGATAGATGACCAGATACCAAGATGTGAGGCATGAGGATGCCCCTAGTGATGAGATGCCTCAAGCGATGAGGACTTTAATCTAGATCAGATTGATTCAAGAATTGATTTGACAAGATTCAAATAATGCAATCATCCTACCCCCTCGAGATCGAAATCGAAAGATGACATATCAAAAGGATGATTGACAACAAGAGGTTACAGATTAGAAGTGATCAGACCAGATTTGAGAAGCTGTAGAAGCAAAATAGAGCAATGCAAAGGTCATGTTGACCAAGTTTGACCATGGTTGACGAGAGTTGACTAGAGTTGACTTTGATGAAAAGAGAAAAGATCTTGAGAACATGATGTAAAGATGAGGGTTTGGCAGGAAGATGATGCCAGAAGGTTGACTGCACAAGTGTCTGATCCCAAAGGGTTCCAAAATTTAAAACATGATTCCAAGCCATCTAGAGTGTCATATTTTGATTTCAATCTCAAAAATGGATTCAGAGCAGTCGATTTAGCCAAGGGTGCAATTTTCATGCAAAACATAGCACTTTTGAAAATTAGGTCAAAAGCTATATAAGGCCCGTAGGGGTCACTTTCAATTCATTATTCACTTTTGTCTTCTTGCTAATTTTGAGCTCTAAGAGAGAAATGGAGGGTCTTCTACTATATATGCATTGATTTGAGCACTCCCAATGACATGCCCAGCCACCGGAGTATGAAGGACTTGTAAGTAGTCGATAAACCTCCTTGCATTCCAATTTGTACCACTTTCTAGGTCAATTTAGGATAGATCTAGCAAGTTTTAGGGTGTGCTGTTCCAATCTCATGCGAGGAAGTAGTTTCCTCATGCCGGCCTAGATCTCCTTTCATGTGAAATAGTAGTTTCCTTGCATTAGTTAGGTCTTCTTTGCATGGTGTCTGTCTAGAAGCTTGCGCGAGCTGAAAGTTGGTCTCGCATGAAATTTCTCCTGCTCATGCACTAACAAGTCCTGTCTCGCGTGAGGAAACAGTTTCCTCATGCAAAAAGCTACTATAGAGTTTGAATGTCTTTATCAAAATTTGTCAAATTTGCATAAAATCAACCAATTATAGCATCGCAAAGTCATGTCTAGGGTAGATGCCTTGTTGCATTTGTTGTTTTTGTTTTGAAAACCATCATATTGAGATACTGAACAATGTCATCACTTGCTTTGCAGGTTGACTTCCCCAATGTTGCCTTCAGGTCAAATCACCATGTGATCACTACATTAGTGTAGAGACTGATAGATGTAGAGAGTGCTCACATTGAGGGGCTTGGTCTAGGATACTTTCATGATCTACTTGACATTCGGGTAAATCACGGTCTTCTTGGTGCACTAGTAGAGTGTTTCCATTTGGAGACAAACACTTTCCATTTTTTGATGGGGGAGATGACTGTGACTCTCAAGGATGTATATAGGATCTTGAGGATACCCATCCATGGTACTCAAGTAGAGTATGATACATAGATGTGGTAGAGTACAGTAGCCTTGAGGACAATCTTCAGAGATGATCTAGTGATGGGTCGGGCCATCTCTTGGGAGGACCTGATTTGAAAATATAGTGGTACTCACCCATTAGTTGTTGTACTTGCTATGTTCCTAAGCTACTACCTTGTTCTAGATTGAGGTTAGCATGGTTTAGAATGTGGCTATGGGATGATGCTACAGAGGATGTTCACTAGACCAGCAGTTAGATTCGGATGGGGCAAGTGCATGATCGCACAGATGTACCATGAGCTTCATGAGATCATGTATCAAGGTGTGAGGATGATGGTGATAGGTGTCTTTGTAATGCAAATCTAGGCCTGGGAGCATCTCCCTATTTGCAGGCCTATTTTCCATGATACACAGTAGGTGTTGGATCCTTATATTTATAGGTACGCAGGTTCGATGACTCAGCCTTTGCTGGGTAAGATGGAGTAGTGGAGAGGACAACTAGATGACATGGAAACTATTGTCTGGAGAGCTTGGGTTGCCACTAAGCCCTAGGATGATGCTCATCAAGAGCTTTCTTTCATGTTTGTGTTGCATCCACTAATTGGACATAGTGTTACTACCATTGAGTGATTCCTTGTCACACATGTCTTGCACCAGTTTGGTAGGCAACAGGACATATCACATGAGTACTACCCCTATGCCCACTTTGCTAATGAGGAGAAGAAGGGGTGGCACATGAAACTAGATCCAGGGTGGTGTGCAATAGAGGAATGTATACTAACTGCATGATGGGACTACATGGTGGACATCACCAATGCAGGGGTGATGCCTGCATATAGGGACCAGTTGATAGCATGACCACATCCTAGATTCACTGATCCTATCAGTATGGGAGTGCAGTAGCAGCCTGCATAGTAGTAGCAGGTACCAGTCTAGCAGCCTACATAGGTACCAGTTCAGCAGCCTGCATAGTATTAGCAGGTACCAGTCTAGCAGCCTACATAGGTACCAGTTCAGCAGCCTGCATAGCAGAAGGGTGCACAACAGGGGCCACAAGGACAATAATACAGAGTGTTGAGGCCAAGATCGGGATAGACCAGCATCCCTACCAGGACCATGGGCTTAGATGCATGAGCTGGGAGTAGTGGGGGTTAGCAGAGGTCCACCAAGTAGCAGATAGGTAATTCATCACATTAGGCTCCTCCAGATGATGATACACATATTCCTAATATTTTGGTAGGAGTGGGGGCACCATAGCTATAGGAGGCTCTCAAGAAGATCTGTGAGAGAGTGAGGTAGGTCTAGCAGGAGTGGGATGACTATCACACCTAAGTCATCAGAGAGGAGACCCACATAGCTGATAGGGATGCTGAGATCAGGCAGCTATGGGAGGAGCTAGCATGGTCAAGGATCGAGACAAGATATGAGGTTGCTCATGCAACTTATTACTATGTAGCTTACTACAGAGTCATGCCGGATCTATCAGAGTAGGTGCCACCATTTTTTGAGTATGTTGGAGCTCCATAGGCACCTCCACCAGCACCTCCACAGTGACCGATGCCTCTTCCAAAGATACCATTGCCACCACCTCCTCTAGGTGGTGCGGGACATAGTTAGCACATTTTGATATCCATGTATTGTAGCCCATTTTTGATACTATGCTCGAGTAGCACCCTCCTCTTTTTTGCATGACATTGGATCGAGATATATATGAGATCGACAGTTTTGATATCACTGTACTAGTTTCTATATTGCTTTGATATTGATGTTTTATGAGATATTTCTATATTCTTAGATGTATGGATAGAAATGTATGAAATGCACATGTTTTCTTTTATGAATATGAATATGCACATGTTTTATTTTATGATAATGAAATGTGAAATGTAGTGATAGATGGATAGAATGCATGCATATGTTTAATGTATGATTTGAGTTATGCTTATAGTGGATGCACATGTATATGTAGATGCAAATGTATGGATGAAAATGAATTTATGAATGCAAATGGAAATGCAATGGATATGTAATGTATATGGTACTAATCATCTCATGTAGGATTGTCGCAATATATGACAGGTACTAACCAAAAGGATATGTTTCAAAGATCAAGAGCAAGGACTAGACACTTGTGTAGCCAAGATGAAATCGGGACAAAAGATGAGAACCTTTGATGAACATAAAGCAATCAAGAGAGCACCAAGACATCATCTCAAATGCAAGCTTAACATGAAAAATGCAAGCCTAGAATGAACGGATGCAATTCCTAGGACTTGGTTGTTGGACTCATCATATTTATCATCATTGAGTTCTTTTAGGCATGGGACAATCACAAGATGCCATACAATCCTCACTAACATTGCAATCATGAGAATATGAATATGACATAAGTCTTAAATTTGTCAGAATGAGATGTAAGCATTAAGGCACAAGAAGCTAGAATGACCTGAACAACTATTCCTTTCGATTTAGCAAGTTAACATAAGCATCAAAGCACAATTGCTAGAATGACCCAAATGTTGCTTGTGAACAAACACACCAGACATGTGAGAGTTCCTTCTTTCACCAAAGAATGCTCACAGTGACCCTTACTTTCACTTAGCAGGATGAGCGTTAGTGATTTTACTTGTAGCAGAAAGAAGTCACTCAAAATAGACAAGGAGAAGAACCAACCTCACCAAAGCGTCCGTATAAAAGGAGTCAAGGTACACATGGCCATCCAATACGAGATGAAGGCTCTTAAAGATGGACACCCCTCTTAGATAGATTCTTTGGATCATTGGAACTAAACCAGCAAATAGAAAGCTAAGAAAAGATCATGCCCCCAGTCTTCGCGTTTCTCAGTCAAGAAAGAAATCTTAGATTCACTCAAGGGGAAATGATAAAGAAAACAAACAAATAAGAAAAGGAGAAGCTCAGCATGCTTCAAAGGAACACAAAGTCAATTTTAGTTTTAGTTTACATTTGTGTTCAAGTGGATTGAAGTCGAATTGGAAGTATACAACATTCGAAGCCTTAACAGGACAGCAACAGTAGGCAGACATAGTGAGAACCACTAGTGACCATCGCGAGAGATAAAGTCTCAAGAAGATATCAGAGTGGGAACCAAGTATTAGCAGGTGAACATAGTGAGAACCACTGGTGATTGATATGAGGAAGATTCTCAAAAGTGAGAATAAAGTATGAGTGAAACATCTATAGTCAGACGCAGTGAGAACCACTGGTGACTGATGTAAGGAAGAGATCTTGAAAGAGAGGGGTTCAAACAAGAGATAAGTATCAGTAGGTAGGCACAGTGAGAACCACTGGCGACTGATACACAAGAGATCCTCAAGGAGAGAAATCTCAAATGTAGCTAGGTATCAACAGGCAGACACAATGGGAATCACTGGCGACTAATGCACGAACAAAGCTTTCGAAAGTGATAGGACAATGCCCCCTAGACTAGGAAGGTCCCCCCAAGTATGAATCAGTTCCAATCCATGAAGAGTCGAGGAAAAATAACAAAGGCAAGTGAAAGCAAGTGCATGAGCTAGCAAACTAAAGTAGGAAATGAACTAAAAGTAGGAAATAAACTAAAGCAAGAAAGCGAGAAAGAAAACTAAAGCAGGAAACTAAGAGCCAAGTGATGTTGAGATGAGATGTAACTTCAGGAAACAAGAGGCGCTTGTTTACCAGGTTTTCACCATCTTGGCAGAGATTCTATTTTTTCTACCATGACACCTATTTACCAAGTTTTCATCAATGGCACAGTTTCCTTCTTTTCCAATTTTTTTGTACATTTCTCTTTTTTTTATTTTTTTTATCTTTTGAATATTTCATTTTTTTGTATTTTTTATTTTTTAATTTTTTTTGTATTTTTTCAAATTTTGTATTTTTATTATTATTATCAAGGTGCCTGTTTAATAGGTTTTCACCAAGATAATAGATACATCAAAGCACCTGTTTACTAGGTTTTCACTAAGATGATCATTTTTTCAAGTCATTTTGCAATTTTTAGGATTTTTTGCAATATATAATTTTTAGGATTTTTTCAAGACCAATAAGTATGTACATGAGCACATAGAGAATGTCTCAACTATAGAATTTCTTCAAGTGAAGAGCATTGATAGGCTCTTTGATCTATTCTCCTTCAGTGGTGGAGAGTCGATAAGCGCCAGACCCAAATGCTACAGTAATAACATATGGACCAAGCTAGTTTAGTTCAAATTTCCCTTTCTGGACTTGCTGCTGCTGATTTTTGGGGTTCTCTCTCAGGACAAGATCACCCACTTGGAATTCTCTTTGTCTGACTTTCTTATTGTAGGCTTTAGACATCCTCTTTTGGTATGCTCTTAGATGATCGAATGCCACCTTCCGACGTTCATCCAGTAACTCAAGCTCTTGAAGCTGGGATATTCTATTTTCTTCATCAGTGATGAGGCCCCTCATAAAGATTCACAATGTAGAAATCTCAACTTTAATAGGTAATACTGCCTCTACTCCATAGAAAAAGGAAAAGGGAGTGGCCCCCATTGGTGTTTGGATACTTGTTCTGTAGGCCCACAAAGCTAGATTAATCTGGAGATGCCAATCTCTACCAGATTTATGAGCTATTCGGTGCAATATTTTGAGAATTATCTTATTAGAAGCTTCTGCTTGTCCATTACCCTAAGGATAATAGATAGATGACCAATGCTGAATAATTCTAAACTTGGTGCATAATTCTGTCAGGTCCTTATTTTTGAATTTTCCCCCATTGCCAGTGATAATGGATGAGGGTACACCATATCTACAAATGATATAGTTCAGTATAAACATAGCCACAAACTTTCCATCAGCTACAGCTAGAGGCACTACCTCAACCCACTTGGTAAAGTAATCAGTAGATGTGATGATAAACTTGTGTCCTTTTGAAGAAGAAGGATGTATCTGACCTACCAAATCAAAGGCCCATTACTAAAATGGCCAAAAACTAATGAGAGGACTAAGCTCTTTAGCAGGAGCATGAATTAGATTTCCATGAAATTGGCATTGTTTTCAAGTCTTAGCATATTGAACAGCTTCTTTTTCCATGTCTGGCCAGTAGTAACCAGCTCTAATAAGTTTCTGAGCTAACATCAGACCACTAGAATGAGACCCACAAATACCTTCATGTACCTCAGCTAGCACACATTTTGACTCATCAGGTTCTAGACACCTAAGGAGGGTACCATCTATACAAGTCATTTTCTATGAGGACATACCATGAAGCAGTACAAATTAGGTAATGCCTTTCATTTTAGGTATAGGTGTCTGGAATGATTTGGTCATGAAGGTAGGAAAAGATATGGTGGTAGCGAGCTGAGTCATGTCCAATAACTAAATAGATCATCCAAGATTTAGGAATATCATAGGCAGGGTAGTGTAATGCCTCCACCAGGAATTCCTGTCTAAAGTTGTTTTCCAACATTTGTAACATTAAAGCAAAAGTGGCCATAGCATCAGCTACTTTATTATCTGCCCTTGAAATTTGCTGAAAAGAAATGTGTGCAAAATACTATTTGAGATCATCCACCATTCTTTTGTAGGGTATTAGCTTGACATCTTTTGTTTGGTAGACATCATTGACTTGGTTGATGATTAACTAAGAGTCTCCAAAGACCTTGAGCTCATCCACATGCCATTCAATGGAAATCTTCATGCCGTTAATGAGAGCTTCATACTCAGCAATGTTGTTTGTGTAGGGAAACAACAATTTGTAAGCTTTTGGTAATGAGTATCTTTGAGGTGTTATAAATAGAATGTCTGCACTGGATCCTTGCTGAGTGAATTATCCATTAAAGAACATGCTCCAAGATTGATGTGTGAGAAGCATGATGGATTCATCTGGGAATTCAATACTCAAAGGCTAGTGATCTTTCAAAGGAGCTTCCACTAGTTGATCAGCAATTTCTTGTCCTTCAATAGCTTTTCTTTCCACATACTCAATGTCAAATTCAATAAGTATCATCACCCATTTCACTAATCTACCCGTGAGGGAAGCCTTGCTCAGTAGGTACTTCAGTGGATCAATTTTTGCAATAAGCCTTGTAGTATGAGCTAGCATATAATGCCACAAATTTTGAGAAGCAAATACCACTACTAAACAAGCCTTCTCAATGATAGAATAATTTATTTCATAGGAAACCAATGTTCTGCTAATATAATATATAGCTCTCTCTTTGTTGTTTTGATCTTCTTGAGCTAAGAGAGCACCCAAATATATGTTTTTTGCTGAGATGTACATTATAAGAGGCTTTCCATGAATAGGAAGCATCAGTATAGGTGGATTAGCAAGATATGGTTTTATTTGAGTGAGTCCCTTGTCACATTCTTCATTCCATTCATAGGTCACACTCTTATGCAAGGTTTTAGTGAATGGTTGTGACATGTCGACCAACTATGAAATGAAGCACCAGATAGATTGTAGCCTTCCTTGTAATCCTCTCATTTGATTGATATTCTTGGGTGGAGGCATGTCCATAATAGCCTGCACCTTTTCAGGATCAACTTTTATGCCTTCAGCTGAAATGATATAACCCAAGAGTTTCCCAGAAGTAACACCAAATGCACATTTTTTGGATTAAGTCTAAGACTAAATTGTTCCAAGCAGTCAAGTATGGGACCCAAATCTTTGAGATGAGTTCTTCACTACATTCTTTTGGCTAAAGTAACATCCACATAATCCTCCATCATTTTATGCATCATATCATGGAAAATAGTAGTGACAACTCTCTGATATGTTGCTCCAGCATTCTTAAGCCCAAAAGGCATGACATTCCAGCAAAAGGTGCCCCAAGCACATGTGAAAGCAGTCTTTTCTTGATCTTCTAGTATAATTTTATTTGATTATAGCCAGAAAATCCTTCCATCAAGGAATACATCTCATATCCTATTGTCATGTCAACTATCATATCAATATTAGGAACTGGGAAGTCATCTTTTCAACATGCCTTATTGAGATCCCAAAAATTTGTACACACACAAATGGATTTATCATGCTTGATGACTGGAACAATGTTTGAAATCCACTCGACATAATCAATAGTCCTTATGAATCCATCCTTGAGAAGCTTTTCTAGCTCTGCTTTGACCAAAAGTGCTATGTGTGGATGCATCTTTTGTAGCTTATGTTTAACAAGTTTGATACCTAGCGCATTGGAAAAATGATGCATGATTAGATTGGGATCTAATCCAAGCATGTCAGAGTAGGTCCATGCAAAGTTTATTTTATTTCTCTGAAAGAAGCTCATGAACTCTTCTTTTTCTTCTATAGATAGTGATTGCTCGCTAGATGATAAAGTGGCTTGGAAGCATATCAAGTATCTCATCCTTGGGCACCTCAGAGAGGTTTTTACCCTCAGATATGTCTTTTATTTTTACTATTTTTTTCTCTGATACTTCCACAAAGTGGTTTTCACCATCAGAGCATCTATTTTTTCTTCTTTTAATTTTTTGACTAAGATACTTGATATCCGCCTTTGTCATGCTAAAACTTCTTTTGCCAGTGGAGGACATCATAGGTTCAATAGCATGGAGGTAATAGGCTAGATCATAATCATTTTGGAACATTAGGACTTCATTGGATGTTAAAGGGGAGTTCTAGTTTATCAGATCGGGATGGCGAAGTGAAAGAGAAGTAGTGACTGGTTCAATTGCATTCATGGTATAGCCATCAAAAGCATGGACAAGCAAGTTAGGACCCATAGTGATCTCATCTGAAGGAGCATTCAAATCCCTATAAGACCTCATGTCAAAAGTAGAGGACACGTTAACATTAGTGGCATCTAATTCGTGTGGCCTAACGCTAGACCCTTCACCTACTTCGAGGAGTCTTTCATATACATGAACATTATCTATGTCTACATCATAAGCAGCATCAAACAAAGAGTCAAACTCATATTCATGTGAGTTAGTACTTGATGTGGGAATGTCATTAGTACTAGCTATATCACTTGACTCATCTTCATTCCTTGTGGCATTAATAGCTTGCTAAAGTTGTTCTTGTTCAAGAAACTTTTGAAAATGTGGTGGCCTATATTATTCACATGGAAAATTGGGATCATTATTTAGTGTTGCTTTCCATTCCTCATATGTGAATTGATACACTAAAGAAGTTTTATCAAAATCAGTATTAGTATCAATATTAGTTTCTACCATATGGACATGTATGATAGGCTCATCAGGTTCTACAAAGAGTGTAGCAAGTTCTAGAGGAATAGAATATGGAAATGTATCTTCATCAGAGCTGGCCTCTAGATTTACTTCTGGAGCGGCATCTTCAATTTCTTGTTCAAGTTCAAGTTCAGGAGTTAATACAAATTTCTTGGTCCCTAAATGAAAGGGAGTCTTTTTAAAGCCTAAGCTAGTGGTATCCTTTGTGCTATGGCTTGTAGCTTCAATGGGCTTTAGAAAACCATTATCATTCTTTCCTATAGGACCACTCCCCTTATAGCCAAAGTGCTTCATGATCTTGAAGGCCTCATTGTATGGTTCTTGCTCTAAATCTAGAGGTGGAGTAGTTCTTTCAGCTATCTATTTTCCTTTATAGATCCAAGCTCTGATAGTTCTTTCTTCATCCTCATCTTCTAAAGGTATAGAGGCCCTTACAAAGGTGCCATCATAAACTATTTGAGGAGAAGCATTAGAAGGTTTTTTATTCTTAGAAGGTCTCCCATAAGAGCATAGGGATAGAGGTAGAGTAGAAAGTGATAGCATAGGTTCAATTTAGTATTCTCCCATGCATGTATCCTTAAGTCTCAAAGTTTGTTCCATCTCTTTCAGCTTAGCATCATAAAACTCAGTGGATTCTCTATTTTTCAAAACAAAACTATCTACAGATTGTGCAAGAGTGTTGCAAGAGTAATTGGTATTAGCATGTACAGTGACTCCCACCCCATGGAATGGAAAATTAATGCATTGATGGTACATGGATGGAACAGCCTACATCTCATGAATCCAAGGCCTACCCAACAAGATGTTGTAGGAAAGAGGAATGTCAAGAACTTGAAAAGTAACATCTCTCTTAATAGGTCCTACATGGATAGGTAGCACAACTAAGCCTTGGGACTTGTGTTCTTCCTCATCATAAGCTTTGATGGTAATCTTTTTGTGGGAGTCTACACAATTCTCATCATAACCTAGCTAAGTAAGCAGCTTAGTGGAATAGATATTAAGACTAGCACCATTGTCTATGAGAACTTGGCAGACGTACTTAGGACCTATCATGACCTCTATATGCAGGGGAGCATTATGTGGGTGACTCAAAGAGTGGTCATCTTCTTCAGAGAAGGATAGATAGTGAGGCGAGGTCAAATGACCCACCATAGATTGGAATCAGTTGAGATCGAGATCCTTGGGAACATTTGCCTCGGCGAGGGCCTTATCCAAAATCTGCCTGTGAGTAGGTGAAATCTTCAACAACTCAAAAATGGTAATCTGAGCTTTGGTTCATTGGAGTTGATCTAAGATGCTATAACTAGCCGAGCTAGTTGTAGGAATAGATTTTGTGTTCTTGTTGGCAAGGCCAACAACAGTCTTATCTACAGTTTGTTTCAGAGAAGATGTAGAAGTATTAGGACTCTTATCTGTAGTTTTCTTCAGAGCAGATGCAGAAGTATCAGGACCTTTCAAAACAACTCTTCCATGTGATCACGTGCCAACATTAGCATAGTCTTGAGGTTGTTCAGATTCAAACAAAAGAGACACAGAACTACACAAGATGAAAGGAGTCGTAGGTTTTGAAGGATCATCACTTCCTTTAATCATAATCACATCACAATACTCAACTCCAATAGGTTTGATCATACCAATAACATTTTCATCATTAGTGTATGTGTAATTGACTTTAGCATTGGTATTCTTAGCATTTGAAGACTCACCCTTCTCATGAGGAGGGAAGGGATCCTTAAATGCTTGATGGTCCAAATTCTTGTTATGGCCATCCACAACAATGTCACCACTATCAATCAAATCTTGGACCTTGTGTTTCAGCTGAAGACAAGTAGAAGTCTTATGACCCTTATTCTGGTGATAGTCACAATAGGCATTGTCATTCCACCAATGAGGTCATGGTTGTGGGTCATAGAGCCACTTTTTGAAAGGAGTAAGAATCTAATTCTGTACAAGAGTTTTATAGACCACATCAAGTGGTTCTCCCAAGGAAGTGAAGTTTCACTTGGGTCAAGATGCCCAAGGCTTATTTCTATAAAACCTTAAAGGTTGCTGATTTTCTACCACGGGCTTTTTAGCCACTTTAACTACTTGTATGGTGGAAAAGAGATTAAAAATAGACTTAGCAGGTTGCGGGGTCACATTGTCAACCACTCCGTCATTCACTACATCTCTATTCTTGTTAACAAACTTCCCTTTATCCTTATTTGAGTTTGAAGATCCCTACTTGTTGTCTTTACTCAAAGTCAATTCACTTTTCTTGATCATAAAGGCCTCTATTCACATTGCTTATCTGATCATGCTATCAAAAGTTAGAGGACCTTGTAATGACACTTGGTATCTGAAGTCTGGGACAAGATTGTCCAAGAAAATGTCGAGTCTCTCAGACTCTGGTAGCTTGTGAGGACACCTTGTACATAATTGTCTCCACCTTTGAAGAAATGTCAGGAAAGATTCTCCTTGTTGCTGTTTTAAATTGCAAAGATCTCAGATGCTGAATATTATGTGAGTAGTGTTGGAGAAAAAGATTAGCCATCTCGTCAAAAGCCTTAATGCTAGTAGGCAATCTAGAAAACCATTCCATCATGGGTCCACCCAAACTATGAGGAAATAGATGCATAAGATAGGTTTGATCATGTATAAATTCTATAGATAATGCACCAAAATCCCTTAAGTGATCTTGGGGATCGGTTGCACCCAAGTATTTGTCATATTTAGGGAGTTCTACACCTCTAGGAAAAGGTGGCATATGAAGACTTCTATCAAAAGGAAAAGGAAAAATACTTTCCATTGTGAATTGTTGAGCGGGTTTGTCCTTATTCTTCACAAGTTGACTAATCTGATCTTGCATGTCTCAGACCATCTTTTGCAACTTTGCAGTCTCAATTTCTTCTTCCTTGGCTATGAGTGTTTCAACTTGATAGTCTAGGGGTAACTTGGCCCCTTGTTTAGCTAACTCAAGGAAGTATTTTTCTTTCTCCTCTAGGAGAAGGATCTCCATCATTTTAACAAGACTCTTATTAGCTTTGGTAGCATTTATATCATGTTGAGTTATCACATTATTTTCATTCCCAAGAATCTCATAAATGCTTAGAATCTGATCTTGTTGCTGATCATCTTGGTTTTGATTGAATGGAGGAGGGCGATAGAAATATGTGGGTTTTCGATCACCTTGAGGTTTGTTTTGAGATTGATCATCATTGTGGGATTGATTTTGGTCCTGTTGAGATTAACCATGAGGCTACTCATTCTGAGGTTGAGCATGACGTGGGTCATTAGAGGTTTGACCATGATACTGATTATTTTGAGATTGATCAAAAGTTTGACTCTACTTACCCAGTTGGAAGTCAAATGGATCTCCCATCTTGTTGTAGCCTTGCATAGTACACAAGGACTCAATAAAGTGATATGAACGAGATTGAAAGGGCATGGCTAACGTAACCTTTGGTGAATGAATAGGATCAAAAGATTTAATAAATTTAGGTGGGAAGATATTAGTATCAAAAGATTCAATAATAGGAGTAGTCCGAGGGAGTGGTCTTCCAAAGTTATGAAACAATGAGTTGTCTTGGAAGAATGAGTTGTCTTTCTCTTGAAATGAGAAACCAGGTTGTGCTTCAAACAATGGATTAAAACACTCTTGGAACACCAGAGGTGATGGTTGAGACAGACTATCTTTCAAATTACTCAATGAGGAACTCAAGGATATCTCACAAAGTTCAGATTTCATGACAGATTCAAGATGATCTATTCCTTGATTAGGAGGTTCACTTCTACCTTGATCAATATTCTGAATGGGATAAGTCTTGCCACTTCTAGTCATGATAGTCATAGATGAAGATGAAATGAGAGAGGACTTAGGATAGTGCTTGAATCAGTCTCTAAGAATAATGCAAAGGAGATAAAGGCTCAAATAGCCAAGATGCGAGATGGACCTAGTACAAATCATCAAAAGAGGTGGCTAGAACAGTTGAGATAAGACTATCGCAACATGAGATACAAAAGGCATAAAGAGATAAGGTAAACCAATGAGAGACAACATGAGTCAAAGCAAAGATCAATCGATTCCCAACTTGAGACAACCATTTTATGATAGTGAATGACAGGAAAATAGAAAAATAGACCTCAGACAAAAGCAGATCAGATAAAAAGTCAAACAATCAATGGCAAATAGGTCTCTATTTTTGAAAACTGGGCTACAGTTTCATGCAAGAGAAAACCAAGCCGCGCGAGAGAACACAAACCTTCGTGCAAAAGAACAAAGTCTCACGTGAGAAAGTGCTCTAAAAAGTGAAACTTCATGCAATAAAAGTCCAAAATCTGACAGTTTGACACAATTTTTGAGGTAAAAGTTGAATTCTGAGATATAGCCTGAATTGATGTTTGATAGAAAATCTAGTTTCCTGACAGGTTTGAAGAACAGCTTAATCAAAAATCTCATTTTAAGGTTTCAAGCATTCGTTTAAAGACACAAAGGTTTAGATCAAGCAGTTGTGATACAAGAAGTAGTCGTTAATAGACCTATCAAGGACAAAGCAACTTGATAGCATTAGGGGGAGTCTTTGTTTGATAATGATTGGACAATGTTTAAGACTCGATAACAAACACATAGCTTATCCCTACCAAAAACAAATGGTGAGAAGACAAAACCTTTGCCCCATTGCTTATGCACATACATGCACCTCACATAGCCGTGTCACCCACTAGAGGGTGCCTGTGTTTTTGGTGCTTCTAAGGACTCAATAGTATATGTTCAAAGGTTACCCTTATGGCAGGGGCCAATGTCGTATACCACCTTCAAGCATCCAAGTGTGTTCCTATGATGGGAATCTACGGGAGATATTCTTCCCCCTCCCTGCACAAAGATTATGACAATGGATCCCTCTCATACGAGCTACATATGTTTCCTACACGACATTCTAAATGGGCTTGAAAACTCATACGAGCCTAAGTAGACTATTGTACAAGTTTCCATGGTACAAAAATTGAAAAATTCAAAAACATGATAAAAATTCCTTAAAAGTATGAAAAGATGCAAAATTTGAATTTACAGAGATGTACATAGGTCCACTTACTGGATTCCCATACATCTGAGATCTCTGGAATCGACAGCTGCGCCCAAATTGGTGTGAGATAGGAACCTTCATTTTCACTCAAAGGGCTCCACAAAGTTTATAAAAGTCAACAATGAAAATGATTTGAAAATGACCCTTTTGGGCCTTATATAGGTTTTGACCTAATTTTTCAAAGTGCTCCATTTTGCGTGAAAATTGCACCCCTGGCTAATTTTGACATTCTAAACCCATTTTTTAGATCAAAATCAAATTCTGAGATCATTTACTTTTTCAAAATCACAATTTAAAATTTTCAAACACAGGACGACCAACTGCTTGCATAATTGCCCTTTAGAACATCAATAAAATCTAGTATTCAACTTAACTGATTATCTAACATCAAACTATCAAAATTTCAACTTGGTCAACCATGGTCAACCTCATGGTCAAAGCTAATCAAACTTGGTCAACAGGACCTCCAAATGATGCAGAACACTTCTCCAAACATGTAAAACCACTTCAAAATTGATTACATCACCTCTAAACCAGTTTAAGCTAGTCTTCTTGCCAAATTTTGATTTTCATCCCAAAGGGGGCATGGTATTACACATCATTAATCAAACCTGTCAATCAAATTTCTTTCAGTAATCAAGACAACAACCACGTCTAGTTGTTATTTCATCAAAAGACCTCATCGCTCGGGGCATATCACTTGGGACATATCAGATTCATCAAAATCTATATCAATCCGGTGTTCTCTCACAACTTGTAAATTATGTCAGCTCTTCGTAACCATCAGTTCATTAGTGTTATCTCCTTGATTCTTCATAACATAAGGGTTCAGATTTGGTATCCTTTCAATTCCTTTGGACAATTAGGTCTAGAGTTAGGATAGTCACTTCTTCATAATCATAAGGTTCAGAATTAGGCATTTTGACACTTCTTCATAATCACCAATTCATTGTTGATATAGTTAGCATCATCTCGATTCTTTGGTCAATCAGGACTAGGATCAACATCTTCAAATCTTTCAATCAATTTCTATCTCAGAATCGGTTAATCTTTCAGGATCAGTTTCTCCACCACATAACTGAGTCTGCATCATCATCAAAAATAGATTAATCTTTGAACCATTGCACCTTGCATGATAATTCAAAGAGGGGAAAATGTAATACCCCAAAAATGGGTTATATGACCATTGACATCCTACATCGACAAATCGATCGAAATCGACATGAAAGTCCTAACCTAAGGCACATCTTCACATCGAACTATTAAAACCCTAATCAATTTTATCTAAATTTTTCATCAGGGAATATTCTTAAAAATTCCTAATTTATCCTAATTATCTTTAATTAAATATTATTTGGTGATAAATGATATTATTTAATTATCCTAAAGTTAATTAATTGAATATGTTGAATATTTGATTGATTAAACTTAATTCTGGAGTTAGGACAGTCACTTCTTTGGAATCATAAGGTTCAGAATTAGGCATTTTGACACTTCTTTGTAATCACCGGTTCATTGTTGATATAGTTAGCATCGTCTCGATTCTTTGGTCAATTAGGATTAGGATCAACATCTTCAAATATTTCAATCAATTTCTATCTTGGAATCAATTAATCTTTCAAGATCAGTTTCTCCACCACATAACTGAGTCCACATCATCATCAAAAACATATTAATCTTTGAACCACTGCGCTTCACACAGTAATTCAAAGAGGGGAAAAATGTAATACCCAAAAAATGGGCTATAGGACCATTGACCTCCTACATCAACAAATCAATTGAAATTGACATGAAATTCCTAACCTAAGGCACATCTACACATCGAACTATCAAAACCCTAATCAATTTTATCTAAATTCTGCATCGAGGAATATTTTTAAAAATTCCTAATTTATCCTAATTATCTTTAATTAAATATAATTTGGCAATAAATGATATTATTTTATTATCCTAAAGTTAATTAATTGAATATGTTGAATATTTTATTGATTAAACTTAATTTTACCACTTAATAAATTTAATTAGATTTAATTGCATTTATTCCTAATTAATATTATTTTTATTTGACAATAAATCAAATTCCTAGAAATAATTGATTAAATGTTTATTTAATTGATTCAATCAAGTTGTCAAAATTAATGATATAGTTTTGGGATAAAATTTGATTAAATAATTGATTAACTCATAAATCAGTTATTTTTATCAAAAAATTAGTTAAGTTGAGAATAAATCACTTTAATTATTAAATAAATTCATAATTATCCATGCACATTTACAAAAAATAGTTAAACTCTGAATCAACAAATCAATTTAATTTGTTAACTTTTCAAACTCAACATGTGATTATGAGTTGAAAAGGTGATCTGAACTCTGGTTCGAGATAAAAAGATGATTTTGAATGATTTTGTGAGTTAACTCCTAATTTTTTGAGAACTCAACAATCAATCTGAGTTGATCAGGCAGAGATTTTTGGCTTTCCATGAGTCCTCACAGAACCTGGATTTCTATATAAATAAGGCTCAGTCCTTCAAACACACACCTATGAATTTGGAGAAACTCGCTTGTGTGATCTGGTGATTTGGTGAGATTGTGCTATTTTGTCAATTCTTGTTTCATTCATATTTATAATAATTCCATATCATTGATAGATTAGATTTGCATTCATTTCAATTCTAGATCAATTTCATACAGTTTTTGACACATATTGCATAGAAAAATTTAAAAAATAGATTAATCTACATTCATCTTTCATCCATCTTTCATCATTAAATCCTTCGTTTAGGTGTTGCATTGTCACTGGTCTTGGTCTAACTCTGAGAATACCATACTCACACTTACTACAAGGCAGTAAATTGCCTGGTTAACATTATTTGTTTATTTGCAAATTTTCTGATTTGCTAACCTCTAATGTTTTACTCAAGTGTTGTGTCTCCAACTAGGTACAATTTTCACACACACACACACCTTGCTTTGATCAAACTTCAACCATTCATATCTTGAGAAGAAAGGCTCCCTTTTTCAAGATTCAAAGTGTTTTTTGGTTCATCTTGACGAGATCTTCGATTTGAGACCACTTTCACCAGATTTGGAAATGGTCAAATTTTTAGCTACGAACATTGTACTGACTTCCTTGCTTTGACCAAACTTTGACCGTCTGTATCTTGAGAAAAGAGGCTCCACTTTTCAAGATTCAAGGTATTTTTTGGTTCATCTCAATGAGATCTTTGATTTGAGACCGCTTTCACTAGATTTTGAAATGGTCAAATTTTTAGCTACAAACACAATACTGACTTCCTTGCTTTGAACAAACTTTGACCATCCGTGTCTTGAGAAGATAGACTCTATTTTTTAAGATTCAAGGTGTTTTTAAGTTCATCTCGACAAGATCTTCGATTTAACACCACTTTCACTAGATTTGGAAATAGTCAAATTCTTAGTTACAAATACTGTACTGACTTCCTTGCTTTGACAACATTTTGACTTTGGTTCTTAGATTTCTTGTTTGGTCCCTTTTATCTTTTTGGTGTGGTCTTTGTGCCTCTTTTTTTACTTTTCTTTTCTTCATTAGTTAGCATGTTGGCTCTTCCCATTCCCTTCTTATTTCTTTTGTGAGAGGCTGAATTTGCATATTTATCTTTCATTTTTGCACTTTCTCATCCTGATGATGGATCATAGAGATTGATCCAAAACATTGATGCTAACAACACACACACAATCGAATCCAAAAATTTACTTTGTAAGATTCAATGTATTTTTTGGTTCATCTCGACGAGATATTCGATTTGAGACCACTTTCACTAGATTTGAAAATGATCAAATTTTTAGCTACGAACACCGTACTGACTTCCTTTCTTTGACCAAACTTTGACCATCCGTATCTTGAGAAGAGAGGCTCCATTTTTCAAGATTCAAGGTGTTTCCTGGTTCATCTCAATGATTTCTTCAATTTGAGACCACTTTCACCAGATTTGGAAACATCAAATTTTTAGCTATGAACACTGTACTGACTTCCTTGCTTTGACCAAACTTTAACCATTTATATCTTGAGAAAAGAGGCTCCATTTTTCAAAATTCAAGGTGTTTTTTGGTTGATCTCAACGCGATCTTCAATTTGAGACCACTTTCACCAGATTTGGAAATAGTCAAATTTTTACCTACGAACATTGTATTGACTTCCTTGCTTTGACCAAACTTTGACCATTTGTATCTTGAGAAGAGAGGCTTCATATTTCATGATTTAAGGTATTTTTTGGTTCATCTCGATGAGATCTTCGATTTGAGACCACTTTCACCAGATTTGGAAACAGTCAAATTTTTAGCTACGAATAGTGTACTAACTTCCTTTCTTTGACAAAACTTTGACCATTCGTATCTTGAGAAAAGAGGGTCCATTTTTCAAGATTCAAAGTGTTTTTTGGTTCATCTCGACAATATCTTTGATTTGAGACCACTTTCACCACATTTGAAAATGGTCAAATTTTTAGCTACGAACATTGTACCGACTTCCTTGCTTTGACCAAACTTTGACCATCCGTATCTTGAGAAGAGGCTTTATTTTTCAAGATTCAAGGTGTTTGTTGGTTCATCTCAATGAGATCTTCAATTTGAGACCAGTTTCACTAGGTTTGGAAATAGTCAAATTTCTAGCTACAAACACTGTACTAACTTCTTTGCTTTGACAAAACTTTGACTCTATGTATCTTGAGAAGAGAGGCTCCATTTTTCAAGATTCAAAGTGTTTTTTGGTTCATCTCGACGAGATCTTTGATTTAAGACCACTTTCACCAGATTTGGAAATGTTCAAATTTTGAGCTATGAATACTGTACTGACTTCCTTTCTTTGACCAAACTGTCACCATCTATATCTTGAGAAAAGAGGCTTTGTTTTTTAAAATTCAAGGTGTTTTTTGATTCATCTCGACGAGATCTTCAATTTGAGACCACTTTCACTAGATTTGGAAATGGTCAAATTCGTAGCTACGAACACTATACTCACTTCCTTGCTTTGACCAAACTTTGACCATCCATATCTTGAGAAGAGAGGCTTCATTTTTTCAAGATTTAAGGTGTTTTTTGCTTCATCTCAATGAGATCTTCGATTTGAGACCACTTTCACCATATTTGGAAATGGTAAAATTTTTATCTACGAACATTGTATTGACTTCCTTGCTTTGACAAAACTTTGACCGTCTGTATCTTGTGAAGAGATGCTCCCTTTTTCAAGATTCAAAGTTTTTTTTTATTCATCTTGATGAGAGCTTTGATTTGAGACCACTTTCACCATATTTAAAAATGGTCAATTTTTTAGCTATGAACACTGTACTAACTTCCTTTCTTTGACCAAACATTGACCATCTGTATCTTGAGAAGAGAGACTCCTTTTTTGAAGATTCAAGGTGTTTTTTGGTTCATCTCGATGAGATCTTTGATTTGAGACCACTTTCACCAGATTTGGAAATAGTCAAATTTTTAGCGACGAACACTGTACTAACTTCCTTGCTTTGACCAAACTTTGATTGTCTGTATCTTAAGAAGAGAGGCTTCATTTGTCAAGATTCAAGGTGTTTTTTGGTTCATCTCGATGAGATCTTCGATTTGAGACAACTTTTACCATATTTCAAAAGGGTGAAACTTTTGGCTGCAAACACTGTACTGACTTCCTTGCTTTGACCAAACTTTGACTGACCTTATGTTGAGAAGAGAGGCTCTATTTTTCAAGATTCAAGATGTTTTTTGGTTCATCTCGACAAGATCTTCAATTTGACACCACTTTCATGAAATCTGGAAATGGTAAAATTTTTAGCTACGAACACTATACTAACTTCCTTTTTTTGACCAAATTTTGACCATCCATATCTTGAGAAGAGAGGCTATATTTTTTAAGATTCAAGGAAACAATATCAGATTTCCACAATCCATTGATAATACAATCTAAATTTTTAGATTCGATTGTGTGTGTGTTTTTAGCATCAACATTTCGGAGCACACTTTGTGATCCATCATCAGGATTAGTAAGTGCAAGAATGAAAGGTAAATATGTAGACTCAACCTCTCACAAGAGAAATAAGAAAGGAATGGGAAGATCCAACATGCTAAGCAATGAAGAAAAGAAAAGTAAAAGAGAGGCACAAAGACAACACCAGAAAGACAAAAGGGACCACACAAGAAATCTAAGAACCAAAGTCAAAATGCCAAAGAAAATGAGAGACAAACTTGAAGATGCGTAACAAATTACGCAAGACTGAACAAAATAAGCAAGCAAAAAATATATAGAGCAAATGCACAAAAAAAAAATGTATATACATATGTTAGTGAATATATGATAAAGCACACAACAAAACTAAGTATAAAAAAAAATGAAAAATAATATGAACTTAAGAATGAAAGTAAACCAAAGGTACAAGCTAAAATAAAAAATTATATATATATATATATATATATATATATATGTATATGTATATGTATATGTATATGTATATGTATATGTATATGTATATATATATATATATATGTATATGTATGTATGTATGTATAGATTTATATATGTGTATATATATAGATTTATATATATATATCCCTAGGTATATGCACGTATATATATAAATTCATATACGTGCATATACTTAGGGTCCCGAAGTATATGCACGTATATATATAAATTTATATACGTGCATGTACTTAGGGATATATATATATATATATATATATATATATATATATATATATATATATATATATATATATATATATATATATATAATTTTGTATTTTAGCTTGTACCTTTGGTTTGCCTTCATTCTTAAGTCCATATTGTTTTTCATTTTTATATTTTCTTATTTTTTATACTTAGTTTTGTTGTGTGCTTTATCCTATATTCACTAATGTATGTATGTACTTTTTTCTTTTTATGCATTTTCTCTTTATATTTTTTGCTTGCTTATTTTGTTCATTCTTGCGTAATTTGTTACGCATCTTCTAGCTTGTCTCTCATTTTCTCTGGCATTTTGACTTTGGTTCTTAGATTTCTTGTGTGGTCCCTTCTGTCTTTTTGGTATGGTCTTTGTGCCTCATTTTTACTTTTCTTTTCTTCATTGGTTAGCGTGTTGGCTCTGCCCATTCCCTTCTTATTTCTCTGGTTAGAGGTTGAGTCTGCATATTTACCTCATTCTTGCACTTTCTCATCCTGATGATGGATCACAGAGTGCGATCCGAAATGTTGATGCTAAAAACACACACATAATCGAATCCATAAATTTACTTTGTAAGATTCAAAGTGTTTTTTGGGTCATCTCGACAAGATCTTTGATTTGAGACCACTTTCACCAGATTTGGAAATAGTCAAATTTTTAGCTACGAACATTGTACTTACTTCCTTGCTTTGAACAAACTTTGAAGATCCATATCCTGATAAGAAAGGCTCCATTTTTCAAGATTCAAAGTGTTTTTTGGTTCATCTCGATGAGATCTTCGATTTCAGACCACTTTCACCAGATTTGGAAATGGTTAAAGTTTTAGCTACGAACATTGTACTGACTTCCTTACTTTGTCCAAACTTTGACTATCTGTATCTTGAGAAAAGAGGCTCCATTTTTCAAGATTGAAGGTGTTATTTGGTTCATATCAACGAGATCTTCGATTTGAGACCACTTTCACCAGATTTGGAAATAGTCAAATTTTTAGTTACAAACACTCTACTGACTTCCTCACTTTGACCAAACTTTGACCGTCTATATCTTGAGAAGAGAGGCACTATTTTTCAAGATTTAAGGTGTGTTTTGGTTCATCTCAATGAGATCTTCGATTTGAGATCAATTTCACCAAATTTGGAAACGGTCAAATTTTTAGCTACAAACATTATACTGACTTCCTTACTTTGACCAAACTTTGACCATCCGTATCTTGAGAAGAGAGGCTCTATTTTTAATGATTCAAGGTGTTTTTTTGT
Source organism: Chamaecyparis obtusa (assembly GCA_027943335.1). Lineage (NCBI taxonomy): Eukaryota > Viridiplantae > Streptophyta > Pinopsida > Cupressales > Cupressaceae > Chamaecyparis > Chamaecyparis obtusa. The sequence goes on from BSBK01001073.1 coordinate 927,614, forward strand.
TCATCTCGACAAAATTTTTGATTTGAGACCACTTTCACCAAATTTGAAAATGGTCAAATTTTTAGCTATGAACATTGTACTAACTTCCTTGCTTTGACCAAACTTTGACCATCTATATATTGAGAAGAGAGGCTCTATTTTTCAAGATACAAGGTGTTTTTTGATTTCATCTTGACGAGATATTCAATTTGAGATAACTTTCACCACATTTAGAAATGGTTAAATTTTTAGCTACCAACAGTGTACTGACTCTTTGCTTTGACCAAACTTTGACCTTTCGTATCTTTAGAAGAGAGGCTCTTTTTTTCAAGATTCAAAGTGTTTTTTGGTTCATCTCGATGAGATCTTCAATTTGAGACCACTTTCACCAGATTTGGTAATGGTCAAATTTTTAGTTATGAACACTATACTGACTTCCTTACTTTGACAAAACTTTAACCGTCTCTATCTTGAGAAGAGAGGCTCTATTTTTCAAGATTCAAGGTGTTTTTTGGTTCAACTCAACGAGATCTTTGATTTAAGACCACTTCAACTAGATTTGGAAATGGTCAAAGGTTTAGCTACGAATACTGTACTGAGTACCTTACTTTGACCAAAATTTGACCATCTATATCTTGAAAAAAGAGGCTCCCTTTTTCAAGATTCAAGGTGATTTTTGGTTGATCTCGACGAGATCTTTGATTTGAGACCAATTTCACCAGATTTGGAAATGGTCAATTTTTTAAATACGAACATTATACTAACTTACTTGCTTTGGCCAAACTTTGACCATCCGTATCTTGAGAAGACAGTCTCCACTTTTCAAGATTCATGGTGTTTTTTTGTTCATCTCGACGAGATCTTCAATTTGAGATCACTTTCACTAGATTTGGAAATGGTCAAATTTTTAGCTACAAACAATGTACTCACTTCCTTTCTTTGACCAAACTTTGACCATCTGTATCTTGAGAAGAGAGGCTCTATTTTTCAAGATTCAAGGTGTTTTTTGGTTCATGTTGATGAGATCTTTGATTTGAGACCACTTTCACTAGATTTGGAAATGAACAAACTTTTAGCTATGAACATTGTACAAACTTCATTTCTTTGACCAAACTTTGACAGTTCATATCTTGAGAAGAGAGTCTCCATTTTTCAAGATTCAAGGTGTTTTTTGGTTCATCTCGACGAGATCTTTGATTTGAGACCACTTTCACCAAATTTCAAAATAGTAAAATTTTTAGCTATAAACACTATACTGACTTCCTTGCTTTGACCAAACTTTGACCATTTATATCTTGAGTAGAGAGGCTCCATTTTTCAAGATTCAAGGTGTTTTTGGTTCATCTTGACGAGATCTTTGATTTGAGACAGCTTTCACTAGATTTGGAAATAGTCAAATTTTTAGCTACGAACATTGTATTGAGTTCCTTGAATTGATGAAACTTTGACCATCTGTATCTTGAAAAGAGAGGCTTTGTTTTACAAGATCAAGTTGTTTTTCGGTTCATCTCGATGAGATCTCCAATTTGAGACCACTTTCACCAGATTTGGAAATGGTAAAGTTTTTAGCTACAAACACTGTATTGACTTCCTTGCTTTGACCAAACCTTGACTATCCATATCTTGAGAAGAAAGGCTCTATTTTTCAAGATTCAAGGTGTTTTTTCATTCATCTATACAAGATCTTCGATTTGAGACCACTTTCACTAGTTTTGGAAATGGTCAAATTTTTAGCTACAAACATTGTACTGAGTTCCTTGCTTTGACCAAACTTTGACCATCTATATCTTGAAAAGAGACGCTCCATTTTTCAAAAATTAAAGTTTTTTTGGTTAAACTTGATGAGATCTTTAATTTGAGACAACTTTCAGCAGATTTGGAAATGGTCAAATTTTTAACTACAAACACTGTACTGACTTCCTTTCTTTGACCAAACTTTGACCATCCGTATCTTGAAAAGAGAGGCTCTATTTTTAAAAATTCAAGGTATTTTTGGGTTCATCTTGACGAGATCTTCAATTTGAGACCACTTTCTCCATATTTGTCAACGGTCAAATTTTTAGCTATGAACATTGTACTGACTTCCTTGCTTTGTCTAAAATTTGATCGTCTGTGTCTTGAGAAGAGAGGCTCCATTCTTCAAGATTCAACGTATTTTTCATTCATTTTGATGAGATCTTTGATTTCAGACCACTTTCAATAGATTTGAAAACAGTCAAATTTTTAGATACGAACACTATATTGACTTCCTCACTTTGACCAAACTTTGACCATCCGTATCTTGAGAAGAGAGGCTTCATTTTTTAAGATTCAAGGTGTTTTTTGGTTCATCTTGATGAGATCTTTGATTCAAGACAACTTTCACCAAATTTGGAAATGGTCAAATTTTTAGCTACGAACACTGTACTGACTTCCTTGCTTTGATAAAACTTTGACCATCCGTATCTTGAGAAGAGTGGCTCTATTTTTCAAGATTCAAGGTATTTTTTGGTTCATCCTGACTAGATCTTTGATTCAAGACCACTTTCACTAGATTTGGAAATGGTCAAACTTTTAGGTACGAACATTGTAATTACTTGCTTGCTTTAACAAAACTTTGACCATCCATATCTTGAGAAGAGAGGCTCCATTTTTCAAAATTTGAGGTGATTTTCGATTCATCTCGATGAGATCTTTGATTTGTTACCACTTTCACCAGATTTGGAAATGGTTAAATTTTTAGCTACGAACACTGTACTGACTTCCTTGCTTTGGCTAAACTTTGACAATTCATATCTTGAGAAGAGGCTCCATTTTTCAAGATTCAAATTTTTTTTGGTTTATCTCGATGAGATCTTTGATTTGAGACCACTTTAACCAGATTTGAAAATGGTCAAATGTTTAGCTATGAACATTGTACTATCTTCTTTTCTCTGACCAAACTTTTACCATCTGAATCTTGAGAGGAACGGCTCTATTTTTTAAGATTCAAGGTGTTTTTTGTTTCATCTCAACGAGATCTGAGTTAAGACCACTTTCACTACATTTGGAAACAGTCAAATTTTTAGCTACAAACAATGTACTGTCTTCATTGCTTTGACCAAACTTTGACAATCTGTATCTTGAGAAGAGAAGCTTCATTTTTCAGGATTCAAGGTATTTTTGGGTTCATCTCGATGAGATCTTTGATTTGAGACCACTATCACCTGATTTGGAAATGGTCAAATTTTTAGCTACAAACATTGTACTGAATTCCTTGATTTGACTAAACTTTGACCGTCCATATCTTGAAAAGACACTCTATTTTTAAAGATGCAAAGTGTTTTTTGGTTCATCTCAATGAGATCTTCAATTTGAGACCACTTTCAATAGATTTTAAAACAATCCAATTTTTAGCTACGAACACTATACTAACTTCCTTGGTTTGACCAAACTCTAACCATCTGTATCTTGAGAAGAGAAGCTCCATTTTTCAAGATTCAAGGCATTTTTTGGTTCATCTCAATGAGATCTTGAATTTGAGACCACATTCACTGGATTTAGAAACAGTCAAATTTTTAGCTACGAACGTTGTACTGACTTCCTTACTTTGACCAAACTTTGACCATCCGTATATTGAGAAGAGAGGCTCCATTTTTCAAGATTCAAGGTGTTTTTTTGTTCATCTTGACAAGATCTTTAATTCAAGACCACTTTCACCAAATCTAGAAATGGTCAAATTTTTAGCAACGAACACTGTACTGACTTCCTTGCTTTGACCAAACTTTGACCGTTCGTATCTTGAGAAGAGAGGCTTCATTTTTCAAGATTCAAGATGTTTTTTGGTTCATCTTAATGAGATCTTTGATTTGATACCACTTTGACCACATTTGGAAATGGTCAAATTTTTAGCTATGAACATTGTACTAACTTCTTTACTTTGACCAAGTTTTGACCATCCATATCTTTAGAAGAGAGACTCCATTTTTCAAGATTCAACATGTTTTTTGGTTCATCTCGATGAGATCTTTTATTTGAGACCACTTTCACCATATTTTGAAATTGTTAAATTTTTAGCTATGAACACTATAATGACTTCCTTGCTTTGACCAAACTTTGATCATCTGCATCTTCAGAAGAGAGGCTCCATTTTTAAAGACTCAAGGTATTTTCTGGTTTATCTCGATGAGATCTTCAATTTGAGACCACTTTCACCAGATTTTGAAACTGTCAAATTTTTAGCTATGAACACTGTACAGACTTCCTTTCTTTGACCAAACTTCAACCATCGGTACCTTGAGAAGGGAGGCACCATATTTGAAGATTCAATGCATTTTTTGGTTCATCTCGAAAAGATCTTCAATTCGAGACCACTTTCACCAGATTTTGAAATGATCAAATTTTTACTACGAACACTATACTGACTTCCTTGCTTTGACAAAACTTTGACCATTTGTATCTTGAGAAGAGAGGCTCTATTTTTCAAGATTCAATGTGTTTTTTGCTTCATCTCAACAACATCTTCAATTTGTGACCACTTTCAATAGATTTGGAAATGGTCAAATTTTTAGTTACAAACACTGAACTGACTTCCCTGCTTTGACCAAAGTTTGACCTTTCGTATCTTGAGAAGAGAGGCTTCATTTTTCAAGATTTAAGGTGTTTTTTGGTTCATCTTGATGAGATCTTTGATTTGATACCACTTTCACCACATTTGAAAATGGTCAAATTTTTAGCTATGAACACTGTACTGACTTCTTTACTTTGACCAAACTTTGACCATCTGTATCTTGAGAAGAGTGGCTCTATTTTTCAACATTCACGATGTTTTTTGGTTCATCTCAATGAGATCTTCAATTTGAGACCGCTTTCACCATGATTGGAAATTGTTAAATTTTTATCTATGAACACTATACTAACTTCCTTGCTTTGACCAAATTTTGACTGTCTGTATCTTAAGAATAGAGCCTCCATTTTTAAAGACTCAAGGTGTTTTCTGGTTCATCTTGACGAGATTTTTGATTTGAGACCACTTTCACCAGATTTGAAAATTGTTAAATTTTTAGCTACGAACACTGTACAGATTTCCTTGCTTTGACCAAACTTCGACCATCTGTACCTTGAGAAGAGAGGCTCACTTTTTCACGATTCAAGACATTTTTTGGTTCATCTCGATAAGATCTTAGATTTGAGACCACTTTCACCAGATTTGGAAATGGTCAAATTTTTAGCTATGAACACTGTACTGACTTCCTTGCTTTGACCAAACTTTAACCACTCGTATGTTGAGAATAGATGCTCTATTTTTTAAGATTCAAGGTGTTTTTTGATTCATCTCGACGTGATCTTTGATTTCAGACCACTTTCACCAGATTTAGAAATGGTCAAAGTTTTAACTACGAACACTGTGCTCACTTCCTTACTTTGCCCAAAATTTGACCATCTCTATCTTGAGAAGAGAGGCTCCATTTTTCTAGATTCAAGGTGTTGTTTGGTTCATCTTGAGGAGATCTTCGATTCGAGACCACTTACACCAGATTTGGAAACGGTCCAATTTTTAGCTACGAACACTCTATTGAATTCCTTACTTTGACCAAACTTTGACCATCTGTATCTTGAGAAGAGAGGCTCCCTCTTTCAAGATTCAAGGTATTTTTTAGTTCATCTCGATGAGATCTTCGATACGAGACCACTTTCACTAGATTTGGAAATAGTTAAAAATTTTGACTACAAACACTGTACTAACTTCCTTTCTTTCACCAAACTTTGACCATCTGTATCTTGAGAAGAGAGGCTCCATTTTTTAAGATTCAAGGAGTTTTTCGGTTCATGTCGAGGAGATCATTGATTCGAGACCACTTTCATCAGATTTGGAAATGGTCAAATTTTTAGCTACGAACACTATACTGACTTCCTTGATTTGACCAAACTTTGATCATCTGTATGTTCAGAAGAGAGGCTCCATTTTTTAAGATTCAAGGTGTTTTTTTGTTCATCTCAATGATTTCTTCGATTTGAGACCACTTTCACTAGATTTGGAAATGGTCAAATTTTTAGCTACGAACAATTTACTGACTTCCTTTCTTTTACCAAACTTTGACCATCCGTATCTTGAGATGAGAGGCTCCATTTTTCAAGATTCAAGATTTTTTTGGTTCATCTCGACAAGATGTTTGACTTCAGACCACTTTCACTAGATTTGGAAATGGTTAAATTTTTAGCTACAAACACTGTACTGACTTCCTTGATTTAACAAAACTTTGACCATTCGTATCTTGAGAAGAGGCTCCATTTTTCAAGATTTAAGGCATTTTTTGGTTCATCTCAATGAGATTTTCAATTTGAGACCAGTTTCACCAGATTTGGAAATGGTCAAATTTTTAGCTACAAATATTGTACTGACTTCCTTGCTTTGACCAAATTTTGACCATTCGTATCTTGATAAGAGAGGCTCCATTTTTCAAGATTCATGATGTTTTTTGGTTCATCTTGATGAGATCTTCAACTAGACAGCACTTTCACCAAATTCAGAAATGGTTAAATTTTTATGTACGAACACTATATTGACTTCCTTTCTTTGACCAAACTTTGACCGTTCGTATCTTGAGAAGACAGGCTCTATTTTTAAGATTCAAGGTGTTTTTTGGTCCATCTCAATGAGATCTTTGATTTTAGACAACTTTCACTAGATTTGGAAATAGTTAAATGTTTAGCTATGAATATTGTACTGACTTCCTTGCTTTGACCAAGTTTTGACCAAGTGTATCTTGAGAAGAGAGACTCCATTTCTCAAGACTCAAGGTGTTTTTTGGTTCATCTCGATGGTATCTTTGATTTGAGACCACTTTTGCTAGATTTGGAAATTTTCAAATTTTTAGCTATGAACACTGTACTGATTTGCTTTCTTTGACCAAACTTTGACCATACATATCTTGAGAAGAGAGGCTCCATTTTTCAAGATTCAAGGTGTTTTTTGGTTCATCTCGATGAGATCTTTGATTTGAGACCACTTTCACCAGATTTAGAAATGGTCAAATTTTTAGCTACGAACACTATATTGACTTCCTTGCTTTGACCAAACTTTGACCATTCGTATCTTTAGAAGAAACACTCTATTTTTCAAGATTCAAACAATTTTTTGAGAAGAGAGGCCTCTTTTTTCAAGATTCAAGATATTTTTTGCTTCATCTCGACAATATCTTTGATTTGAGACCACTTACACCAAATTTGGAAACAGTCAATTTTTTAGCTCCAAATACTCTACTGACTTCCTTGCTTTGACCAAACTTTGACCATCCATATCTTGAGAAGAGAGGCTCCATTTTTTAATATTCAAGGTCTTTTTGGTTCATCTCGATGAGATCTTTTATTTGAGACCACTTTCACCTGATTTGGAAACAGTTAATTTTTTAGCTACGAACACTATACTGACTTCCTTGCTTTGACCTAACTTAGACTATCTGTATCTTGAGAAGAGAGGCTCCATTTTTTAAGATTCAAAGTGTTTTTTAGTTCATCTTGATTAGATTTTTGATTTGAGACCACTTTCACGAAATTTAGAAATGGTCAACTTTTTAGCTATGAACACTGTACTAAGTTCCTTGCTTTAACCAAACTTTGACCATCCGTACCTTGAGAAGAGAGGCTCTATTTTACAATATTCAAGCTATTTTTTGGTTCATCTCGATGGGATTTTTGATTTGAGACAACTTTCACCAAATTTGGAAATAGTCAAATTTTTAGCTATGAACACTGTATTGACTTCCTTGCTTTGACCAAACTTTGATCATTCCTATCTTGAGAAGAGAGTCTCCATTTTTCAAGATTCAAGGTGTGTTTTGGTTCATCTCGACAAGATCTTTAATTTGAAACCACTTTCACCAGATTTGGAAATGGTAAAATTTTTGCTATGATCACTATTCTTAGCTCCTTGCGTTGAGCAAACATTGACCGTCCATCTCTTGAGAAGAGAGGCTCTATTTTTCAAGATTCAAGGTGTTTTTGGTTCATCTCGATGAGATCTTCGATTTGAGACAACTTTCACCAGATTTAGAAATGGTCAAATTTTTAGCTATGAACACTGTATTGACTTCTTTGATTTGACCAAACTTTGACCATCTATATCCTAAGAATAGGGGCTCTATTTTTTAATATTCAAGGTGTTTTTTGGTTCATCTAGACAAGATCTTTGATTTCAGACCACTTTCACCAGTTTTGGAAATGGTCAAATTTTTAGCTACGAACACTGTATTGACTTCCTTGCTTTTACCAAACTTAGACCATCTGTATCTTGATAAGAGGCTCCATTTTTCAAGATTCAAGGTTTTTTTTCCGTTCATCTCTATGAGATCTTATATTTGAGACCACTTTCACCAGATTTGGAAATGGTCAATTTTTTAGCTACGAACACTATACTGACTTCCTTTCTTTGACCAAAGTTTCACCATCCATATCTTGAGAAGAGAGGCTTCAATTTTCAAGATTCAAGGTGTTTTTTGGTTCATCTCGATGAGATCTTTAATTTGAGACCACTTTCACCAAATTTTGAAATGGTCAAATTTTTAGCTACGAACACTGTACTGACTTCTTTGCTTTGACCGTCTGTATCTCGAGAATAGAGGCTCCATTTTTCAAGATTCAAGGTGTTTTTTTGTTCATCTCAACGAGATCTTCAATTTGAGACCACTTTCACCAGATTTGGAAATGGTTAAATTTTTAGCTACTAACACTATACTGACTTCCTTGCTTTTACCAAAATTTGACCGTCTGTATCTTGAGAATAGAGGCTCTATTTTTCAAGATTCAAGGTGTTTTTTGGTTCATCTCAATGAGATCTTGGATTTGAGACCACTTTCACCAGATTTGGAAATGGTCAAATTTTTAGGTACGAACACTATATTGACTTCCTTAATTTGACCAAACTTTGATCATCCGTATCTTGAGAAGAGAGGCTACATTTTTTAAGATTCAAGGTGTTTTTTGGTTCATCTCGATGAGATCTTCGATTTGAGACCACTTTCACCAGATTTGGAAATAGTCAAATTTTTAGCTATCAACATTCTACTAACTTCCTTGCTTTGACCAAACTTTGACCATCCGTATCTTCAGAAGAGACGTTCCATTTTTTAAGATTCAAAGTATTTTTTGGTTCATCTCAAGGAGATCTTCGATTTGAGACAACTTTCTCCAAATTTGGAAAAGGTCAAATTTTTAGCTACGAACACTATACTGACTTCCTTGCTTTGACCAAACTTTAAATATCTGTATCTTGAGAAGAGACGCTCTATTTTTCAAGATTCAAGGTGTTTTTTGGTTCTTCTCGACGAGATCTTTGATTTGAGACCACTTTCACTAGATTTAGAAATGGTCAAATTTTTAGCTACGAACACTGTACTGAATTCCTTTCTTTGACCAAACTTTGAACATCCGTATCTTGAGAAGAGACGATCTATTTTTTAAGATTTAAGGTGTTTTTTTTGTTCATCTCGACGAGATCTTTGATTTGAGACCATTTTCACCAAATTTGGAAACGGTCAAATTTTTAGCTAGGAATACTGTACTAGTTTCCTTGCTTTGAAAAAACTTTGACCGTCTGTATTTTGAGAAGACACACTCCATTTTTCAAGATTCAAAGTTTTTTTCAGTTCATCTCGATGAGATCTTGGATTTGAGACCACTTTCATTAGATTTGGAAATGGTCAAATTTTTAGCTATGAACACTGTACTGACTTCCTTTCTTTGACCAAACTTTGACCATTTTTTAAAATTCAAGGTTTTTTTCAGTTCATCTCAATGAGATCTTCGATTTGAGACCACTTTCAGCAAATTTGGAAATGGTCAAATTTTTAGCTACGAACACTGTACTGACTTCCTTGCTTTGACCAAACTTTGACCATCCATATCTTGAGAAGAGAAGCTCCATTTTTTAGTTCATCTCGATGAGATCTTTGATTTCAGACCACTTTCACCAGATTTGGAAATGGTCAAATTTTTAGCTAGGACCTGTAATACCCAAAAAATGGGCTATAGGATCATTGATCTACTACATCAACAAATCGATCAAAATCAACGTAAAAGTCCTAACCTAAGGCATGTCGGCACATCAAATCATCGATACCCTAATCGATCCTATTATAATTTTGCATCAAGGAGTATTCTTAAATATTCCTATTTTATCCTAATGATCTTTAATTAAATATATTTTGGCGATAAAAGACATTATTTATCCTAAAGTTAATTAATTAAACATGTCAAATATTTGATTAATTAAGTTTAATTCTGCCACTTAATTATTTAATTAGATTTAATTACATTTATTCCTAATTAATATTATTTTTATTTGACAATAAATCAAAATTCTAAAAATAATCATTTGGACATTTATTTAATTGATTAAATCAAGTTGTCAAATTTAATGATATAGTTTTGGGATGAAGTTTGATTAAATAATTGATTAACCCATATATCGATTATTTTTATTCAAAAATTAGTTAAGTTGAGAATAAATCACTTGGAATATTAAATAAATTCATAATTATTCATGCATATTCAAAAAAAGTAGTTAAACTTTAAATCAACAAATCAATTCAATTTGTTAACTTTTCAAGCTCAACATTTGATTGTGAGTTGAAAAAGTGATCTAAACTACTGATTTGAGTTAAAAAGTTATTTTCCATGATTTTATGAGTTAACTCTTTCTTATTTTTTGATAACTCAACAATCAATTTGAGTTGATCAAGGAGATATTTTTGGCTTTTTCCATGCATTCTCAAACTTTGGATTTTTATATAAATGAGGCTCAGTCCTTCAAAAACACACCTGCAAATTTGGAGAATCTGGCTTGTGCGATTTGGCAATTTGTGAGATTGTGCTATTTCTTTGATTCTTATTTTCATTCATTTTTCATAGCAATTCCATATCATTGATAGATTAGATTGCATTCATTTCAATTCATTTTTAGATCAAATTTTCATACAGTTTTCCATACATATTATATAGAAAAATAAAAAAAATATATTAATCTACATTCATATTTCATCATTAAATCCTTTGTTTAGGTGTTGCATTGTCACTGATCTCGATCTAATTATGAGAATACCATACTCACACTTACTAGAAGGCAGTAAATCACCTGGTTAGCAATAGTTGTTTATTTGCAGATTTTTTGATTTGTTAACCTCTAATGTTTTACTGAGGTGTTGTGTCTCTAGCTAGGTACAATTTTTACACACACATTTTTGGCACCCACCGTTGGGCCCTGCAATGGGTTTCCATACTGATTTTACAATTTTCTAGCACTTTTATTTCGAAGCTTCAAATTTTATTTTTTGTTTCATACAATTTTGTATGACATTCTGTAGATAGTCGTATCAGGATACCCTATTTGTCATATGAAAGATGACAATCTGAAGTGTCGTGCTGGTTGTATGGGCATTATCGTATGAGAGCTAAAGTGTCATGTGTGTAGGAACCCACTATCATATCATTTTTGTACTATCATATGGGAAGTAGTATATTCTTGTATGAGTTTTGATTCGAGTGTTGTAATTGTCATATCATAATTTTGAGTAGTTTTTCAAATTTGGATTTTAGATTTTCACTGACAACTAACTCTAACAATTGATGCTTGCTAGTTTCTGATTATTTTTTATAGCCTAATGCATTTTTTTCAGGATGAGAGATGAAGACTGATCATAAAAACACATCCTCTTGACCTCTTCTTGTCTTGACTTCTAAGCCCATCTTTTACAAATAACCTAATCTTTTAGAAAACACTAGTAAAAGAAGGCTCAATCAACCAAATTTCTGATAGGTGGTTTTGCAGGTTGCCTTAATCATCCATGAGAAAATATTATATTTGATTAAATTTCATTTCATTTTCATAGGAACTTAGCTAAATAGGTACGTGCATCTATTTCTATTAAGGAAAATACTGAGGGTATTATGCTCTTCTCCTTCTTAGGAGAATCAGAAACCCATAAGGTGTCTTCCTTAGTACCAATTTGCATACTATCTCTGGATTAATCTTCTTGGCATGTCTTGGATAGGGAAAAGGACAAGGTTAGGGGATTATGCTATTCTCTTTCAGAGAATTAGAAACCCAGATCCTGTGGTCCCCAACCTCACATTTGCTTTAAACCTTTAGAGGGCCTACCGGAGAGGTAAAAAGATCCCAAAAATGACCCAAGTGGGGACAACTCTTATGCCAACTCTTCCACCCCACTATAAATTTAACACTTCCTTGAGGTTAAAGCCTTAGAAGACATAGCTATGTTTTTTCCTTGGCCTCGTGCCATGAACACACTTTGATTTTGTGTAGAGCAGAGCCGCTTAAATCTTGCTTGCAATACTACACTTGTCAAAGTGCTCATAAGATTAATAGCCTAAATCCTTCTTGCGCAACTATGGGAGATAGTTGTGAACAGATGCCTTGATTAAAATCCTAAGCTATTTTTTCCACCAATCCACCCCTGAAATATTTTTAGTGCTTGTGTGAGGTGAGTAGTAATCACCCCAAGAAACTCATCATATCAAGCCCTCTTCGATGCTTGAACTCAGCTAATATGGGCTTCAACATCCATTGCATGTTGTTGGACCTACATATTCTGAGGAGTCCATGAGTGTGTTCCTAAGTCAATGAGCAAGTAATACATCTCTTCTCCTAGCTAGGGTAAGATAGGTGTGATTGATACATTAAGTCAGTTCCATCTATTTTTTGTGATTGTGAGCCTACTACTATGTTAAACAACCTCAAACAATCCAATACATAGATGTTCAAAACCAAGAATGGAGAAATTTGCAAACAATCTGAGAATGAAAACAGCAAATAGCTGAAAACTTGCAAAATTTGAATGAAAATCTTTTTCTAGTGTAAACTGTCATCTGGGAAATCCAACTGTCATACGAGTTTTTCTATGAATTTCAATTGTCGTATCAAGACCCCTAAAAACTCATATGGGAATCAGTACTCTTTCGTACATGTCTTGTCAAGAAACCAAAGAAAATATATATCCTAGAGTCATTTGTCGTATGAGTCTCTGCAATTATCATACCGGCCCTATTTTTGTGTCTACGAGTCTAGATAAAGTTGTACAAGATTTGACCAAAAATTGTCATAAAATCCTTGTTTTGTCAAAAAATTAACCATTTGCAGTCATCATTTAGATTCTATCAGAAAATCCCTGTGTCAGGAACATAACAGAGCCAACAAAGAATCCAACTCATTTTCCCAAAGTGATCTTTTTAGCTTGATTTTGTCTTCCAATTCTTGATCTAAATCCCATCTCATCTTGAGTCAAAACCTTGTCAAAGTAATCTTGAAATTTGTGCTAAAAAATAGCTAAGTGTTGTGAGCTTGTATTCATCATCTCTTGGGCATCTACCCATACACCTAGGGCACAGTATCCTACACTTATGTCCAATCAGTCTTCTCACCAAATCTTGACAAGGTTGCATCATTCAATTTTTCCTAAATCAGATCATCTATCAATTTATTATCTTTCTCTTCTGATTCACCCAAGGTTAATAGTGGAAACTAGAGCTTCTTCAGATAGAAAACCAAGAGAAGAACCTAAAACATCAGCATCATCTTCTTTGATTGTTCAAACCATTCATCAACCTTACAATACCACTCATTACAAAGAAGACACCTTGGGAAATCTACATCTGAGACAAGGTTTCTCTAATCCTCCTCATTCAATCCCAAAGGAAAATCAAAATGCCAATATGTCTCAAAGAGGATCAAACCAAGGCTCCCAAGGTCACCAATCCAATCATGGGGTGTTGGAGATTTTCCAGCAAGCCAATGCTCACTATATGTTTGTCATTGATGAAAACATATGGTAAGTAACATGCATTGAAGACTTATGCAGTCAGATTTGAGTATATGTAGCATGGGCATGTTATCAGCATGATATCATGGACGCAAAGGTTATTTTCTAGAATAGATAGTTATGTAGCAGCTTGTGTCAATAGTGTTCCTGACAAAGTTATAGGCAGTGTTCTATGAGTGATTTTTGGTACAGTCATCATGGAGCCTTGTGCCTTTGGATATGTGATGAAGACATGTAAGTGGTGTTACAATCATGGACATAGAGTCTAATGATCAGTAGAAATGAACTTATACAATTGCTATTCACCAGTAGCAGTTTCATGTGTTTATTCTAAAGAGCTGATAGAGATTGTATTAGTTCATGAGTTGCACCTATCATTTTGGTATGAACCCTTGGATTACATATTTGAGAATCATTAAGAATGTTTGGTTAAGAGTGCATGATGTAATTCATCTTAAGGAGGAAGTTTCAGTTACTTTGGTAGAGCCGACAGTGTGTAGCATGCATCTACATTTATTAATATTGGACATGTCCCAGATTGTGTTGCGTGCTTAGTAGAGCTGACAAAATTATTATTGGAGTATGTTATGGTTTCTCTAATATGACTTCAAGGTGGTTCTAATATGCAAACTTGATTACATCATTTAGAGGAAAGATATTTATAGACAGTCATTTTTTATTGCTAAAGCATGGTTGAGAGTTTTTTGTGAAGAGAAGAGCAGAGTGTACAAAGTGTTGAGCCATCGGTAGAATGTCTATGTGACCAAGTGAAGAGTTTATGCTATACATTGGAACTGTTGCAGATAGCAGGTCAAAGCACAATTCACCAAGATCTAGATATAGTGTGTATCTGTTATTCAAAAGGTTGTAGTCTTCAACCCTTTGAGCAGTGTGCTCTTAGATAGTGCATCCTCACCCCTAATAGGGTCAATTGTAAAAGACTCCTAATAGGGTCTGACCCTTGACCAAGTCACTATACTAAATATATTGTAAAGCAACTCCTAACAGGGTTAAGGATCTCGTAACAAGGATCATAAAACACTAGTATAGATTATTAGTGGGTGTCAATTCCCATCGGGGTTTTTACCTATTTGGGTTTCCACTTAACCAAAATATTGGTGTTGTGTTCCAGTGTTATTTCATTGTATTTATGCTTTATCTTTAAGTATACTTAATTGGATAAAGAATTGAAACTTGTAGATGATAGATTCACCCCCCTGCCCCCCCTCTCATTTATCTCTTGGGACAATTCCTAACAATTGGTATCAGAGCCAAGTGCCTTAGAGAGAAATTTTAACAACTTGAGGTTGATCAGATGACATTCTTTAGAAAAGACAGTCCTAAGTTTGATGGAGAGAATTATATTGATTAGAAGAACAAGATGATGACACATTTATAATGCATTACTTTTGAAGTTTTTGAAGTGGCTATTAAGGAAGTTGAGATCCCCTCTCTAGAAGATCTTGCAAAGGATGATGCTACTAGCAAGTAGAAGGATTTGTTCCATTAGAATGCAATAGCAAAAGAATCCCTTATCAGCACCCTATCTGATAGTGAGTTTTCAGAGATAAAGAAAGTAGACATAGCCTATAAGATATGGAAGGACCTAGAAGACATGTTTGAAGGAGATAAACAAGAAAAGAATGCACATAGAAAGACATAGAAGAAAAAGTACAATACATTGGAGATGCTACTTGAAGAGAACATAATAGCCTACAACCAAAGGATAAATGAAGCAGTTGTTGGAATCAAAAACAATGGTGGTGAAATCTCAGAAGAAGATAGCATGGATAAGGTGATGACTACCTTGATAGTAGAATATCAGAATAAGATAAACATCCTTGATGAGACTATGCAATTCTCAAAAAATTTCAAAAGATAGACCTTAATCAGCAAGATTGTTGCATTTGAGATATCAAGTTTGAAGACAAAGCCTAAAAGTGAGACAGTCTTCAAAGCTTCGATCCATGGTAATAAATCATTAAAAACCTATGGTAATTTTGATGATGATGATGAAGAAGAAGCCCTAGATAATTTCATTGCTATGATTGCTAAAAGAGAAAAGAAAGGAAAAGGAAAATATGAAGGTCAATTACCATTCAAATGCATTTCATGTAATAAGATTGATCACTTTGCATCTAAGTGTCCTACAAGAGTTAAAAAGTTAAAGAATGACTACAAGCCTAAGTATACAAAGGAATGCTACTATGTTGTAGATGGAGTATCGGATGAAGAATCAGTAGAAGAGGATATTGGATTCATTTCTCTTGAAGATGAAAATAGTTCACAAGAGTTATCACTGATTTCACAAGCTGACATCAGGACAAACTGGATCATTGATAGTGGTTGTTCACATCACATGATAGGAGACAAAGATAGATTTTTTCATTTAGATAGATATAAAGGAGGCATGGTTAGATTTAGAGATAACACTCCTAAACCCATCATTGGTAGAGGAGCCATCACCTTGGATGGAAATAACAACATTGATGATGTTCTTTATGTTCATGGTTTGAAACATAACCTACTAAGTGTTGGGCAATTGCTTGAAAAAGGTTACAAGTTGGAGTTCAATGAAAACAAGTGCATCATTAACAACAAGGAGAAATGATTTCATTAGGATCAAAGACTAAAGGTAATTATTTTCAGCTTAATCCAAAAGAAAGTTGTTTAGTTTTTACAGTAGATGATAGTTGGTTATGGCACAAAAGACTATGTCATATCAATTTTGATAACATAGTAAAGATTAGTAATATTAAGGTAGTTAGAGACCTACCTAGCATAGAAAATCTAGTTGATAGCATCTACAGGGAATGTGTAAAGGGAAAGAATGTGAGGAATTCATTCAGGAGCAAGCATAATTCAATAGAGAACAAGTTGGATCTGATTCATATAGACCTATGTGGACCAACTCAAACCAAATTATACTATGGTGAAAGGTATTTCATTTTGTTTGTGGGTGATTACTCTAGAATGATGTGGGTTGTGTTCTTCATAGATAAGTTAGAAGCATTTGAGAAGTTCAAAATATTCACAGCTAAGGTTGAGAATAAATATGGACTAAAGATAAAATTTCCATGGTCGGATAGAGGAGGAGAATTCACCTTTGACAGATTCTATGAGTATTGTGAAGAACATGGCATAAAGAGATAGTTGAGTGCACCTAGAACCCCTCAACAAAATGGGATTGTATAGAGAAGGAATAGGGTCATCCTTGATATAGCGCACACCATCATGATTGAAGGAAAAGTTGCACACACCTATTGGAGAGATGCGATCAATACAACAGTCTATACAATCAATAGAATACAACTAAGGCCTAGCACAGACAAGACACCTTATGAGCTATGGTTTGGTAATGTTCCCATAGTGAAATACTTTAGAATATTTGGAAGAAAGTGATACATCAAAAGGGATGAAGCAATATGCAAGTTTATTGCAAGAAGTGATGAAGGTATTTTTCATGGTTAATCTACTAAAAGTAAAGCTTATAGATGTTTTAACTTGAGATTGAAGAAAATCATTGAAAGTGTTCATGTTAAGATTCATGAAAAGTTTATGGTTCAAGATTACTCATTGAATATATCATGATTACTCACCTATGATTGAAGAAGAACCCAGACCTTCCACTACTGAGACAGTTTTTGAAGACATGTTTGACAGTATTAATGTTTTGGTCAATGACCCTGAAACAAGTGAAGAAGAAACTTAGACGGAAGATGAGACAGTATCGCCCAAAGTTCCAAAGTTTACATCTAGATACCATTCCAAGAGTGACATCATTGGAGATCAAAGTGACAAAGTCACAACAAGATCACAAGTAAAGAATTCATCAAGAAATGAGATGGTATGTTTACTATCTCATATTGAACCTTCAAGTGTTGAAGATGCATGTAATGATTCAGATTGGCATGATGCTATGAAAGAAGAACTAGATCAAATTATCAAGAATGATACTTGGAAACTAGTCCCAAGACCTAGTGATAAGAATGTGAGTGGGAAAAAGTGGATATTCAGAAATAAGATGAATGAAGATGGCACAGTAGTAAGGAACAAATCAAGATTAGTTTGTAAGGGTTATGTGCAAAGAGAAGGCATTGATTATTCAGACACATTTGCACCTGTGAGTAGATTAGAAGCCATTAATTTGTTTCTAGCTTATGCAATAGTCAAAAACTTCAAAGTCTATCAAATGGATGTCAAGTCAAAATTCTTGAATGGAGAGCTAAATGAATAAGTATACATTGAGAAGCCAGAAGGATTCACCCTATTAGATAGACCTGATATGGTATGTAGATTGAAGAAAGCCCTTTATGGACTTAAGCAAGCCCCTAGAGCATGGTATGAGAGACTTGATGGATATTTAACTAAAATTGGATTCAAGAAAGGAGCACCAGATTGTAATCTATTCATAAGAGAGACATTTGAAGGACTACTACTTGTAGCTATATTTTTTGATGACATTATCTTTGGAGGAAATGATAAATTTAGTGTTGAATTTGGAAAGGATATACAGAGTGAGTTTGAGATGAGCATGATTGGACCTATCAAATACTTCTTAGGATTAAATGTGTAGTAGACAGATAAAGGTATTTTCATTAATCAATCAAAATATGTGAAAGAGATATTAAAGAAATTCAAGATGGATTATTGCAAGCCAGTGGGTACACCTATGATAATAGGATGTAAGCTTACAAAAGAAGATGATTCACTAGAAGTAGATATAACATTGTAGAAGTCTATGATTGGCAAAATTATTTATTGTACTCAAACTAGACCAGATATTTCCAATGCAGTTGGCATAGTTGGAAGATTTGTAGGAGAGCCTAAACAAAGTCACCTCATGGCAGTAAAAAGAATATTTAGATACTTGCAAGGCACTATAGATTATGGTCTATGGTATCATAATTTAGAAAATGTTGAGCTTCATGTATATACTGATGCAAATTGGGCAAGATGTGTTGATGATAGAAAGAGTACATTAGAAGGAGTAGTGTTTCTTGGTGACAAACTTGTCACTTGGACAAGAAAGAAGAAAAATTGTATCTCTCAATCAACAATAGAAGCAAAGTATGTTGCAGTAGCCCTAAATTGTTCTACAATTGTTTGCATTAAGAAAATGATAAAGGATTTTGGAATTGAGATTGACTATCCTATTATTATTCATTGTGATAACACTAGCACTATCAATATGTCAAAGAACCCTGTGATGCATGCAAAGACAAAACACATTGAGATCAAGTATCACTTCCTAAGAGAGAAAGTGATAGAGAAAGAAGTCAAGTTGGTATATGTGAGTACTAAAGATCAGTTAGAAGACATATTCACAAAGCCCTTGCCAAAGGATACCTTTGAGTATCTCATGGAAAAGCTGGGAGTAATTCCCTTCCCTTATTTTGCTTAGAAGAAAGAAGATAGAGCATCAATCCTCAGGGACTGATAGATGGTTGACTACTCTACTTCAGGAGTAGTACCAGTGCTTAAAAGAGTTGGCACCCTTTTCCATTGATGTCAAAGAGGGAGTAATATATAGAGTCATGAAAAATAGAATCAAAGAAGGAGTAATATACTAAGGGGGAGTAGTATTCAGTCATGGAAGCAATTCAGTTCAGGAAATGGAGAATATTGAAAAAGTATTGCAGCAGATAGAGGATTCATCCTTGGGGGAGTTTTGATGAGGAAATGGAGAATGTTATAAAATAATTTCTCATTTGGATTGGTGGTGTTTTTCATTCCATATGTTGTCATCAATTCCAAAGGGGGATATTGTTGGAGATTTGTGAGCAAGCTAGTGCTGACTGTATGTTTGTCATTGATGACAACATATGGTAAGTAACATGCATTGAAGACTTATGTAGTAAGCTTCAAGTATATGTAAAATGGACATGTTACCAACATGATATCATGGATGTACAGGTTATTTTATAGAATAGACAGTTATGCAGCAGCTTGTGTCAGCAGTGTTCCTGACAGAGTTACAGGCAGTGTTTTGTGAGTGATTATCCATACAGTCATCATGGACCCTTGCGCCTTTGGATATGTGATGAAGACATGTTAGTGTTGTTAAAATCATGGAAGTAGAGTCTAATGATTAGTAGAAGTGAATTTATGCAGTCACTACTCACCAGTAGTAGTTTCATGTGTTTATTCACAAGAGCTGACAGAGATTGTATTAGTTCATGAGTTGTGCCTATCATTTCGGTATGCGCCCTTGGATTACAAATTAGAGAAGCATTAAGAATTTTTGGTTAAGAGTGCATGATTTAATTCATCTTGAGGAGGAAGTTTCAGTTACTTTGGTAGAGATGACAATGTGTAGCATACGTCTACATTTATTAATATTGGACAGGTCCTAGATTGTGTTGCGTGCTTAGTAGAGCTGACAAAATTATTATTGGAGTATGTTATGGTTTCTCTAATATGATTTCAAGGTGGTTCTAATAGGCCAACTTGATTACATCATTTAGAGGAAAGATATTTATAGGTAGTCATTTGTGATTGCTAAAGCATGGTTCAAAGTTGTTTGTGAAGAGCAGAGAAGAGTGTACGAATTGTTGATCTATCAACAGAAGGTCTATGTGACCAAGTGAAGAGTTTATGATATACATTAGAATTGATCTAGACAATAGGTCAAATCACAATTCACCAAGATCCATATATACTATATATCTATTATTTAGAAGGTTGTAGCCTTCACCCCTTTGAGCAGTGTGCTCTCAGACAGTGTGCCATCACCCCTAATAGGGTTAATTGTAAAAGACTCCTAATAGGGTCCGACCCTTGACTAGGTCACTATACTAAATATATTGTAAAGAAAATCCTAACAGGGTTAAGGATCTTCTAACAAGGATCATAAAACACTAGTGTAGATTATTAGTGGGTTTCAATTCCCACTAGGGTTTTTACCTATTTGGGTTTCCTCGTAAAAAAAATATTGGTTTTGTGTTCAAGTGTTATTTCACTGTGTTTATGCTTTATGTTTAAGTATACTTAATTGGATAAAGAATTGAAACTTGTAGATAACTGATTCACCCCCCCCCCTCCATTTATCTCTTGGGACTATTCCTAACAATTGGTATCAGAGCCAAGTGCCTTAGAGAGAAATTTTATCAACTTGAGGTTGATCAGATGGAATTCTTTAGAAAAGATAGTCCTAAGTTTGATGGGGAGAATTATCTTGATTGGAAGAACAAGATTATGACACATTTAAAGTTTAATGCTTTTGAAGTTTTTGAAGTGGATATCAAGGAAGTCGAGATCCCCTCTCTAGCAAATCTTACAAAGGATGATGCTACTAGCAAGAAGGATTTGTTCCATCAGAATGCAATAGAAAAAGAAGCCCTTATCAGTGCCCTATCTGATAGTGAGTTTTTAGAGATAAAGAAAGTAGACTTAGCCTACAAGATATGGAAGCACCTAGAAGACATGTTTGAAGGAGATAAAAAAGCAAAGAATGCATGCAGAAAGACATGGAAGAAAAAGTACAATACATTGGAGATTCTACCTAAAGAGAACATAAGAGCCTACAACCAAAGGATAAATGAAGCAGTTGCTGGAATCAAAAATAATGGTGGTGAAATCTTATAAGAAGACATCATGGATAAGGTGATGACTACCTTGACACTAGAATATCAGAATAAGATAGACATCCTTGATGAGATTGTGCAATTCTTAGAAAATTTCAAAAGAGAGACCTTAATCAACAAGATTACTGCATTTGAGATATCAAGTTTGATGATAGAGCCTAAAAGTGAGACAAACTTCAAATCTTTGGTCCATGCTAAGAAATCCTTAAAAACCTATATTAATTTTGATAATGATGATGAAGAAGAAGCCCTAGATAATTTCATTGCTATGATTGCTAAAAGAGAAAAGAAAGGAAAAGGAAAATATGAAGGTTAATTACCATTCAAAAGCTTTTCATGTAATAAGATTGGTCACTTTGCATCTAAGTGTCCTACAAGAGTTAAAAAGTTTCAGAATGAATACAAGCCTAAGTATACAAAGGAATGATATTATGCTAGAGATGGAGTATTAGATGAAGAATCAGCAAAATAGGAGATTGGATTCATTTCTCTTGAAGATGAAAATAATTCACAAGAGTTAGCACTGATTTCACAAGCTGACATCAGGACAGATTGGACCATTGACAGTGGTTCTTCACATCACATGACATGAGACAAAGATAGATTTGTTCATTTAAATAGATATAAAGGAGGCATGGTTAGATTTAGAGATAACATTCCTAAACCCATCATTGGTAGAGGAGCCATCACCTTGGATGGAAATAAAAACACTGATGATGTTCTTTATGTTGATAGTTTGAAACATAACCTACTAAGTGTTGCACAGTTGTTTGACAAAGGTTAGAGGTTGGAGTTCAGTGGAAACAAGTGCATCATTAACAACAAGGAAGGAGAAATGATTGCATCAGGATCAAAGACTAAAGTTAATGTTTTTTAGCTTAATCCAGAAGCAAGTTTTTTTGTTGCTAAAGGAGATGATAGTTGGCTATGGAACAAAAGACTATGTCATATAAATTTTGGTAACATAGTAAAGATTATTAATGTTAAGGTAGTTAGAGACCTACCTGGCATAGAAAAGCTAATTGATACCATCTAGAGGGAATGTGTAATGGGAAAGCATGTGCGGAATTTATTCAGGAGCAAGCATAATTCAAGAGAGAACAAGTTGGATCTAATTCATACAAACCTATGTGGACCAACTCAAACCATATCATACTATGGTGAAAGGTATTTCATTTTGTTTATGGATGATTACTCTAGAATGATGTGGGTTGCATTCTTGAAAGATAAGTCAGAAGCATTTGAGAAGTTCAAAATATTCAAAGCTAAGGTTGAGAATGAATCTGGACTAAAGATAAAATGTCTACAGTTGGATAGAGGAGGAGAATTCACCTCTGACAAATTCTATGAGTACTACAAAGAACATGGCATAAAGAGACAGTTGAGTGCACCTAGAACCCCTCAGTAGAATGGGATTGTAGAGAGAAGGAATAGGATCATCCTTGATACAGTGCGCACCATCATGATTGAAGGAAAAGTTGCACAAACCTATTGGATAGATGCGGTCAATACATCACTCTATACAATCAATATAATACAATTAAGGCCTAGCGTACACAAAACACCTTATGAGCTATGGTTTGGTAATGTTCTCATAGTGAAATACTTTAGAATCTTTGAAAGTAAGTGCTACATCAAGAGGGATGAAGCAATAGGCAAGTTTGATGCAAGAAGTGATGAAGGTATTTTTCTTGGTTACTCTACTAAAAGTAAAGCTTATAGATGTTTTAACTTGAGATTGAAGAAAATTAGTGAAAGTGCTGATGTTAAGATTCATGAAAATTTTATGGTTGAAGAAAGATATCATGATTACTCACCTATGATTGAAGAAGAACCCAGACCTTCCACTACTAAGATGGTTGTTGAAGAGATGTTTGACAATATTAATGTATTGTTCAATGACCTTGAAACAAGTGAAGAAGAAAATCAAAAGGAAGATGAAACAGTATCACCCAAAGTTCCAAATTTTACATCTAGATACCATTCCAAGAGTGACATCATTGGAGATCAGACCGGGAAAGTCACAACAAGATCACAAGAAAAGAATTGAGAAAGAAATGAGGTAGTATATTTACTATCTCAGATTGAACCTTCAAGTGTTGAAGATGCATGTAATGATTCAGATTGGCATGATGCTATGAAAGAAGAACTAATTGAAATTATCAAGAATGATACTTGGGAACTAGTTGCAAGACCTAGTGATAAGAATGTGACTGGAATAAAGTGGATATTCAGAAACAAGATGAATGAAGATGGCACCGTAGTAAGGAACAAAGAAAGGTTAGTATGTAAGGGTTATACGCCAAGAGAAGGCATTGATTATTTAGACACATTTGCACCTGTGAGAAGATTAGAAGCCATTAAGTTGTTTATAGCTTATGCAACAGTCAAAAACTTCAAAGTCTATCAGATAGATATCAAGTCATCATTCTTGAATGGAGAGCTAAAAGAAGAAGTATACATTGAGCAGCCAAAAGGATTCACCCTATTAGACAGACTTGATATGGTATGTAGATTGAAGAAAGACCTCTATGGACTTAAGCAAGCCCCTAGAGCATGGTATGAGAGACTTGATGGATATTTATTTAAAATTAGATTCAAGAAAGGAGAAACAAATTGTAATCTATTCATAAGAGAGACATCTAAAGGACTACTACTTGTAGCTATATTTTTTGATGACATTATCTTTGGAGGAAATGATAAACTCAGTGTTGAATTTTCTAAGGAGATGCAGAGTGAGTTTGAGATAAGCATGATTGGACCTATCAAATACTTCTTAGGATTAAATGTGCAGTAGATAGATAAACATATTTTCATTAATCAGTCAAAATGTGTGAAAGAGATATTAAATAAATTCAAGATGGATGATTGCAAGCCAGTGGGTACACCTATGATAATACAATGTAAGCTTACAAAAGAAGATGATTCACCAGAAGTAGATATAACATTGTACAATTCTATGATTTGTAAGGTTATTTATCTTACTCAAACCAAACTAGATATTTTTAATGCAATTGGCATAGTTGGAAGATTTGCAGCAGAGCCGAAACAAAGTCACCTCATGGTAGTAAAAAGAATAGTTAAATACTTACAAGGCACTATAGATTATTGTCTATTGTATCCTAATTTAGAAAAATGTTGAGCTTCATTTATATATTGATGCAGATTGGTCAAGATGTGTTGATGATAGAAAGAGTACATCAGAAGGAGCAGTGTTTCTTGGTGATAGACTTATCACTTGGACAAGCAAGAAGAAAAATTGTATCTCTCAGTCAATAGCAGAAGCAGAGTATGTTGCAGTTGTTTATGTCTGAATGTGGGCCTCTAATTAAGCCATAGACATGACATAGTCATTTTTTAAATGAATGAATTACAATAATGAATATGAATTATTCACTTTGTAATATCGATTGAATTGACCTGTCACCTCCTATTTAGATGGGGTGTTTGAATTTACTCTTAGAAGAAGAGCCCAACAACCATAGACCAATTCTAAAATGGAGGATTTAAAATGCATAAAAAGATTGAATTGCAATTAAACTAGGAATGATTGTGAAAATTAAACTATAAACTTGAAAGAAATATGAAGATGCAAATTTAATCTAAAGCATGAAAATGAAAGATGAGAATTAATCTAAGCATCTAGTAATCAAACTAGATTAGAATGAGTATGCAATATTATACTAATAAAATGAAAATTACTCTAAATTGAAATGAGAAAATAGCTTAGGAAGTATCAAAGTGAGACAAAAATTCGCTATAGTTTTAGTGCTCTCAAACTTGCCTTTCCAAATGAGAAAAAAAGAGTCCATAATATAGAAGAGCCCGGGTGAAGGATGAAGAGTTTCTTGGAAAGAAACAGTTGACTCTTCATCTCCATGGAGGAAGGTGAGACAAATTGGAGGATATTATTTAATTAAGAAAATGAATTATTGCCACATGGGTGGCTTTTTGAATTATTTGAATTATTAAATCCAAATGAGAGTAATCCATTTAAATAACCAATTAACATTTAATTCGTTTGATGTGTATTAGCTAAAGGGGGTGGAATTAATTTAATTAAAATCACTAGGCCTTTAGAATTAAATTAATTAATCATAGGGATTATTTAGCCAATAAATATCACATATTTAGGAATTAAATATAGTGTATGATTAATGCAAATTTAGGGTTTTTTGCATTTGACACCAAGTCAAATAAAGTCAATTAGGACATAGAATTGCCTAGTACAATAGGACTTTGAAGATGTAGAAGTTTGAAGGAATGCACCAAAATTAATTAGAATTGTAAGGTGCCAATTTTGGGGTATTACATTTTGCCCCTCTTTGAATTGATGTGTGAGAAACACGTTGATTCAAAGAATAGTCTGATGTGACAAATGATGAGGTTTCAAGATTATCTCCAGAATAGAGCTTAACCCTCAGAAGTCGAGGTTAGATCACCAAGACACTAATTAGTTTGAGTTGTAGAACCACTTCAGAATGAAGCTTGATTCTCTGAAGCCTAAGTTAGATTGTGAAGACCTCGATCAGAATACCACTTGAAAGAAGACTGTCCCCAGAACGAGGCTCAATCTTTAGGAGTCAGGGTTAGATTGCCCCAATACCTATTTATTAAATGATAACTGATGTAGATTTAGAACTATCTCCAAAACAAAGCTTAGACCTCTGAGATCTAGGTTAGATTGCCCAAATAACAGTTGAAAAGAGATTTTGAGAGCCATCTCCAGAATGAAGCTTGACTTTCAGGAATTAGAGTTAGATTGCCCCAATACCTAATGAGATTTTGAGAACCATCTCCAAAACAAAGCTTGATCCTTGAGGATCTGAGTTAGATTTCTCAGATACCTAAAAAATAGATGACAAGATGTGATGCCCAAATATTCCCCTAGTGAAGAGATGCCCCAAGCAATGAGGAATTTTGATTTAGATCAGACTGATTCGATAAGATTCAATGATGCAGTCATCCTACCCCCTTAGGAGTGAAATCAAAAGATGACACATCAGAAAGATGATTGACAACAAAATGTTGTAGATATAGATAAAATCAAAGATCCAAAGGAACTTAGAATAGATTATGGAAGGATCGGAAGTGATCTAAATTGATTTGGAGATCCTATTGACCAATTTTGACCATGGTTGACCAAATTTGACTAGAGTTGAATTTTGATGAAAACATTGAAGATCTCAAGAAAATGATGATGAGATAAGATTTAGCAATAAAAATGACATCAGAAGAGTGACTGCACAAGCATCCGATCCTGATGGTCCTAGAAATTTAAAACATGATTTTGAGCTATCTAGGAGTGTCAAATTTTGATTTCAATCCTGAAAATGGATTTAGAATGGTCGATTTAGCCAAGGGTGAATTTTTCACACAAAATGAAGCACTTTTGAAAATTAGGTCAAAAGCTATATAAGGCCCAGAGGGGTCATTTTCAATTCATTATTCACTTTTATCTTTAGTGAATTTGAGAGCTCTAAGAGAGATGGAGAACATGCTAGTTCATTTGCATTAATTTGAGTGCTCTCAATGACACAACTGACCATTGGAGTATGATGCACCTGTAAGTAGTCGATAAACCATCTTGCATTTCAAGTTTTAACACTTTTTTAGGACATTTAGATAGATTTCAAGCATTTTTAGGGCTTCGTTCATCCAATGTCATGCAAGGAAATAGTTTCCTTACGCCGGTCCAGGTCACCTATTGTGCGAGGAAATGATTTCCTCATGAGGGTTAGGGATTCTTTGTATAGGGCATCTCTATGAGCTCACGTGAGGTGCTTGGTGATGCCGCATGAGATTTCATCCCCAGTGATGAACTCTCACTCGAGAAAAGATCATGTCTCATGTGACAGAGAAATCTCATGCAGGGGAACAATTTCCTCATACCGGAATCTACTGCAACATTTTAGAGTCTGTGTCCATTTTTTCATGAAATTAGCCAATTAGAGCATCCAATAGTCATGTTCAGGATAGGTACATAGTTCCAGTTGTTGTTTTTGTTTGAAAACCATCATGATTGAGATATTGATCGAGTTTCATCTTTTTCTTTGCAGGTTTACTTCCCAAATATTGCATTTCGGTCCCACCACCTAGTCATCAAGGAGTTAGTGTAGAGATTGGACAATGCCAAGGGTGCCCACATCGATGGATTGGGCCTAACTTATCTACTCTATCTACCCAACATTTGAGTGAATCAAAGACTGCTAGGTGCATTGGTCAACTATTTCCATTCAGAGACAAACACCTTCCACTTGCCTATGGGGGAGATGACCATCACTCCTGAGGACATATACAGGATTCTAAGGATACCATTCCATGGGGCCCACATGGAGTATAAGATTTAGCTGAGAATGGGCACACTGGCATTGAGGGCCATCTTTCAAGATGATTTGGTGATGGGTCGAGACATCTCATGGGATGAGCTAATAGGCTGATATGGAGCCGAGCATAGATTGGTAGTTGTCCTAGTAGTATTCTTGAGCTGTTACCTAATGTCGGATAGAGGACAACATAGTTTAGGGTGTGGATGGGGACGTACATTGGAGTAGATGCTGGAGCAGCCACCAATATGATTTGGATGGGGCAAGTGTATGCTTACATAGATGTACCATGAGATGCACAAGATTGTGTATCAGAGTGTGTAGACCATGGCCGCAAGTGTTTTCATTTTATAGATCTAGGCCTAGGACCATCTCCCTATATGTAGGCTGATCTTTCATGAAACTTGGCAGCCCTTGGAGCTATATATATATAGATATGAAGGTCCTATGACTCAGCCAGCACTGCGTAAGACATAGTAGTGGCGCAAGCAGCTAGATGACATGGTTTCAGTTATATGGAGACCATGGGCAGCTATAGAGATATGGGATAACACTAGGAACCATTTCAGCTATATAGAGATATGGCAGCTATAGATGTCTAGTTTTAGTTATATGGAGACCATTTCTATCATTGAGTGCTTCCTACTCACATGAGTTTTACGACAGTTTGGGAGACTATAGGATGTATCCCAGGAGTATTCTACCTATGCTCAATTCATTGATGAGATGAAGAAGGGTTGGCAACTGAGATTAGACCAAGGCATATGTATGATTGAGGCATGGATACCACTAGCTCAGTGGGATTACATGGTAGATGTGACCAATGTAGGGATGATGCTTGCATACATGGATTACATCTTGGTACATCCATACCCTAGGTTCATAGATCCTGTTAGCATGTGACAATAGGTAGAACAAGTAGAGAAATAGTAGCCTATGTAGTAGTAGGTACAACATCAGTAGGTACTAGTATAATAGTAGATACTAGAACAACAGCAGCCTGCACAGCAGCAGGTTGCTCAGTAGCAGTAGCAACAGAGGGTTTTGAGATTGAGGACTGGATAGACCCCCATTCCTCTAAGATAGATGGGGTCAGATGTAGGCACCGGTGGCAGCAAGACCTATGATAGGTCCACCAGGCAGAGGATAGGTGACACCTCTCAGCAGTTGCCTCCTGACAAGGGGGCAAAGGGTGATGATACAGACATGCAGGATCCACCTACGGGAGGGCAAGTACCATAGTTACAAGAGGCTCTCTAGAAGAGCCAAGAGAGGATTAGATAGGTGAAGCAGGAATAAGATGACTTTCACACACAGGTCATCATATAGGAGACCTAGGTGGTAGAGCAAGATTGAGAGATCAAAGGGCTCCAAGAGGCACTGGCTAGGGCATAGCTAGAGGAGAGATATGAGGATGCGCAATCAGCATATTATTATGCAGCGTATGTGGGGGTAGTGCTAGATTTAGCGAAGTGGGTTCTGCCATTTTCAGATTATGCTGGGGCACAGACCGTTCCATAGGGACCACCTCCACAGGCATTTCCATAGGCACCACTGCAAGCACCACCGTAGGTGCCACCACCTCCACCTCCACTAGGGTAGAGCTATCTCTAGGACATATGATATATATTGATTTATTTGCCCCATTTTTTGATAGAATATGCTCGAGTAGCACCATTCTTTTGATTGTACTGACATTGATCGATCGATATATATATGAGCTCAACTTTTGGCATCATTGTACTTATGTATATATTGCTTTTATGTTGATGTTTATGAGATGTTTCCTATATGATTAGATGTATGGATTAGATATGAGATGCACATGATTCCTTTTGTTGGATACAATTGTCTGAAGGACATTGTTGGATTAGCTATGTGTTGTCTTTGATGTCACACAAATGTCATATCAATTATCGCTCCCACTATCTACCGAATTTAGTCAGTCAGCTAAGTGGTTCTTAGTATCTACCAAGTTTAGTCGGTCAGCTAAGTGTTTCTCAATATCTACTGAGCTCAGTCGGTCAGCTAGGTGGTTTTTAGTGTCTACCAAGTTCTCTCGGGTGTCTAAAGAAAACTTGACAGGATATTAGTGTTAATCGAGCCTCCTTGGTTATCAAAGGAAATTAGTGGTTACCAAGCTCTCTCGGTCTCCAAAGGATGTTGCAAAATTCACTGTGGTTACCGAGTTCTCTCTGTCACCGAAGGAAATCTTTTCAGGATTAATGTTTACCGAGCAAGGTCGGCCCTTTCAATGAATTTTGTTATTACAGTCTGTTTATCCCTGCCGACTATTATAATAATTATTAGTGCCGACTTGACAATCTAAATGATTATTAAATGGCATATATATATAGAAGGTCAAATGGTGAATAAAAAATACAGCATGCAGAAATCATTTTTGAAGAAAGGTGTGTGCAAATTTTAAAGGATGGTCAGATATCCTTGAGGAGTAGCAAAGATTTAATTGATCAGTAAGGATCTAGTGAAACAGAACAAAGATCTATATTCAGCAATTCAGTTGCAAGTCATTTCATTGTTACTCTCTAGCTATGTAGCACTGATATCAAAATCTCTTAACCGAGTTGGTTGAACAACCATTTTGTAAATCCTCTAACAAGGTAACAGTTCTATTGAATTGTTTCAAGACCTCTTACAAGGCCACTCCTAGTAGGGTGATTAAATCCTCTAACAAGGTCACACCTAACAGTGTGTTTTGTAACCTTTTACCAGGTTGGCTTCTAACCGGGCATCACTTCAGAAGAGTGAAAAATAGTAACTAGTTACATTGGTGGTTTTTCCCATATTGGTTTTCCATGGTAAATCTAGTGTCTCTTGTGTTCATGTTATTTTCTTTATTCATGTAAGTTAATCAGTGATGAATGATTAAGAACAGTTTAATTATTACACATTTCAAGGATCAAGTTTTCAGTATTTCTCTGTATATTTACCGAGTGGCACGGTAAATAATTTGTTAAGATATTTAAGGGATCAGTGGTAATATTTTTGTGGTTAACTAATTCACCCCCCATCTCAGTTACTGCATCTATATTTCCAACAATTGGTATCAGAGCTTTTGGTGCTTGCAGGAAGGGTTTCAAGGACCTAAGCTAAAGATCAAGATGTCTTACAAAAGAGAAATTCCAAGGCTTAATAGAAATAACTTTTCAGCATGGCAAGGTCTCATGAGATTACATATGGCTTCCATTGGTGATTCAGGATGCAAATATATTGATCAAGAATATACAATTCCTACTGGCACATTGACTGTTGAAGACATTACAGAGAAGAAGAACCATAACACTATGATGATAGACATTGCATAAGCTCTTAGCTATGAAGAATTTGATGAAATCAAAGACTGCACAACTGCTCATGAAATGTGGAACAAGCTAAAGAAAATCTATGGTGGTGATGACAATGTGAAGAGAGCCAAAGCAGAGAGCCTAAGAGGATAATTTGATCAAATGAAAATGAGAGAAGAAGAAAACATTGCAAAATATGTTGAAAGGATCAAGACAAGTGTTAGTGCAATCAGAGCTTCTAGAGGAAAAATTGATGATGAAACGATTATAAGTAAGGTTCTTAGAACATTACTCCCTATTTATGCAATAAGAGTTTTTGCTATTCAAGAAAGAAGATGTGAAGAAAATCACAATATAACTTTGGATGCCTTAGTTGGAAGATTGATAGCCTTTGAACTGGATAACTATGACAACTATGTTCCAACTTCTAAAAATATTGAATCAGCTTTTGAGGCCAAACTTTCACTCAAGAAAGGGAAGAAAATCCAATTAGAAAGTGAAGAAGAATCAAAGAAAAGTTCTGATAGTGATCTTGAAGTTATTGAAGCATTACTTGCAAAGAAGTATTCAAGAGGCAGAGGAAAATACAGAGGTAAAACTCTCTTAATCTATTTTTCATGTGAAGAAATTAGTCATATTGTAGCTAGGTGTCCAAACAAGAAAAGAAAAGATGAGAAGAAAAATTACAAGTACAATGGCAAGAAAAACTTCAAATCATTCAAGGATAAAGGTAAGAAAACATGTTTCTTAGCTAAAAATTTGGATGATAGTGAAGAAGAAATTGTTTTCATTGCTGTAAAAGATGAATCTGATAATGATGAAGATGAGATGGCACTTCTATCTCATATAAGCAAGAATGATACATGGATTATAGATAGTGGATGTTCACATCATATGACTGGTGACAGGACCAAGTTTGAACACTTTGAAAACTTTGATGGTGGTAATGTAAGGTTTGGAAATAATGAACTTTGTTGTATAAAAGGAAAGGGATGAATTTCATTAACCAAAGAACTTATATGTGATAATGCATATTGGGTCGAAGGACTAAAGCATAATCTTCTAAGTGTAGCATAGCTAATCAACATTGGATTCAAGGTTGAATTCATTAATGGCAAAGCAAGATTGTTGGATGACAAAGGAAAATTGATAGGATTAGGAAAACAAACCAAAGGTAACCTGTTTTATCTTGATCTTGGTGATTACTCATGTTTTATTGCTCAAATTGAAGAAAGTTGGCTATGGCACAAAAGGTTATGTCATGTAAATTTTGACAACATGATAAAAATAAGCAAATTCAAGAAAGTAGGAGGTATTCCTACTTTGAAGAAACCTGATGTTGGTCTATGCAAGAATTGTCAAATTGGTAAAATGGGAGAGTCTAGTTTCAAAAGTAAAAACTATCAGTCTGAAGATATTTTGGAAATTGTGCATACTAATTTATGTGGACCTATTGGAAATGAGAGCTATACCGGAGAAAAATTCTTTATTCTCTTTGTTGATGATTATTCTAGAATGATGACTGTTATGTATTTAAGAGAAAAGTTTGAAGCATTTGAGAAGTTCAAATGGTATTTAGCAAGAGTAGAAAAGGAAACAGGAAAAAGAATAAAATGCTTGAGATCAGACAGAGGTGGTGAATTCATCTCCCATGAACTCAATAATTTCTGCATTGAAAGAGGAATCAAAAGATAGGTATCAGCCCTGAGAACTCTTGAGCAGAATGGAATAGCTGAAAGAAGTAATAGATCTATCATGGATTGTGCAAGGACTCTAATGATCGAAAAGAACATTGCTATGAAATACTGGAAGGAAGCTATCAGCACTGTAGTTCATACCTTGAACCGAGTATAGCTGAGAAAAGACACATTCAAGACTCCATATGAGCTATGGTATGGCTACAAACCAAATGTAAGTTACCTAAAAGTATTTGGTAGTAAATGTTACATCTTGAAAGAATCTAGAAAAGGAAAATTTGATGTAAAAAGTGATGAAGGAATATTTTTGGGATATTCTTGCAAAAGTAAGGCATATAGATGTCTAAATTTGTCTACTCACAAAATCATAGAAAGTGCACATGTGAGAATTGATGAGTTTGCAGAAAAGATTGAAGAAGAAAGCAAAAAGGAACTAGAGGACTACAGAAAATTAGTTTACATTGAACCTGATACATTGCTAGACACATGTAAGGAGACTACATCTACCAAGCCCAGTACAATAACCGAGTCACAAGAAGAAGTTCTAACCTGAAAATGAAGAAGATGACAATATAACTCATTCAGGAAGCAAGGAACCTGTATTAGTCAAGTACGTCAGAAAGCATTATAAACCAAATCAGATTATTGGAAACAAATCAGATGGTACTATGACAAGAAGTAAACTAAAAGGTACATGTTTATTTTCTGATTTTGAACCCAAAAATGTCAAAGATGCATTAGAAAATGAAAGTTGGATTGAGGCTATCAATGAAGAAATAGAGCAAATAGAGAAAAATAAGACATGGAGTCTTGTACCTAGGCCTAAAGATAAAAATATAATTGGGACAAAATGGGTATTCAAAAATAAGTTGAATGAAGATGGTCAAGTATCAAGAAACAAAGCAAGATTGGTATGTAAAAGATATTCTCAAGAAGAAGGAATAGATTATGGAGAGACTTTTTCTCCTGTTGCAAGATTAGAAGGTGTGAGGACTTTACTTGCATATGTAGCACATAAAGGATTTAAGGTATATCAGATGGATATCAAATCTGCTTTTCTCAATGGTATTCTTGAGGAAGAAGTCTACATTGAGCAACCTGAAGGTTTTATTGATCCAGACAAAAGGGATATGGTCTACAAATTACATAAAGCATTATATGGTCTGAAACAAGCTCCTAGAGCATGGTATGAAAGATTACATAACTATCTTACTCAGATTAATTTCAAAAGGGCTAATGACAACAGCATTTTATACATCAAAGAAGGATTAGATAACAAAATTGTTTTGGCAGAAATATTTGTGGATGATACTATGTTTACAGGAAATGATGATCAGTGCAAAGAATTTGAAATGTCTATGTTTGGTTAGATAAAATTCTTTGTTGGACTTCAGATTCAGCAGAACAAAAATGGTATCTACATCACTCAGTCTAAATATATCAGGGAAATACTTAAGAAATTTGGTATGGAAGATTCAAAACCAGTTGGTACACCCATGTGTACTGGACTAAATCTTACCAAAGATGATGATTCAAAAGAAGTATATCAGACCTTATATAGATCAATGATTGGAAAATTATAGTATGTAGTACACACAAGGCCTGATATTGCCTTAGTAGTTGGAATAGTGGCAAGATTCTCGGCTAAACCCAGAGAAAATCACATGATGGCAATCAAAATAATCTTGAGGTATTTAAGGGAAACTGAAGATTATGGCTTGTGGTATAAATTTGGAGGCAATCTAGATTTAAAAGTGTTTATTGATGCTAATTGGGCAGGAAACATTGATGACAGAAAGAGTACAAGTGGTGGTGCATTCTTTCTTGGCAAGAGGTTAGTATCTTGGACTAGTAAAAAGCAAAACTGCACTTCCCAATCCACAGCAGAAGCAGAATATGTTGTTGCAGCAGTAAACTGCTCTAATATTATATGGTTCAAATAGCTTTTGGAAGGTATGAAGGTTGAGATCAAAGAACCAGTTGTTATGTTTTGTGATAATACAAGTGCAATAAATATTTCAAAGAATCCAGTAATGCATTCCAAAACTAAGCACATTGCAATTAAATATCACTTTGTCAGAGAATTGGTGTAGGACAAGGAAATAGATTAGAATATATTCATACAAAAGAACAAATTGTAGATATCTTCACCAAACCACTACCTAAGGATGCATTCTTGTATCTAAGAGGCAAGTAAGGGGTCACTCCCCTATCCGAGGTTCACTAAAAAAAATAGTTTTAGTGATGCATCAACTA
The DNA here is from genome assembly GCA_027943335.1 of Chamaecyparis obtusa. NCBI lineage: Eukaryota > Viridiplantae > Streptophyta > Pinopsida > Cupressales > Cupressaceae > Chamaecyparis > Chamaecyparis obtusa. The sequence continues at coordinate 962,553 of BSBK01001073.1, forward strand.
GAACATGTTGAAGATCAATCAGTTGATGCAGCATAGTTAGGAAATCATTGCATATGAATCAGTACATAAGGTACATTGATATTTACCGAAACTGTGTTAATTGTGTTTGGCATGTGTTATCAAAGAGGGAGAGTTTGCTATCATTTCAAGAAATTTCTAAGAAGAATAATTTGAGAAGTTAAGAGGGAGAGTTCTTAGTCAGAGAAAGAAGTTTGAAGATGATGGGAATCAGAATGAAGCTAAGTATATGTTTCTTACTCTTGGTTTATCTATGAAATTTCATTGTGCTATGACATGTTGTGTTGCCATCAATGCCCAAGAGGGAGATTGTTGGATACAATTGTCTGAAGGACATTGTTGGATTAGCTATGTGTTGTCTTTCATATCACACAAATGTCATATCAATTATTGCTCCCACTATCTACCAAGTTCAGTCAGTCAGCTAAGTAGTTCTCAGTATCTACCGAGTTCAGTCAGTTAGCTAAGCGGTTCTCAGTATCTACCGAGCTCAGTCGGTCAGCTAGGCAGTTTTTAGTGTCTACCGAGTTCTCTCAGGTGTCTAAAGAAAACTTGACAAGATATCAGTGTTAACCGAGCCTCCTCGATTATCGAAAGAAATTAGTGGTTATCGAGCTCTCTCGGTCTCCAAAGGATGTTGTAGAATTCACTGTGGTTACCGATTTCTCTCGGTCACTGAAGGAAATCTTTTCAGGATTAATGTTTACTGAGCAAGGTCGGCCCTTTCAATGAATTTTGTTATTACAGTCTATTTATCCCTACCGACTGTTATAATAATTATTAGTGCTGACTTGACAATCTAAATGATTATTAAATGGCATATATATATAGAAGGTCAAATGGTGAATAAAAAATACAGCATGCAGAAATCATTTTTGAAGAAAGGTGTGTGCAAATTTTAAAGGATGGTCAGATATCCTTGAGGAGCAGCAAAGATTTAATTGATCGGTAAGGATCTAGTGAAACAGAATAGAGATCTATATTCATCAATTCAGTTGCAGGTCATTTCATTGTTACTCTCTAGCAATTGTAGCAGTGATATCAAAATCTCTTAACCAAGTTGGTTTAACAACCATTTTGTAAATCCTCTAACAAGGTAACAATTCTATTGAATTGTTTCAAGACCTCTTACAAGGCCACTCCTAGCAGGGTGATTAAATCCTCTAACAAGGTCACACCTAACAGTGTGTTTTGTAACCTTTTACCAGGTTGGCTTCTAATCGAGCATCACTTCAGAAGAGTGAAATACAGTAACTAGTTACATTGGTGGTTTTTCCCATATTGGGTTTCCACGGTAAATCTAGTGTCTCTTGTGTTCATGTTATTTTCTTTATTCATGTAAGTTAATCAATGATGAATGCTTAAGAACAGTTTAATTATTACACATTTCAAGGATCAAGTTTTTAGCATTTCTCTGTATATTTACCGAGTGGCACAGTAAATAATTTGTTAAGATATTTAAGGGATCAGTGGTAATATTTTTGTGGTTAACTGATTCACCCCCCCTCTCAATTACTACAAATGAAATGCAATGATAGATGGTAGATGAATAAATGCAATGTATGATTTGATTTATGCTTATAATGAATGCACATGTATATGAATATGTAGATGTAGAATGTATGCATATGAGTTTCTGGATGCAATGAAAATCCAATGGAAATGCAATGGACATGGTACTAATCATCTCATGTAGGATGTCGCAATACATGACAGGTACTAACCAAAAGAATGTTTGAAGATCAAGAGTGAGGATCAGACACTTGTGCAACCAAGATGAACCTGGGACTAAAGATGAGAACCCTTGGTGAATGAATCCAAGAGAAGACAATAAAGAGATTATAAAAACACTATCTCAATGCAAGCCTAAGAATGAAAATGCAAGCCTAAGCTAAATGCAAACCCTAGGACTTCATTGTTGGACCCATTTTATTATCATCATAGAGTTTTTAGTAATGAACACTCATAAGATGTCATACAACCCCCACTGACATTGAAATCATGAGAATATGAATATGACATTAGTCTTAGATTTTTCAAAATGAGGTGTAAGAATTTAAGGCATGAGAAGCCAGAATGACCTGAACACCTATTCCTATTGATTTAGCAAGTTAACATAAGCATTAAAGCATAGTTTCTAGAATGACCTGAATGTTGCTTGCATACAAACATGCTAGACACATGAGAGTTTCTTCCTTTTTCTAAATGAATGATAAACATATCAATGTGCTCATAGTGACCCTTATATTCACTTCATAGGATGAGCATTTGCAATTTCACCTATAGCAGAAAGAAGTCACTCAAACAAACAAGGAGAAGAACCAACCTCACCAAGGTTATATAGATTCATTGGATCATTGGAACTAAACTGACAAAAAAAAGAAAAGGAAAGATCATGCCCCCAGTCTTTGCTTCTCTTAGTCAAGAAAGACATCTTAGAGTTACTTGAGGAGGAATGATAAAGAGAAAGGACAAACATACAAAAGAAAAGCTCAGCATGCTTCAGAGAGTTACAAATCCAATTTTTTAGTTTTAGTTTCAGTTTGAGCATATTGATGTCGGATCAGAAGTGTACACTCAAAATGTGCACATCTCTAAGTCATTACTTCCAAGAGAATCTGTGGATTGGAAACCTTGAGAAAGTGACCTAGAGCTCCCTAGGCATGGAGTCACAAGGGTATTGAAAATGCTCTCAGCTAGAGCTATTAAGCCTACAACCTTGATAGTAAACCATGCAATGGGAGATTCAAAGAGACAAGGGAAAGAATGCCAATATCTTCAAGAATCTAAATGGAAATGCAATGCTATGCTAGAAATGAAGAATGCAACTAAGCTATGGAAATGAAATTATTAAAAGCCTTCACTAATTAAACTAGGTGAGTTAAGCTAGAACATGAAAGTAAAGTAAACTAAAATGCCATGAAAGCTAAGCTAAATGCAAGAATGAAAGCTAGAATGCAAGAAGATCTCCAAAGCTCCAAAGTCACCAAGAAATCTTACAACATAAGATTAGTATGAAAGAATGGATCCTTTGAATGAGAAAAGAGCTCTCCTTTTAAAGATAAATGGACCATAGAGATTAAGAGGCAAAAAATTTGATCAAGGGTGGAGTTTGAAAGAGAGATCAATCCATGTGCACAAGTGTCCTCCAATGAGAAATAAGTGTTGAATTTTGAGCCTCATGTGAGACAAAAAGGCCTTTTCTCCTTTTTATAAAATAGGAATAATGTTGTATTTGTGCAACTTAGGATAAGAGGAAAGTGGGGGCTTTTTATTTAATAAAAGGGGAGGGAATTCTTTTTATTTAAATAAAGGCTTAGGATAAAATGGTTAGCCCATAGAATATAATTGAATAAATGATAGAATTAGGATTTGATCAAGGAAATTGATTTAATTGAAAATGTTGATTTAAAATATTGATTCAAGAAATTGATAAATTGAAGAATGGGGCCCAAAGTCTAGGCGACCATTTTAGGGTGCATACATTTGCCCCTCTTTGACTAATGTGAGATAGATTTGGGATCACATGTAGTCAAAGAATGAAGTTGAAATGTGAGATCAATTTTGGATCACAAAACAACCTAGACATGTGTTCAACAGATGGGAATACATCAGGACAAAGATAAGTTGATTGAAAAAGACAAGGCCAACACCCCTGTAAATAGGTAATTGTCAAGTCTCAAGCAAGGTTGCCCCAAGCAAAGCAATTGATAGGATTGATAAAGTTGAATCAAGGATTGAATTTTGATAGGTACTGCCCCTCATGATTGAAATTGAAATGAGATAGAGGAGAAACAAAAAATTGATAAATTTGATCAAATTGAACAAAAAATAAGGTTCTTGATGTAAGATGAAAGATATAAGGATGATAGAACAAAGGTAGATCATTAAGCATGAAATATTATGCCCCAAGGTTGAATTAGAAGAAAAGAAGTGGGATGAAAGTGAATGGAAGATAGAAGTTTGGAAGAGGTGAAAAGAAATGGAGAGAAGAAAGAGAATTTTCCTCAAGAAAGAGAATGCCTCAAAATCAATCAACTGTTTAAGACAGAAAATTTTGATTGAGATCACGAAAGAAGATAAGGAAATGAAGATCAAAATGTGACCACAGTTGATTAAAAGTCCAAAAGAAATATGAAGGAAAATCTCTCTCCATATGCAAGATGCAAGACTAAACTAACATGAACTTAAGAATGCAAGCTACTATGAAAAGTGGTTTACTTGGAAGGTCACAAAGCCATTAGACTCTAATAATCATCATCAAGCTTTATTGGTAGTGTCACAAGATCATACAATACATACTAGTATAACTATGTGAATCTGAATATGATCTGTATCAAATACGTATGTGGGAATCCCACCTAGGCATCAAAGACATTTAGGCCAAGATGACTAGTGCAGTGAGGTTCCCTAAGTTTAGTATAGCAAGATTATGCTTGTATCGAGACACAAGAAAGTCAAGATGACTACAAGCATGCACTTGTGAAAAAAAGTCAAGGATAATACAATGTAGATCCTAATGTCAAGTGGAACAAGCATAAATGCTCATGAAAGTTAAGATCAACAAAATATACCCACAAGAAGAAAACAAATAAAACATTTCCTCGTGCCCCCAGTCTTCTAGCCATGCATCATCGAAAACTATTAGGGAGAGAACACTCATCAAAGAAACCATCATAGACAACACACAATGAAATAAAGTCAAACAAGTCTCGGTGAGTCAAGTGTTTAAGTGCCTGTGTGTAGGTCATAGAGTCAAACTTTGAGTATCACATCTGCCAGTGGAACATATTGTATCATTGCTAGACTGTGGGTAAGATATTTGATAAGTGTTGAGAAAGACTAGACATTAGGGCAGTGTTGAAAAACACAGCTGGGGTGGTGTTGAAAAACACCATTTGCAAGGTGTCCTAAAGACTAACGCATCCAAGAGACCAAAGCTAACACAGTTATGCCCCCTAGACAAAGATAAAGACTAATTCCAAACCAAGGCAACAAGGACAAGGCATGATGGAGAAAGGCTAAGTGTGTGCTAAGAAACAAGGGTGCAAAGGCCTCAAGTAGCGCCTGTTTCCAAGTTTTCACCACTTGACAGATTTTTTGATTTTTTCAATTTTTTTGTATTTTTGCTACCAAGGTGCCTATTTCCAGATTTTCACCAAGGTACTTTTTCTATTTTTTTGAATTTTTGTAATTTTTTTATTTTTTTATTTTTTTTTATATATATAATTTTTTTTTGAGATACATCAAAGCACCTATTGCTAAGTTTTCACTAAGATGGTCATTTTTTCAAGACATTTTTCAATTTTTAGAATGTTTAACAATATATCATTTTTTTGGATTTTTTTCATGATCAATAAGTATGTATAAGGAATGCCCCCAGACATAACAAGCATCAAACCTTATCCTCCATTTTTAGGACATTTTCCAATTTTTAGAATTTTTAACAATATATCATTTTTTGGATTTTTTTCAAGATCAATAAGTATGTACAAGGAATGCCCCCAAACAGAACAGGCATCAAACCTTATCCTCCATTTTTTAGGATATTTTCCAATTTTTAGAATTTTTAACAATATATCATTTTTTGGATTTTTTTTAGGATCAATAAGTATCTACAAGGAATGCCCCCAGACAGAATGAACATCAAACTCCCAAGCAAGATCACAATGTGTAGTCTCAATGTCTAGGAAGGTGGAGGACAAGAGGGATTAGCAAGATGGTAGAAGAGATGGAAGACAAGAGAATGAAGGAGAATGAAGGGAAGAAATCATCAAGGTCAAACTCCTCAAGAGTACCCAAGCTAGGAAAAATTGTCATGTAAAGCACATTTGGACAAGCAATGAAAGGCCAGCATAGGATAAGTCACAAAAAGCATAATGAAAAATAAGGAAAAGATGCAGTCCAAAAGAGTAGACATGTCAAGAGGCTTCATAGCATCGTATTTTACTCTTTTTTATTAGATCAAGACCAAAGGGGAAAAGGATAGAAAAAGGCTAGAATGAATGGAGGAAAATAAATATGAAAGCTAAACATGAATGGAATGAAAACAAGATCATCGTAAGATAGCTCACAAGATAGCCAAATATTCGGGTATAGGTCAACATTGTCAAGATCAAAGAGAGAAGACGGAATGGATGAAATATGTAGAAGAACTATGCATGATGCCTAATTGCCAGGTTTTCATCACAGTACTTATCCAAGACACCACAAGGGAGTGGTTTTCACCATAGGATGAATTTATTTCTCTTTACTTTTGCTACCATGGTGCCTGTTTCCAGGTTTCCACCAAGGCACATTTTCAATTTTTTTCTTTTTTCTTTTTTTGTTTTCTTTTTTCATTTTTTTTAAAAAAATTTATTTTTTTTGGAAGAAGGCAAGATTTTTAGATAATTCTCCTTGAAAGAATAAACCATGATATGCCAAAGATTCAAAATGATATATTCAAAGATGCGGATAGGGAAAGGAAGATGGAATAGAAAAATGGAGGATAAGGTTTTATGTAAAGCGAGTGAGGTTTGAAGATAGGAGGAATAGGCAAATGAGGAAAAATGATAGAAGGTAGAAGGATAATGAATAGAAGGATTGTGAAAGGGTAGATAGAAAGGAAGGCAAGATCAACTTCAACACACACCTTGAAGGGTGGCAAGAGGATGGAGGAAACATGAATGAAGGAATACGTGAAGGAATATGGTGAATGGATAGCAGAAGTTATAGTTTAGGCGCATGGAATGGAAGAATATTTTTGGAAGAAGATGAAGTGGAAGCCTTTGGAAGCTCGAATGTCAACTTCACTTGTTGCTCAACATTAGACTCTTTCAAGAGAGACTTTGGAATCCATATAGCCGTAGGCTTTTCATTTCTTTTTGATGATTTAGAGAGAATATTTTTAATGATGGATTTTGGAACCCATATTTGTCTTGTAGTTTTTTTATTAGATATCTCTTTTGACTTTATACCTCCATGTCAATTAGAGGAGACATGGCGATCTTCTTTTTTTGATGGATTCTTGTATTGCTTCTTTTTCTTGTATTTAACATTCAATTTAATTCCAAAAGACTTGGGACTTGTGGAAGAAGGAGGATATGACTGGTTTAGATGGGTGGGTGGATGAAAAGGATTCAAGGGTATGCATCTACGTTGATCTAGAGGAAAGATAGGAGATGGAGAGATGTAAGGACCCAAGATGGATGATGAATTAGGAGAGTTAGGAGGGGAAAGTGAAGGGACATAAGGGCCCAAGATGGAAGGAAGACGTGAATCCCTTAGTATTGGTGGAGGAGGTCCAAGGATGGATGTGGAAGATGAAAAAGGATAATCAATAAGTTCATCAACATCTATATGAAAACCAAGGACATCAGCATCTTTAGAATGAGCATTAGGATTTGCAATAGGATCATGAACATCTTGAATAAGAGAAACTTCTTTGATAGGATTGTTCGAAGCTTGCAAAGACTTAGGAAGAGTAGAAAGTGGAAGCAAACATGGAGTGTTAGAATGAGAAGATGGAAGACTTTGATCTTGACAAGGAGCTTTGGATAGCATAAGCGTATAATTTTTCTCTTGATTTTTAATAGGCTTAACATTGGAAGTAACAACACTATTTTTAATAACCTTAATTAAAGTATCATATTTGGAAAGCGCAAGTGTAGTAAGGTTATTTTGATTGTCAATAAGCTCAATAGTGTAAGTAGTAGCTTGATCTTGCTTAGGAGAAGACTTAAGACATGGTGGAATGAATGAGAAAGGGCATGCAGGATCAAAAGAACCATGAAATAGATAAGAGACATCATGAAAAAGATTGGATGACATGGAGGGTTCTTGATCTTGATCTTGCTTTATGTTCTTTTCTTTATCATTTTTAGAGTCCTCTTGACATGGAGCCACTTCTCAGGACAAGGAAGCATGTTGGAATTGTATGGAAGACTTTGGAAGGGATAGTGAAGGACTAGCTGAAGTAGGCATTGTAGCATATAAAGGCTTAGGCTCTTTACGTTTAGCATTATTGAAAGTATTTTCAGCCAAGTGAAGGTTAGCTTGAGTTTCTTTAAGAGGTAGCCCTTGAGGATAACTATAGGGAAATGCATGAAAAGTATTAGGACTTTTGTTGGATGAAGGATTTGTGAAAGATTTGAAAGACTCGAAAGCTTTAGGAGATGTATGGGTATTGGAGGAAGTAGGGGGTGGAAGGGAACCATCACAAGACAAAGGTTCAACATTAACATAATCTTTCTTGAGAGTGTAATCTTTATCTTCAGCATGGGAGTTCTTAGAGGAGAGATTCTTATAGTATTTTCATTTATAATTAGCATGGTGAGCTTTCTCTTCCTCAATAGAAGTAGATGTATCATCTAGGTATTGTTCATAGAAATCATCAAAATCTCTTTCAAAATTAGAGTCATATGGATCACCATCACAATCTATCAAATGTGATGACCCATTTCTAGTAAGCATGAGCACATGATGAGGAGGACCCTTAGGAATAGAGGTGTCATAGGTATCACTACATTGTCCATCATCATAGTCATCATAGTCATCATAGTCATAAAAGATGAGTGTGTCACTCTTCATGGAAGAGGTATCACAAGGGATATCATATTTCTCATCATGGTATGTATTGAGAAGAGAAGTAAGACTCTTGGGAGAAGTAGAAGAGGAACAAGATCATGAAGAAGAGGAAAGTAAAGACCTAGTGGAGGAAGAAGACTTGGATAATGAAACATACGAATAATCTCTAGAAGAGTCATGGTAAGATTTGGAAGATGAGGAAGGATGAGAAGAATTAGAAGATGAAAATTTTTTGGAAGAAGGAGGTCATGACATGATCATGTCTATGATCCTAGCAAAGGCATCTGATTCATTCGACTTTTCTATTATTTTTGTTATAAGTTTATCACCCATGAGATATCTAGGACTATTAGAGGAATGAAACTCTTCAAATTGAGCAATGAGTTTGAGATCATCTATTTTCAAGAGAGGTTCCATAACAAGATAGTTGAAATTCATGATTCTAGAAAAGGAGGAATCAATCATGGAAGTGATAGAAGAGATGAATAGAAGAAGGTAAGACTAGATAATAAGAGGAAAAGAATCACGAAGATGTGAAGATTTTCCCATGGGAGTGGAAGACTAGAAAAACATTAGAAATATGGAAGAAAGAAGACCAAGAGTCATTTTGTGCAACTTGATATCATTTACATTCATTTGGATGTTGAGAAATATGTCATAGCACCTAAGATCTAACCTGAACTAACCAAGGAAGACTAGAAAGGACACAAATCAACTTTGGGTTGTAGACAATAGTAAGATAATAGGATGACTCTGTGCAATGGTTCACAGGGTAGCAAAATGATACAATTTTCCCAAATGATATTTTGCACAAAGCAGTGTGATAGTTTCCAGGCAGTTGATGCGATAATAACCAGGCAGGTCGTTTGACAGTCATGCAGTATCATACGATATTTTACTAGTGAGTGTAAAAATCTTAGTTTTGAAGGTAATTTGGCTAAAGTTGCAGGTTGCTAATCTCAATTTCTCAATTTCAAACATAGGAATAGCAAAAAATAGATAGGTTTGCAAATAGTAAGTGATCAAACATGTCATAAAACACTTGAGCAAGGGAAAAAGAAACCTTGTCAAGACATGCACTTGGGATATAAAAATAGAAATCCTATGAGCACTACCATGATGTTTAATATTCAAGAATGTTTACACGGGTAGATCACAGTGAAGACAAATCAAGCACTTACTAGCCTAGAAATACAAAGGCTCAATACTCAACAACTTGGCCCACACTTGATGTCCCATTGCCTCACACAAAGTGGTTGCCCATAATAGATATTGACTTTGTCGTGGAAGTGCCAATGACACAACCAAAGGAACATAAATGGTGAGTGATCTTGGGGTGATCCGGGTTAGTCCACTAGGATTGATCCTTGCACCAAGATGTTGAGTGGAAAAATTGGGTGGCTTCTATCTATGATTCATAATAAGGGCTTCCATTCATAATACCCCTCTTGCTCCCCAAAGGGACTCCTTACCTTGTGGCAAGTAATGGACCTCATGGCCACAAGAGTACCTTAAGAATTCTTGCTTAGCATTTTCCTCATGGTCACAATAACACAAGTACTCATGCCAAGTGATGACAAGTACTACATCTACCAAGGTTTTGTGTCCTTGATAGCCTTGATTTTATAGTGGGTTAGAATAGCTCAGTATTAGCTTGTCCCCACTTGAGTCGTTTGTCTTGATTGCTCAAGAGCAAGTCCGCTAAAGGATTTTAAACTAAACAAGAAGTGGATTAACCTTTGAGGGTCAAGATTTCTAGTTCACCTCAAGGGTGAAGAGCATACTCTCCTCTCTCAAAAATCTTTCCCAAACACACCAAGCAATGTTCAATTAGCCTCTTACTTTCAAAATCTAAAAGTGGGTAAGGATTTTTGGTTCACCACAAGGGTGAAGAGCATACTCTCCTACCACCAAAAGACTCCTACAACAAGATATTAAGTGCCTAAGGAAATGAAGAACTAGTATATGCCACACTTAAAATGAAAGCAATGAACAAGCACTTGATTTGTTTTTATGCTTTGGGTAGCCCTACAAGAAAGGATTAGTAGCCCTTGTGCATTTGAAGCTTTGACATGCATTCTTTTTGGCAAATATTCAAGCAATGAGAGCACACCTACAAGCACAACTTGTTATCCCCGCAAAGGTTAGCACAATAAAATCAAGTATAATCTACAAATTAAACTCAGTCTTAACACAACAACTCAAAACCAGCAAGAAAACAACCAAATCTTGCAAAGAAAGCATCAAAATCAATCACTGCCAGGCTCGAACGATAGTTCTGTCAGAAAAAGTTTCATACTACACTTTGCAGTATAGTGGTGCTACACTTTTTTTCTGTGCTACACTTAGCACTACTTCCATGTGACATGATGTTATATAGCCATGTGACAGTTTATGTATGGTAGTACGATAGTTTTTGTCAGCAAAATTTTGTACTACACTTTGCAGTATAGTGGTGCTACACTTCTATTTTGTGCTACACTTAGCACCACTTCCATGTAACATAATGTTATATGTCCAAGTGACAAAGTTCTATATGGGCGTACGATACTTTTACTAGAAAAGTATTGCATGGATATGTAAAGAATTATCATATGATACTAGAAGACTGTCATACGATACTCTGTTAGAAAGAACAAAAAAATAGCAAAAACAACAAGAAAAATAGTGATGAAAAAATTAATGGAAATGCAAGAAAAGAGAGACAAAAAATAGTTGTTCTGCCCCACGATGGGTGCCAAAAATGTACACTCAAAATGTGCACTTCTCTAAGTCATTACTTACAAGAGAATCTATGGATTGGAAACCTTGAGAAAGTGACCTAGAGCTCCCTAGGCATGGAGTCACAAGGGTGTTGAAAATTCTCTCAGCTAGAGCTATTAAGCCTATAACCTTGCTAGTAAACCATTCAATGAGAGATTCAAAGAGACAAGGACAAGAATGCTAATATCTTCAAGAATATAAATAGAAATGCAATGCTATGCTATGCTAGAAATGAAGAATGAAACTAAGCTATGGAAATGAAAGTATTACAAGCCTTTCCTAATTAAACTAGGTGAGTTAAGCTAGAACATGAAAGGAAAGTAAACTAAAATGCCATGAAAGCTAAGCTAGAATGCAAGAAGATCTCCAAAGCTCCAAAGTCACCAAGAAATCCTATAGCATAAGATTAGTATGAAAGAATGGATCCTTTGAATGAGAAAAGAGCTCTCCTTTTAAAGATAAATGGACCATAGAGATTAAGAGGCAAAAGATTTGATCAAGGGTGGAGTTTGAAAGAGAGATCAATCCATGTGCAAAAGTATCCTCCAATGAGAAATAAGTGTTGACTTGTGAACCTCATGTGAGACAAAAAGGCCTTTTCTCCTTTTTATAAAATAGGAATAATGCTTTATTTGTGCAACTTAGGATAAGAGGAAAGTGGGGGCTTTTTATTTAATAAAAAGGGAGGGAATTCCTTTTATTTAAATAAAGACTTAGGATAAAATGGTTAGCCCATAGAATATAATTGAATAAATGATAGAATTAGGATTTGATCAAGGAAATTGATTTAATTGAAAATGTTGCTTTAAAATATTGATTCAGGAAATTGATAATTTGAAGAATGGGGCCCAAAGTCTAGGTGACCATTTTAGGGTGCATATAGGAAGTATATAGCACAAGAAGTCTCAACAGGATGGTGATAGTAGGTGGACACAGTGAGAACCACTAGTGACTAACACGAGAGATAGTCTCAAGGAAAAAATTGGAGTTCTAATGAAGTATCAATAGGAAGACATAGTGAGAACCACTGGTGACTGATACGAGAGATCCTTAAGAAGAGAGATCTAACAATGAATGCAACATCAGCAGGCAGACATAGTGAGAACCACTAGTGACTGATCTACGAGAGATCCCCAAGAAGAGAGATTCAAGTGATAGCTAGGTATCAACAAGAAGACGCAGTGAGAACCACTGGTGACTGATACATGAGAGATCCTCAAGGAGAGAAATCTCAATAATAGCTAGGCATCAGTAGGAAGACATGGTGAGAACCACTAGTAACTAATGCAAGGAAAATCCTCTAAAAATGATTGGATAATGCCCCCTAGACCAGGAAGGTGCCCCAAGTGTGACCAGTTTCAATCCATGTAGAGTCAAGAAAAATCTTAAAGATAACTAAGAGTGAGTGCGTCATGAGCTAGCAAACTAAAGCAGGAAAGCAAGAGCTAAGCAATGCCACAATAGGTATAGCATTGGGGAACAAGAGGTGCTTGTTTACTAGTTTTTCACCATCTTGGTAGAGATTCTATTTTTGCTACCATGACCCATGTTTTCTAGGTTTTCATTAGTGGCACATTTTTTCTTTTTCAATTTTTTTTTGTACTTTTCTCTTTTTTTATTTTTTTTTGTATTTTTTAATTTTTGTATTGTTTTTAAATTATTATCAAGGTGCCTGTTTACTAGATTTTCACTAGGATAATAGATACATCAAAGCACCTATTTACCAAGTTTTCACTAAGATGATCATTTTTTCAGGACATTTTGCAATTTTTAGGATTTTTTCAGAATAAAGTATGTACAGGAGCACACAGAGAATGTCTCACTTGTAGAATCTTTTCAGGTGCAGAGTGTTTATTAGCTCTTTGAGTTGTTCTCCCTCAGTAGTAGAGATTTGGTAAGCACCAGACCCAAATGCTATAGTGATAATGTATGAACCAATCCAGTTTGGTTCAAACTTTCCCTTCTGGATCCGATGTTGTTGATTTTTGGGGTTTTCTCTCAGGATGAGATCACCCACTTGGAATTCCCTTGGTCTAACTTTCTTATTGTAGCTCTTAGACATTATCTTCTAGTATGCTCTTAGATGATCAAATGCCACTTCTTGATGTTCATCCAGTAACTCTAGCTCTTGTAACCGAGATATTCTAATGTCTTCATCAGTAATGAGGTTCTTTAGAGAGACTCGCAATGTAGGAATCTTGACCTCAATAGGCAACACAGCATCTATGTTGTAGAGTAAGGAAAAGGGCATAGCCCCTATTGGAGTTTGAATGCTTGTTCTATAGGCCCATAAAGCTGGAATAATTTGGAGGTGCCAATCTCTAGCAGATTTGTGAACTATTCTGTGCAGGATCTTGAGGATCATCTTGTTGGAAGCTTCTACCTGTCCATTACCCTGGGGATAATAGATCGAGGACTAATGCTAAATGATTTTAAACTTAGTACATAATTCCTTTAGATCCTTTTTCTTGAACTTCCCCCCATTGTTAGTGATTATTGAGGAGGGTACACCATATCTACAGATGATGTAATTTGGTATGAATCTTGTGATAGACTTGCCATCAACTATGGCTAGAGGCATAGCCTCAACCCATTTGGTAAAATAGTTTGTAGTTGTGATAATGAACTTGTGTCCTCTTGAGGAAGATGGATGTATCTGACCCACCAAATCAAAATCCCATTGTTGAAATGGCCAGAAACTGATGAAAGGAATGAGCTCCTTGGTGGGAACGTGAATCAAATTTCTATGAAGTTGACACTGTTTGCAAGATTTGGCATATTTTATAGCTTATTTTTCCATATATAGCCAGTAGTAACAAGCTCTAATAATTTTATGAGCTAATGTCAGACCGCTCAAATGAGAACCACATATGCCTTCATGCACCTCAGCTAATGCACATTTGGACTCATCGAGTTCTAGACACCTAAGGAGGGTATTGTCTAGACCTCACCTATACAAGTCATTGGCTAAAATGACATATTGTGAAGCACTGTGGATTAGGTGAAATTTTTTGTTTCAAGTATAAGTGTCTGGAATAATTTGGTCTCAAAGGTAGGAGTAGATATGATGGTAGTGAGATGAATCATGTCCAATGACTGAATAGATCATCTTGGATTTAGGGGTATTGTAGGCTGGGTAGCGTAATGTCTCCACCTGGAATTCATGTTTGAAGTCATTTTCTAGCATTTGTAGCATGGAAGCAAGAGTGGCCATGGCATCAGCTTCTTTATTATCTGCTCTTGGAATCTTCTAGAAGGTAATGTGTGCAAAGTACTTTTTCAGATCATCAACCATTCATTTATAAGGCACCAAATTTTCATCCTTTGTTTGATATGTGTCATTGACTTGATTGATAACCAATTGTGAGTCTCCAAAAACCTTAACTTCATCCACACACCATTCAATAGATATCTTCATGCCATTGATTAAAGCTTCATATTTAGTGATGTTATTTGTGCAAGAGAACAACATCTTATATGCCTTTGGTAAAGAGTATCTCTATGGTGTGACAAATAGTATTCCAACACCTAATCCTTGCTGGGTGAAAGATCCATCTAAGAACATGTTCCATGTTTGATGTGTGAGAAGCATGATAGATTCATCTGGAAACTCAATTTTCAATGGTTGATGATCCTTGAGAGGAGCTTCTGCCAACTGATCCATGATTTCTTGTCCTTTAGTAGCTTTTCTCTCTACATACTCAATGTCAAACTCACTGAGTATAATGACCCATTTTACCAGTCTGCTTGTGAGGGCAACTTTGCTGAGTAAGTATTTTAATGGATCAATTTTAGCAATGAGTCTTGTAGTGTGAGAAATCATATAGTGTCATAATTTCCATGAAGCAAACACCACTACTATACAAGCCTTTTCAATGACTGAATAGTTCATCTCATAAGAGACCAGAGTTTTGCTGATGTAATAAATGGCTCTTTCCTTATTATTTTGGTCTTCTTGAGCTAGTAGTGCACCCATAGATGTGTCTGTAGCTGAAATATAAAGGATTAGTGGCTTCCCATGAATGGGAGGCATCAATATTGGTGGATTTGCAAGGTATTGTTTGATTTGAGTGAGCCCTTTGTCACATTCTTCATTTCATTCATAAGTCAAACCTTTATGTAGAATTTTGGTGAATGGTTGTGACTTATCGGCTAGTTGTGCAATGAAGCACCAAATAGATTGTAGTCTACCTTGAAGTCCTCTCATCTGACTGATGTTCTTTGGTGGAGGAATCTCCATGATAGCTTGAACTTTCTTAGGATCTACCTCTATGCCCTTAGTAGATATGATATAACCCAACAATTTTCTAGAAGTGACACCAAATGCACACTTTTTTGGAATGAGTCTGAGACTGAATTGTTCCATTCGATCTAGTATAGGACCTAGATCTGCAAGATGTGTTTTCTACTACATACTTTTAGCCAAAGTGTCATCTACATAGTCTTCCATTGTTTTGTGCATCATGTCATGAAATATAGTAGTGACATCTCTTTGATATGTAGCTTCGACATTTTTAAGGCCGAAGGGCATGACATTCCAACAAAAATTTCCCCAAGTACATGTGAAGGCTATCTTTTCTTGGTCTTCTGGCACAATTTTTATTTGATTATAACAAGAAAAGCCATCCATTAGAGAGTACATTTGGTACCCAGCTATCATGTCGACTATCATGTCAATATTGGGTAATAGAAAGTCAACTTTAGGATATGCTTTACTTAGGTCTCTGAAGTCTATACACATGTAGATAGATTTATCATGCTTTGTAACTAGAACAATATTAGAGATCCACTATGCATAGTCAATAGCTCTGATGAAACCAGCTTTGAGAAGTTTTTCTAGCTCAACCTTGACTAAAAGTGCCACATGTGGATGCATCTTTCGAAGCTTTTATTTGACAAGCTTAATGCCTAGTGCAATAGACAGATGATTCATGATTAGATTGGGATCCAATCTAGGCATATTAGAGTAAGTCCATGCAAAATTAGTTTTCTTGCTTCCAAAGAAATTAGTGAACTCTTCTTTCTCTTCCATAAATAGTGACTATGTCAAATGAATGATTTGCAGTATAGCTTTCGTACCCAAATTTACTGGCTGTGTTGGCTCAATCAATATTGATGATCTCTCTTGAAAATGACTGGGAAGTTTATCAAGTATCTCATCCTTGGGCACCTTAGAGAAGTTTTCACCCTTGGATACATCTTTTATTTTTACTTTTTTCGGCTCTAACACTGCCACAATGTGGTTTTGACCATCAGAGCACCTATTCTTTTTTCTTTTAATTTTATGACTAAGATACTTGATATCAGCTTCAGTCATGTTGATACTATCTTCACTGGTGGAGAACATTACAGGTTCAACAGTTTTGAGATAATAGGCAAGAGTGTAGTCATTATGGAACATAAAGAATTTTCTAGATGGAGAGGGAGAGTTCCAGTCGATGAGTTCAGGATTTTGGAGTGAAAGAGAAGTGGCAGGTTCAAGTGCATTCATAGTATAGCCATCGAAACCATGGACAAGTAAGTCAAGACCTAGAGCAATCTCATCCAAAGGTGTCTTTGATTCCTCTCAAGTCCTTATAGTAGAAGTAGAGGGAATGTTAGTGTTAGTAGATTCACACTTGGTCATCCTAACACTAGACCCTTCACCTACTTTGAAAAGGTTTTCATACACATGAACAAGATCTATGTCTTTATCAAAAGTTGCATTAGATAGAGAATCAAACTCATATTCATGTGAGTCGGTAATGCTTGATATGGGAATTCCATCAACACTGGTTGTACCATTTGACTCATTTTCAACTCTTGTGACATTGATGGCTTGTTGAAGTTGATCTTGTTCAAACAGCTTTTGGAAATGTGGTGGTATGTACCGTTCACCCTGAAAATTAGGATTAGCCATTTGCTGCTTTCCATTGGTCATATGTGAATCGGTGCACTAAAGCAGTGTCATCAAAATAACTATCAGTCTCTACCAGATGGATAGGTATAATAGGTTCATTTGGTCCTTCAAATAATGTAGAAAAATCTAGAGGAATGGGATAGGGAAAGATATCCTCATCTGAGCTATCCTCTGGATTCGCAATTGTGGTAGTATCTTCAAATTCTACCTGGAATTGTGGTTATGGCTCTGGCTCTAGTACAAACTTGTTAATCCCTAGATGAAATGTGATTTTCTTGAAGCCTATACCTGTGGTGTCCTTGGTTCAACAACTTTTGGCTTCAATTGGTTCAATAAAACCATTATCATTCACCCCTATAGGACCACTCCCTTTATAGCTAAAGCACTTCATGAGCTTGAAACCTTCACTATTTGGTTCATGTGATATATCACAAGAAGGAGTGATTTGTTCATATGTATTTTTCTCTTTGTAAATCCAAGTTATAATAGCTCTTTCCTCATCTTCATCCTCTAGTGGTGTTGTGGCCTTGGCAAAGGCACCATTATAGACTATTTGGTGAGAACAAGCACAAGGTTTGTTGTTCTTAGAGGGTCTCCCATAGGAATGTGGAGATAGAGGTAGAGCTACTAATGATAACATAGGTTCAATTTGATACCCTCCCATGCCTGTATCGTTAAACTTTAGAGTCTGTTCCATTTCTTTGAGTTTGGCATCATAGAATTCAGTGGACTCTCTATTAGATGGGACAAGACTGTCTGCAAATTGCATGAGTGTGTTGCAAGAATAGTTGGTATTGGCAGGAACTATCACTTCTGCATCATGGAATGGGAACTTGATACATTGGTGATATGTGGATGGAACTGCCCACATTTCATGGATCCATGGTCTACCCAACAATATATTATATGTCATAGGAATATCTAGAACTTGAAAAATGACATCTCTTTCAATAGGTCCAACTCGGATTGGTAGCACAACCAGACCTTTGGATTTGTATTATTCTTCATCATATGCCTTAATGGTGATTTTCTTATGGACATCTATGCAATCTTCATCATAGGCTAATTGGGTGAGCAACTTAGCAGAGAAAATATTGAGGCCAGCACCATTGTCAATGAGGACGCGATAGATGCTCTTTGGACCTATCATAACTTCTATATGCAAAGGAGAATTGTGTTGTTGGCTCAGTGAATGGTCATCTTCTTTAGAAAAGGACAAATAGTGAGGTGAGGTCAGGTGACCCACCATGGATTGAAACTGATCAAGATCCAAATCTTTTGGGATGTTTTCCTTGGTGAGGGCTTTATCTAGAATCTCCCTATGAGTAGGTGAGATCTTCAATAGCTCAAAGATAGTGATCTAAGTGTTGGTACATTGTAGCTGGTCTAGAATACTATAATTAGTCATGCTAGGTGTAGCAACTAATTTTGAGTTCTTCTTGGTAGGACCAATAACATCTTTATCTGCAAGTTGCTTTGGTGTGGATGTAGAAGGGTTGGGACCCTTAGTGGTGATTTTTGCATGAGAGCAAGTAACAATGTTTGCACAATCCTAAGATGATTCAGGTTTGGAAAAATGAGACCCAGGGCCTCACAAGACAAATGGAGTCTTAGGCTTAGGAGCATCCTCACTCCCCTTGATAGTAATCACATCGCAATACTCAAACTCAACAGGTTCAACCATGTTAATGACATTGTTGTTGGTAGTGTATGTGTAGTTAACCTTAGCATTGGTGTTCTTAGTCTTGGAAGATTCACCTTTCTCATGAGGAGGAAAGGGATCTTTAAATTCCTGATGATCTAAATTCTTGTTATGGTTGTCCACAACAATGTCAGCATTGTTAATCAAATCTTGGACCTTATGGCATAGCTGGAGACAAGTAGAAGTCTTATGACCCTTGTTTTGGTGATAATCATAGTATGCATTGTCATTCCACCAATGAGGTCATGGTTGTGGATCATAGAGACACTTTTCCAAAGGAGTGAGTATCTGGTTTTGCACGAGAGTCTTATAAACCACATCAAGGGGTTCTCCTAAGGACGTGAACTCATGCTTGGGACTAGATTCCCAAGGCTTGTTTTTAGTGAATCTCAAAGGCTACTGAGTGTGCATTGTAGCCTTTTCAATAGCTTTGACCACCTGTATACTAGAGGAAATATTGAAAATAGATTTCACAGGCTTAGGGGTCACATTGTCAACCACTCCATCATTTACAACATCTCTATTCTTGTTGACAAACTTCCCTTTATCTTTGTTTAAGGAGGAAGTCCCTTGTCTGTTATCTTTTTGCAAAGTCAACTCTCATTTCTTGATCATAAATGCTTCTATTCACATAGCTTGTTTAATCATGCTATTGAAGGTTAGGGGACCTTGTAATTATACTTGATATCCAAAATCTGGGATAAGATTGTCCAAAAATATGTCGAGTCTTTCAGACTAGATAGTAATTTGTGAGGATATTTTGTACATAGTTGTCTCCATCTCTGGAGAAATGCCAAGAAAGGCTCCCCTTGTCACTATTTTAGATTATAGAGATCTTGGATATTAACTAGATGCTAAATATTGTGGGAGTAATGCTGGATAAATAGATTAGCAATCTTGTCAAAAGATTTGATTCCAATGGGTAACCGAGAAAACCACTCCATAGCTAGTCCACCCAAGATATGTGGAAAGAGGTGCATAAGATACATCTAATCATCTATGAACTCCATGGATAGAGCACTGAACTCCCTCAAGTGATCTTGGGGATCAGTAGTTCCAAAGTATTTGTCATATTTAGGCAGCTCTACACCTTTGGGAAAAGGTGGCATGTGAAGGCTCTTATCAAAGGGGAAAGGATAGATGCTTTCCATTTTGAACTATTGTACTAGTTTATCCTTATCCTTTGCAAGTTGGATAATTGGGTTTTTCATGTTTTGGATAATCTTTTGCAACTTAGCGGTCTCAGTCTCTTCTTCTTTGGCCACAAGCATCTCGACTTGGTAGTTTGGGGGTAATTTGGCCCCTTGTTTGGCCAGCTCAAGAAAGTATTTCTCCTTCTCTTCTAGAAGGAGGATCTCCATCATCTTGATAAGACTCTTGTTGGCTTTTTCAGCATCTATGTCATTTTGGGTTATCCTCTCATCGTCATTACCAAGAATCTCATAAATGCTCGGGACTTGATCTTGACTCTAGTCATGTGGAGGGGGGCGATAGTGATATGGTTGTTGGTTGCCTTGAGATTTATTTTGAGATTGGTCTTGATTTTGATCATTTTGGGATTGATCATAACATTGATCATTTCAAGATTTACCAGGATGTTGGTTGTTTTGAGACTGCTCATGAGTTTTGTTGTATTGGCCCAGTTGGAAGTCGAAATGAAATGGGTCTCCCATCTTATCAATGTGGGATTGTGTAGTGAGTGCAAACTCAGTAAAATGATATGAATGATGATGAAAGGGCATGGCTAGGGTAACCTTTGGCATGTTAACAGGATCAAAAGGGTCGGTAGGTTCAAGGGGGTCAATAGGATTAATTCTAGAAAGTGACCCTTCAGAGTTTTGGTGATCTTGGGACAGTGGGTTATGTTGTTCTTGAAACAATAATTCAAGTTGTCTTTGAAATAAAGGATTATAACACTCCTGGGACACTAGAGATGGGGATTGAGATGGGTTGTCTTTCAATGTGCTCAATGAAGAGGAACTTGAGGATCCCTCACAACACTCAAATTGGATAATGGGTTTGAAATGACCTATTTCTTGATTACAAGGTTTACCTCTAGCTTGTCTAATACCACAGGTAGGGAATGTGTTGCCACTTCTAGTCTTGATAGGAATAGATAAAAATGTAATGAGAGAGGACTTGGGATTATGCTATAACTTTGTCTCTAGGAATAGTGAAAAAGGAGATAAGAGGCTAGAACAGCCAAGATGTGAAATGCACCTGACACGAATCGTCAAGAGTGTGGCTAGAACAACTAAGATGTGACTATCACATCACAAGATACAAAAGCACAATAAGATAGGATAAATAACAGAGAGATAATACAAGTTTAAGAAGTAATTGTTCAATTTGCAGCTCGAGACACTCAGTTTCAAATAGTGAACAATAGGAGAACAGGAAAATAGACATCAAACAAAAATCAGATTAGGCAGAAAATTCACTAGTCAATGGGAAATAGCTTGCTATTTTGGAAATTAGGGTATAGGCTTGCACAAGGAAGTGCTGGTTCACTTGAGGAAATGCCAAACTTTGCATGAGAAAATGCTGGCTCGTGCAAGGGAATAAATAATTTTTAAAAATCTCATTTAGTAAAAGAGCAGGCTTCGACAAATCGACACAATTTTTGAGATAAAAGTCAAATTTTGAGACACAATGTGGACTTTTCTCTGATAGAATTTCTAGTTTTTAGATAGTTTCAGGATAGTTTGAATGTTGCAAGAAATTGTTTACAAGCATGAAGTTTTAGATCAAGCAATAGTGATGCAAGAAGAATTCGCAAATAGTTTTACCAAGGACAAAGCAACTTGGTAGAATCATGGGAGTCTTTGTTTAATCATGATGGATAGTTTAAGACTCAAAACAATCACTTAATTATCCCTACAAAAAAATGGTAGAGAAGACAAAATCTATCACAACTTAAGTGCATGCGTTCACCTCACATAGCCATGTCACCCCCTAGAGGGCACCTGTATTTTTGGTGTTTCCAAGGACTCAATAGTATATGTTCAAAGGTTACCCTTGAAGCAGGGGCCAGTGTCATATACCACCTTCAAACATCTAGGTGCATGCCTATGGTGAGAATCTAGGGGAGAGATTCTTCCCACTCCCCGCGCAAAGATTATGTCTCCTTTCAGAGGTGATCTAAGTAGGAAACTAACTAAGGAATTTTTTAGTGGGCTTCCATTCATACTAACCATCACTTCCCCTAATACAGGGCTAGGGCCTCATAGCCACACCAATACCTAAAAGTCATACACCCCCGCAAATAGGGCTAGGAGCGGCACCGCTCAGTACAACAAATGAAGCTTTCTCAAGATGATAGTCAAAATCAAGAGAAAGAAGTTAACATGGCTTTGGAGTCTTTAGAATCAACAAAGAATTATTTATTATAGTGAGGTGGAATCACTGGCAATAGGTGTGTACTCATTTGGGTCATTCTCGGAGGTTCAACTTCTGGCAGGCCCTCTAAGGTGACACGGACTTTGGCTTGGATCCAAGGGTTGGATTTTCTGATTCTCTCAAAGAGAGAAGAGCATACTTCTCTACCTCTTCACCTTACCCAAACACGCGAAACATATTCATCACCAAGCTATTTCATCCTTAACCAATCCACAAGCTTTTGGGTTTTTGGTTCTCTCAAAGAGAGAAGAGCATAATCCCCTAACAAGTAGATGTGCTAAAGATTTGCTACCTTTCCTTGCTTCCCCAGGTATCTATCATGCTAGCAAGATTTGGGTCTCAGATTCATCCATGGGCATCACTTCCATGTAATGAAGAGCCTATTACCCTAGCCTGCCATCAAGACCCTTAAGAAATTTTAACAAGACCCTAATTATACTATGTCAGTAAAAATAGTAAACAAGCACAATGTTTTAAAATAGTCTTCGACAACCGTCCTGCAAGAAAACTGTTAGCAAATTTTTATGTCTTGGTCAAGCATCCTGTAGCCCACTGTTATCTTGTCAGAAAAAATAGAGATGTGAAAAAAATTAGCAAGCAATAAATGTTAGAAAACAATGCAGGAAATTTTGCAGAAACTAAAAAAAAATTAAAATCTGATGGCAAGACTCACACGAGGAAGTACACTACTACGTGCAAGAAAGTGTAGGGACCTGCGTGAGATTATGATTTTTCATGCGAGAAAATGCTCATGAAAGAAAAAGTTCACATGAAACACTCAGAAAAATCATGCAAGATTGCGTACATAATGAAGTATAGACATATGACAGAGTGCAGAATTTTCAAAAAAAAATCAAGATTGATGAGGCCAAAAATCAATTTTCTACCCCACGGTGGGCGCCAAACTATTTATGTCTAAATGTGGACCTCTATATCAGCCATGGACACGACATATTCATTTCTCAAATGAATGAATTATGAAAATGAATATGAATTATTCACTTCGTAATATCGATTGAATCGACTTGTCACCTCCTATTTAGATGGGGTGTTTGAATTTACTCTTAGAACGAGAGCCCAACAACCATAGACCAATTCTAAAACGAAGGATTTAAAATGCATAAAAAGATTGAATTACAATTAAACTAAGGATGATTGTGCAAATTAAACTATAAACTTGAAAGAAATATGAAAATGCAAATTTAATCTAAAGCTTGAAAATTAAAGATGAGAATTAATCTAAGCATCTAGTACAAACAAACTAGATTAGAATGAGTATGCAATATTATACTAATAAAATGAAAATTACTCTAAATTTCAATGCAAAAATAGCTTACAAAATATCAAAGTGAGACAAAAATTCGCTATAGTTTTAGTGCTCTCAAAATTGCCTTTCCAAATGAGGAAAAAGGAGTCCATAATATAGAAGAGCCCGGGTGAAGGATGAAGAGTTTCTTCGAAAGAAATGGCTGACTCTTCATCTCCATGGAGGAAGGTGAGACAAATTGGAGGATATTATTTAACTAATAAAATGAATTATTGCCAAATGGGTGGCTTTTCAAATTATTTGAATTATTAAATCCAAATGAGAGTAATCCATTTAAATAACCAAATAATATTTAATTCCTTTGATGTGTATTAGCTAAAGGGGGTCAATTAATTTAATTAAAAGCACTAGGACTTTAGAATTAAATTAATTAATCATAGGGATTATTTAGCCAATAAATGTCAAATATTTAGGAATTAAATATAGTGTATGATTAATGCAAATTTAGAGTTTTTTGCATTTGACACCAAGTCAAATAAAGTCAATTAGGAGACATAATTTCCTAGTACAATAAGACTTTGAACATGTAGAAGTTTGAAGGAATGCACCAAAATTGATTAGAATTGTAAGGTGCCAATTTTGGGGTATTACAACAGCAGCCCTGAATTGTTTTACAATTGTTTGGATCAAGCAAATGATAAAGGATTTTGGAATTCAAATTGACTATCCTATTGTTATTCATTGTGATAACACTAGCACTATTAATATGTCAAAGAACCCTGTGATGCATGCAAAGACAAAACACATTGAGATCAAGTATCACTTCCTAAGAGAGAAAGTGGCAGGGAAAGAAGTCAAGTTGGACTATGTGAGTACTAAAGATCAGTTAGCAGACATATTCACAAAGCCCTTTCCAAAGGATACCTTTGAGTATCTCAGGGAAAAGCTGGGAGTAATTCCCTTCCCTGATTCTACTTAGAAGAAAGAAGATAGAGCATTAGTCCTCAAGGATTGATGGATGGTTGACTACTCTACTTCATGAGTAGTACCAGTGCTTAAAAGAGTTGGTGCCCTTTTCCATTGATGTCAAAGAGGGAGTAATATATAGAGTCATGAAAAACATAACCAAAGGAGTAATATACTAAGGGGGAGTAGTATTCAATCATGGAAGCAGTTAAGTTGAGGAAATGGAGAATTTTGAAAAAATATTGCAGCAGACAGAGGATTCATCCTTGGGGGAGTTTTGATGAGGAAATGGAGAATGTTATAAAATAATTTCTCATTTGGATTGGTGGGGTTTTTCATTCCATATGTTTCCATCAATGCCAAAGGGGGAGATTGTTGGAGATTTTCCAGCAAGCTAGTGCTAACTGTATGTCTGTCATTGATGACAACATATGGTAAGTAACATATGTTGAAGACTTATGTAGTAAGCTTTGAGTATATGTAGCATGGACATGTTATCAACATGATATCCTGGACATAGAGGTTATTTTCTAGAACATACAGTTATGCAATAGCTTGTGTCAATTGTGTTCCTGATAGAGTTATAGGCAGTGTTCTATGAGTGATTGTTCATAGAGTCATCATGGAGCCTTGCATCATTAGATATGTGATGAAGACATGTTAGTGGTGTTACAATCATGGACACAGAGTCTAATGATCAGTAGAAGTGAAGTTATGCGGTTGCTGTTCACTAGTAGCAGTTTCCTGTGTTTATTCATAAGAGCCGATAGAGATTGTATTGGTTCATGAGTTGTGCCTATCATTTCAGTATGTGCCCTTGGATTATAGATTAGAGAATCATTAAGAATGTTTGATTAAGATTCCATGATGTAATTCATCTTGAGGAGGAATTTTTAGTTACTTTGGTAGAGCCGATAGTGTGTAGCGTGTGTCTACATTTATTAATATTGGACAGGTCCCAGATTGTGTTTCGTGCTTAGTAGAGCTGATAGAATTATTATTGGAGTATGTTATCATTTCTCTAATATGATTTCAAGGTGTTTCTAATAGACAGACTTTATTACATCATTTAGAGGAAAGATATTTATAGGCAATCATTTGTGATTGCTAAAGCATGGTTTAGAGTTGTTTGTGTAGAGCAGAGCAGAGTGTGCGAAGTGTTGAGCCATTAGCAGAAGGTCTATGTGACCAAGTGAAGAGTTTATGCTATACATTAGAACTGATCCAGATAGTAGGTCAAAGCACAATTCACCAAGATCCAGATATAGTGTGTATCTATTATTCAAAAGGTTGTAGCCTTCATCCTTTTGAGTAGTGTGCTCTCGAACAGTGCATCCTCACCCCTAACAGGGTTAATTTTAAAAGACTCCTAATAGGGTATGACCCTTGACTAGGTCACTGTACTAAATATATTATAAAGCAACTCCTAACAGGGTTAAGGATCTTCTAACAAGGATCATAAAACATTAGTGTAGATTATTAGTGGGTGTCAATTCCCACTAGGGTTTCTACCTTTTTGGGTTTCCCCGTAACCAAAATATTGGTGTTGTATTCAAGTGTTATTTCATTGTGTTTATTCTTTATGTTTAAGTATACTTAATTTATTAAAGAATTGAAACTTTTAGATAACTGATTCACCCCCCCCCCCTCTCAATTATCTCTCAGGACTATTCCTAACATGGGGAGATCTAGAACCCATACCAACTGAAATTACAAGAAGACAAAGAGACATACTTCCTCGAATTGGCGAGACAAGGATCCAAGCTTCCTCCCAACTTCAATGTTGAAGACAACATCACACAAGAGGAAGAAACTCCCATAATAGCTATGATGAAATAGATACATGCCATGCAAATCAAACTTAACAAGTTGGAAAAGGAGAAAGAACCTAAGGAATTCTCTATGGAAGCCTTATGTCTATTTCCATTTGATCATAATTTTTACATGCCACCCTTCTCGAAAAGAGTGGAGATCCCCAAATATGACAAATATGATGGAAAATATGATCCCCAAGATCATGTCAGAGAATTCTATACTCTATCCATGGATTTTATATGAACCTGCATACTTAATTCATCTCTTCCCTCAATCTATGGGAGGGGAATCCATCAACTGGTTCTCTAAAATGCCACCAACTATCAAAAACTTTGAGGAGCTAATCAAACTATTTTATCAACAATACTCCTATAATATCCAACATCCGGTCACCATGATTGATATCTATAATCTAAAACAAAATTCTAGAGAACCCTTCCTGACTTTCCTCAAACTCTAGAGGAAGAAATTTTCACTCTATGCTTGACCAATTCTGGAGAATGAGAAACTAGAAATATTTATCAACAATATGATTCCAAAATGAAATTACCATCTGCAAATGAAAAAAGTAGAGAACACCATAAAGATTGAAAATGTGCTTGTTCATAAGGGAGACATGTCACTTCATAAAGAAAACAAGTACAAATTAGGATCTAGTTCCAACAAATACAAAGGCAAAATCTAGAACAAGAATAAAAACATCATCACAGATGGTGTTGTTGATCATATTAGTGCTCCATCTAAAGCACCATCATTCAATCTCACCATTGGCACCCAAACCATAAAAGATTATGAGATGAAACCAACCAAACCAGCTAAAAAGTCAACTGATTACAAACCTTGGGTTACAAAACCAAAGCGTGAGCTCACTCCTCTAGGTGAGTCCTTGGAATCTGCCATGAAAAATCTCTTGGCAAATAATATCATCATGTTACTTGAGATAAAACCATATGATCCCGAAGTCAAACCTAAATGGTGGAAAGAGACCGATTTCTATGATTTTCATCGAAACAAGGGTCATAAAACCAATAACTGCATGCATCTGAAACATCTCATTCAAGACAAAATTGACCCTCGATAAATTTTAATTGATAACCATAAATCCAATAATGAACATATGGCATTCACGGAACCTTTTCTGAAGCATAATCAAGGAGATTCATCTTTTGAACCTAATATGGGTGCCAAAGTCAATTACATGTACTTTGGTAACAATGATATTATCAACTTGGTAGAACCATGCTTATTTGAACACTATAATGTCATTACTATTATTAGAAAGGATAGAGATAAACCAAACAACTAATGCAGTTACTCGATCTCAAGCTCAGACAAATCTACAAGGATAAAACTAAGGCTCATCAAATGCCCCGAAGGTCCCATTTAATTTGGCTTCTATATCTAAACAAATGGATAATTCCAAATCTTCCAATTATAAAGAGTCCAAGGAGATATCTTATAGTATTATCTAGCAACAACAACATACAAATGTTAAAATCTCTATATTCGAGTTGATTCGCATTTCTCCTACTCATCTTGCAATTCTAGACAAAGCTCTAGCTGGCTCTAATGTTCTTGAAGATCTTGATCTTGACAAATTCAAAAAAATGGTGAGTCACCTGATGTCCCTTCAGTATATATCCTTTTTAGAAGAAGATGACAACTCACCGAGTCACCCACATAACCAGCCCTTACATATTGAAGTCTTAATCCAAAACCGTCATGTCAAAGTGTGTGTTGATAGATGGAGGTACTGGTCTAAATATTTGTTCCTACAAATTGGTTACACAATTGGGATTGTCAAAAGATGATATTGATCCTAAAAAGAAGATAACCATAAAATCATATGACGAACAAGAAATAAATTCCAAAGGAGTCATAGTGTTGCCTATTAGAATAGGACATGTCATCAGAGATATCACCTGTCAAGTACAGGATCTTCCCCTGGCTTATAACATTCTTCTAGGAAGACCCTAGATACACGAGATGCAAGCTATTCCATCAACTTACCACTAATGTCTAAAATTTCCCTATGATGGAGTAGAGGTCACCATACCAGCAGACACATTAAAGGAAAGTGTCGATAAACTTGTTCCACACAATAGAGAGTCTCCTACTAAAAAAATAGACATAACTTCTACATCTAAAATAGGAGACCTATCAAAAGGAGTCAAGATCAAAGATACCAGCATGGGAGAATACATAATGGAACCAGTTCTATCCCTCACATCTCTCCTGATTTCACCTAAATCCTATGGATAACATTCAGAAAAAGTGAAAGTGACATCTAAAGAATCCAAGGTCATATTTGATGGGAGTTTTGTCACAGAGAAAGTATCAAAACAAGAATCAAATGAGGATGAGGCTATACTAGCATGGTTGTACAAATATGAATCTCAATCATAAATAGTTCAAAAATGTGACTCTAAAAAGATTCCCATGAAGTCATATGGACTAGGTCACAAGCAAATGTCTAAAATGGGATATTCAGGAAAAAGACCTCTAGGAACAAGAGGCAAAGGCATCATAAAACCCTTTGAATAGTGTGGGAGAACAACCAAGGATACTACAATATTAGGATATCACAAGAATTTTTTCCATTTTGGTGGAAGTTCTACACATATCCTAGAACAAATAGAACTAGATATTCAACAAAAGGAAGAACCTAAGCACTCAGATAGTGATGATTCAGATACAACTAATGTTTTTCCTTATGAACGCATACCTTAGCATATATTAGACCTTGAAAATGAAAAAGAACCTAAAATAATTAATGTAGTAGACACACAAGAACCTACTACTAAACAAGAGATAGTTGCAACACAAGAACTGGCTAATCCTGAAAACAAGCAAGAGGAAGAAGGTGACACTATGAAAATAGCTAAGCATTTGGGACACAACAAATTCTGAGACCAATTCCCATGAATATGAATTCCGTTTAGACTCTGAAGGTAATCCTTCTTGGGGAATCCATCCTGACTTCACACATGTTCTTAACTTTCCTAGAGATCTAGATAAAGAATCAAATGACTATGAATGGGGAATTGTTCCAGAAGAAGATGAGCTTATAACAGAAAAACACATAGATGTCATTTACCGATACGCACCTATGTCCAAAATAAGTATAGAATGAAATGACATACCTCATGAGTCTGATTCACTTATTACCAATGTAGGATCCAGTGATGATGTTGAGATGCTTAACGAACTAAACATCTTGAGTAGTAATATCATCCTTAAATTTGAGAGTCAAATCAAAGCCAATGATGACAACATTGTATGCGTAAACACGGTTACTCCATCCTTTCCCACACTTACCATCCAATACCCTAAGCTTATCGACCAAACATCTACTGATCCAAGCCAAGACATCCATACCTTCCAATCAGACTATGCTCTCACCTACTACCTAAATTTAGTAGAACCCATGACAGGTTCCATCAGTGAACCTAGAGTCAGCATGACAGAGTGGGATATCAAATATCTTAGTAAAAACAACAAAAATAAAAAGAAAAGGAGTTCTGAGGGTGAAAACCACTATGTGGCAGTCTTAGAACCTAAAATAGTAAAAACAAAAGATGTATCCAAAGGTGAAAACCTCTCTAAGGTGCCTAAGGATGAGATAGTTGATGTCCTTCTAAGTCATTTATAGGAAAGATCTCCAATATTGATAGAACCAA
This sequence comes from Chamaecyparis obtusa, assembly GCA_027943335.1. Lineage (NCBI taxonomy): Eukaryota > Viridiplantae > Streptophyta > Pinopsida > Cupressales > Cupressaceae > Chamaecyparis > Chamaecyparis obtusa. The sequence goes on from BSBK01001073.1 coordinate 992,630, forward strand.
CTCAGTCTATCAATTTGGGTACCACAAAAAAACCACAGTTGATTCATGTAGCACAATCCCTGTCAGATGAAGAAAAAAAGCATTAACAAAGTTCCTAACAAAGAAGAAGATTAACTTTGCATGTAAATATTCAGATATGCCTGGATTAGATCCTGATATCATAATGCATCATCTCTCCATTGCACCAAGAGTCAAACCAATCAAGAAAAAGTTACAAGAAACTACTAAAGGCTGGATTTATCCAAGTTATAGATTATGCTAAGTGGATCTCTAACATAGTTCCAGTTTCAAAACTAGAAAAATCTATAAGAGTATGCACAGACTAAAAGATGTAAACAAAGCATTCCCTAAGGATGACTTTCCACCACCAAACATCGATATGATAGTGGAAATGATTGCGAGCTTCGAGATGTACTCTTTAATCGATGGTTTCCTTGGATATAACCAAGTCAAGATCACTCCAGAAGAATAATAAAAGATAGCTTTCACCTATGCATGGGGTACTTTCTACTAGAACATCATGCGATTTGGTCTTAAGAATGTCGATGCTACATATCAATGAGCTATGACATCAATTTTTCATGATATGATGCACTGAACTATGGAGGATTATGTTGATGACACCCTAGCTAAGTCAATGATGAGGTCTAAACATCTAGCTAACTTAAGAAAAATACTAGATAGAATGGAAAAATTTAATCTCTGACTAAATCCTAAGAAATGTTCTTTTGGTGTTGTAGACATGAAAAATTGGCAAAGGCTTAAATCAATCAAAAGGTGCATCAAATAATCAAAATAGCACTAAAAATCAATAAATGGAACAAAGGCAATTCAAATCAAAGGAAAATTCAATTAAATGATTAAATAAAGCTTGAAAAGGGGAAAAACACTACGAAATTGATTAAATTCAATTAATGACAGTTGTTGAAAGCAAAAATCAAAATAAACATTTTACCCTTCATGGCTAAATTTAATTACTTTAATTAATTAATAAATATGAAATTCTCTCAACAAAGGAAAAAAGGAGACAAAATGGATACAAATCACTCACACATAAATGGCGCCCACCGTGGGGCCCTAGGCCTCAAATTTATCATAATTTCCACGTTATTTGCAAAATTTAGGCTAGAATTGCATGATTTTGCTCACTGTTTGCAGGTTACAGGAAAGAAATCATGCCTGCCAGTAAAGAAATCATGCCTAAAGCAAATAGATGTCGCTCGCGGAAATTAAAATGTCGCCTGGAGTCTGAATGATCACGCTTTTCAAACTGCAGAATCACGCTTCTGGCAAAAGAAATCACGCCTACAGAAATTAAATTCTCGTGTCGCGGACAAGCAGCTGATGCCTTTGGTCATTAAGATGTCACCTGGAAAGAATTAAAAGCCGCCACCGAGGAATCATTTTACGCCTGGTGTAAAGGGAGTTTCCTACCTTTCACATTTAAAATGTCGCTTTGGATTAATTAAATGTCACTTCTCTGAGTTAATTTGTCTCTTCTAGTAAAGAGTTCACGCATTATTTTAATTTGATATCGCACTTGATTACTTTAATCTCGCTTGAGCCCCTTTTGGTGATGCTCGTGGTTAAAGTAATTACGTCTTTATTAAATTAGATCTTGCATTTAGCATGGACAATGTCACCTGATTGAGGATTTAGATTGTATCAGAGTAATGACTATTGTCGCGTGTATTAAAGATTTCACGCGTTTGCAAAATTTGATATCGCACTTGTCTATTTTAATCTCGCTTGAGCCCCTTTTGGTGACGCTTGCGGTTAAAGTAGTCACATCTTTGTTAAATTTTATCTCGCCTGTAGTCTAGATGATGTCGCCTGGCTGTATTTTCTCTATTTTGTCAAAAATGTTAAAATAAGGACTGTATGCTAACTTCACTGTCATTTTTTTTTGTCTCAGGTACATGCTCTGTCACAGAAAAGTGCTCAAAAATTATTATTTTTCTTTTTTGCATGCAAAAAAGAAACAAAAAAGGACGTCCTATTAGAGTATACCTTGCACCTTTTGGATTTAATTTGCAAATATTTGAGTTCAAAATACATCAAGAGCATAATTAATTTGATCATTTTAATCTTTTTGATTTTGGTTTCCCCTCACTTTGTATGAATTAGTGCTGACTAACTTGTTGGTGGAGGGAACGTTTTGCTAAGGTAAGAGAAGGATTTGGAGAGAAAACAAAAAATCTACTACTTAAAAATGCACCTAGCCTTTGCTAGCATCGTTTGAGGTATTTTTCTCATCAAGCTTGCACTTCCCTTAAATTGTGGCATTTCAAAGTTCAAAACATAGTTTAATCATAAAAGGAAAAAATAAACACTTCAATTCTAAGAACCCCTTTGTCACGGGGTTGAAAAAGAACCAAATTGATTGTGAGTGTTTGGGATAAGGGAAAAGCAATAGGGATATGCTCTTCACTCTTTGAGTGAATCAAATTCCCAAACTTTCCCTACCAAATCCACTTTTCATGCTTTCAAATGAACATGTTTAAAACTTAGTGGGCTCGCCTCCCGAGATTGCCTTAAAAGGGCCGGTGAGAGGGACAGCCCAAAGTGGGATACACTTGCTTTTGACGTGAGAATCTGACCCACTATAAAATGAAACGCGTGTATCCTTAATGGGGTACACGACAAAAAGGATTTTAGCTCTTTCGAACTTCCTCTAGTAGTCCTAACGGATTGCGCAAAATCGTGCTTTGGTGCATGTGGGAAGCCCCTTAACATACTTGGGGGATGAAAAGCTAAGATCTATTTTGAACGGAAAACTTACTACATAACGGTAAAATAGCAAAAACTACCTAATCGAGCCATTTAAAAGCCAAATTTGTGCTAGGTAGCTTGCTTGGAAGTCTTTCTTGTGATCAAACCCGTGGAAACATTCAAGAATATACACATTAGAATGATCTAGGGATATGGTGAATTATTGATGTGTGTGTTGAGATTGTCTTCAACTTTTCAAACAAGAAGTTCTAAAGTACTTGATCAAACTACAATTAAATTTTTAAATCTTATAAACTGATCAATACCATTTACCCATTCCAAACCAACCCAACCAGATTGAAATTAAAGAAGGAAGGATTGATCCATAATGATGAGCCTATTTGAGAAACAAATCAATCCTATTATGGAGCATAATTATCAAAGTCAAGATCAAGATCTCTATAGGAATCAAAGTGATGAGGTTTCTGAAGATGATGTTGTTGAAGCATCCCAAAGTCCCAGGTTTCTGGAAATAATGGAATTACTTTTGAAGTGGGATAAAGACACATATTTTCTAGCTTTAGCTCAAGAAGGAGCTAAACTTCCTCGTAATTATGACACATCAACCTTGAGAAAGAATGATGAAAACCAAAGAGATACATCATATAAAAGGCCATTATTAATATCAAGCTATTCTTTTCAAAGTGATGAGGTATCTAAAGATGATGTTGTGAGAGCATCCCAAGATCCCGTGTTTATAGAAATAATGGAACGAATTTTGGACTGGGATAAAGAAGCATATTTCCTAACTTTAGCTCAATCAGGAGCTAAGCTTCCACATAATTATGACACATCAACTTTAAGAAAGGATGAGGAAAAACAAAAAGATACTTTATCTAAAGAGCCATCATTAAGATCAATTTGTCCTTTCCTCTATGATGATGGGCCATCCGTATCTTCATCCTCCTCACAAAAGGAAGCATTTAAGAGTGATAAAATTATCTCGGATCAAAGGAAATTGCATAATCAACCTATTTGTGATCAAGATAATAAAGAATATGGAGTGAAAAATACCACTCTCAAGCAAGATCTAATTCAAAAACCTCCATATAGCAAGAGTAATCCATTCATCCTTTGTCCAGCTCCTAACAAGGTTTCTCCCTGGATGACTTGTACACCTTTCATCCTTCATCCATCTCCCGAACCTCTATCTAGCAAAGACCCTCCCATAACTAGCATTCCTTTCATCTTTTCTTCATCTCCCAAAGCTCCACAATTATCCAAAATTCCTCCATCAAAGAATGAGTCTAATGATGACACTTTTCCCATTAACTATGTCTACCCTCAAGGGCTACCTCTAAAAGAAACCCAAGCTAACTCACATCTTGCTGCAGATTGTTTCCATGCTTCAAAGATCTTAGAACCCAAAGCTTCATGTGCCTCAATGCCTATTATACCTATTCAAGAGGATCCTACACCATTCTTCCAAACATTCCCCACACATATCCAAAAATCTACCTTGTCTTTAGAAGTGGCTCCATGTCAAGAAGATAATCCAAAGGAAAAAGGAGACAAAATGGACACAAATCACTCACTTTTGTTGAAATGGTCCAACCTTTTGAAACCATTTAAATGCTTGTCCCCCCATTTAGGGACAAAGCAAAGCAAATTGACCTTACCCAAGCATAACCATGGTTATCTCACTCTACCCCCTACCCTTGGGAAAATCTTATAAATAAAAGGCATTTTGAGGCATTAATCATCCACTCCATATCTTTGAATTGCAGCCAAGCTCTTGCAATTTGCATCCACATGACTCACTTAGCATTTTCATTGATAATTAGCTTCAATTGTTGATCATTTTAGAGATTTTCTTATCAAATAGAGCTAGAATTTGATAATTAGATCTAGTTTGCATATCATTCTTAGTTCAATTCTCATAATTAGAGTGTCACTAGTGAGGATTTGCAGCTGAGAGCCTCACTTACTACTTCAATTTAGAGAACCATGAGATATTTAGATTAATTATGCATTATTTAGATTAGTTTTCTTTGAATAGTGTAAATTCTCTTTAAATCTTGTTATTTCATGAAGGTGTAAATCAAAAGAAACAAATATTGATAAAGATCAAGATCAAGATTATATACAAACCCCTCCCATATTTGATGAAGGTCCCATATCCCTTGAACCTTGTGATGATCCCCTTGCATCCTTTCATGTCTTTCAAGATGATATCCTTCCGTTCCAAGAACAAAGTACCCTTCCAAGTTCCATATTTTCTCCACTTCCCGAGCAAGATCAAGATATCCCTTCCATAACTTCCAATGAGCATATTGAAAATCAAGAGCAAAATACCTTCGCTACACAATTCAAAGATCCTTGTCAAGATCGAAGCATCCCATCATTTCCTTGTCATATTCCTCCATGTTCACCTCAAGAAAACATCATTCTTCCAAATCCCTTGCATGATAATGAATCCCTTCAAGCTTCAGTTGATCCTATCAAATGTGTTCCTATCAAAGCTACTCATGAGCCTATTGGTATAAAGATAAATCTTAAAGATGAGAACGTTGACGATGGAGCTCCTTCCAAAGATATTGATATCCCTTTCACACCTTATATCCCTCCATTCAAATACAACCACATACCTCCACTATCCTCCAAATCCATTTTGGGTTCCTATGTCCCAAAACAAAAGTCTTCATTCCTTCCATCCATACTAGGTCCATATATTCCCCCATCAACCATTCCTATCATCCCTAGCTATCCATTCACTTACCCTACCATGTATCAAGATCAGCGAAGACACACATACTTGAAGAATGTCCAAACACCAATCCATATGAACCATCCATATTATTCCTATTCATCCACAATTCCTAAGTCTTTTGGAAGCAATGTTGATATGCAACATAAAAATCATAAATCCAAGAATCCATATGTGCATCAAAATCACAATGTCCCATCTAATCGACATGTGAATGAAAAGAAAAATGAAATATCCAAAAGGCCGCAAAGGTCCATCAAGCAAAAAGAAAAAAATAAAATGTGGGTTCCTAAATCCCTCATTGAAGAAATGCATTCAAAAGCATTCCAAAAGAAAGAAAAATCAAAGAATATGTGGATTCCCAAGTCATTGTTGAAAGACTTGCACACAAAAGAAGAATCAAAATTGACATTCAAGCTTCCAAAGGCTTCCATTCCATCTCCTTCCAAACATCCATCATCTTCCTATATCCAAAAATCCACTACCTCAAAAAGATCCTTACCTCCATCATCTATTGTTCCTCCATCATTCCACCACTCTTCAAAGTGTGTGTCAAAGTTGATCTTGCCAACATTTCCATCTTCAACATACCTTTTTCTTATCCTCACATTCATTTTCCAATGCATACTTTCTGTACTTCCATCCCTCTTATCAATATCTTTGAGCATCCTAGTCATACCCATGGTTTATTATAGCATATCTTTCAGAGGAGCATTGTCCAAAGATTTCGATGTTGGGAAAATATTGAAAAATACAAAAAAAGAAAAAAACAAAGAAAAAATGAAAAAAAATAAAGAAAAAAAGAAAAATACAAAAAAAGAAAAATACAAAAAATACAAAAAAAATGAAAAAGAGAAAAAGTGCCTTAGTGAAAACCTAGCAATAGGCACCTTGGTAGCACAAATAAAAAGAAATAAATATAGGGTGAAAACCACTTCTTGTGGCACCTTAGACAAATACCATGATGAAAACCTGGCAAACAAGCGTCATGCGTAATTTTTCCTTCTTGCACTTTACACTTGGGGGCAAGTTTCATCCATATTTCCATCTATCACCTTCATCTTGACAAGGTTGAACACATCCATGAGCATTGAGTATCTTAACATCTGTTATCCTTTCCATCAACTTATGTACTTGTTGCATCCATGTTACCCTATCATGATCTTGCTTATCCCAAATTCACCTTCATTATTCCTTGACAGTCTTTTCATAATCCCAAAATATCCCTTCATAGCCTCCATCACTCATTTATCTTGATTGTGTTATCTTATACACATCTTACCCAAATTGACCCTTGGTCTTGATCAATAAAAAATAAAAATAAAAAAATTATTATCAAGAACTTCTTGACATGTCCACTCTTTTGGATCACTCCTTTTCATGGCAGCAGATCGTTATCCTATACACTATCTAACACTGCACAATTGACTTTCATGGCTTATCCAAAAACATGCTTCACATTGCTATATCATTTTTTTCCTTAGCTTGGGTACTCTTGAGGAGATAGTCCTATGGGTCACATTCACATACTTCTTCCATCATAGCCTTTCCATCTCTAATCCATCAGCTTGCAAATCCATCCTTCATGTCCTATATCTTGCTAGACATTGGGGGCAAACCAATGTGATCTTGTTTGAGAGCTGGTAAAAAGGAAAGCATAAAATACTTTGAGCTACATCTTGCATAAACCGAGCTTCGGTAATATTTTGGAAGTTTTTCCAAGTCCAACATTTTTTCTATCCAACTGAGGCATTTGATCTTAATCAGCAGATTTCAGCAAACAAGCATGAATTCACATGAAGCAAGGCATTAAACCCAAAAAGGATTCAATAGTACAATATTTAGTCACAAGCAGAGAGGGAATTATCAGAATTTCAGAAGAGAGAAGAAGATTTTCATGAACCTTTGATGGATATCATTGTTCACTAACCAAGAATTCAATTACCACAACTTGATCCATGAGCCTTCATTGACTTTATTATTTAGGATTAAAAATTGACAAAACACTTAAAGATCAGAATACTTGGAAATACTTTTTGAAAATCATGAAACAATGCAAAACATTTGAAGCTTTCTTTTGATGATCTTTACTTACATTGATTTTTATCACATCTTTTTAGTTAATCGATGATGTTTCGACTAGATTGGCGATGATGGAGACATGATATTTTTCTTGCCTTTGAGTGACTATCTTGAGGGATATCCAACAACTTATGTGAATTCGTCTAACGACATGGTCATCAAAGAACCATCAAGGACTTTCATATAGGGTGGAAGGTTGACCTTTGCTTGTTTATGCAACATTGAATTCGTTGAAATTGGTATTCATACTCTCATAGTTGGTTTATTCGACTAGTGTGGGTTGTACTAGTTCAAAAAGGAGGTTACCAAATGTGATAAAAAGTGGTATTCATATCATCATGTCAGTGGGCAGTGGTGATTGTATCGGCTTTCTGGTCCCAAAGTGCTCAATGATGAAAATTTATCCTCAAGGCATTTATTTGCTAAAAGCTAGTGACACTTAGCTGCATTATCATGGAAGGTTAATTGCATTATCATGTTAGATTAATTGCATGTGCATTTGTTTGTAGTATTTTTCCAAGGGAAAAAGGGGGTCATTCAATTGAAATCTTGATCAATCATAAAATGGGTCATTCAATCAAGAATCAAGGAAAGTCCATAAATCATAAGTGTCCATAATATCAAAGATCCATGAACTTTGTCTAATCAAAGATACAATGTCATCAAAGTGATACATCCAAGTCCTGATCAATAACTGAAACATGATACAATATCAACAAACTAAAAGAGCTCCATAATCAATCATCTCAATAACCTATACTCTAGCTGGGTCAAACCCATGACTTAAATCCAAATAGCCAAGAAGCTAAGGTCCGTATATATATCATTTACGAAAATGTGCCTGTTTCACAAATCAAGGGAATCATATTAGTATTCTATATCAGTGAGTCATCTTACGTCAATCAATCCTATCAAAGTATCAAGCAATCACACCTAGTACCATTGTTCGTGTCTCTGTGTCCTGAGAACGAAGCAGCAATATCAAATCATATCGGTTTTCACACTGATTGATTTATCCTATCAGAACTATCCTATGAGATTGACAAATCACATTCATTGGTACCATTATCTTGTTATAATCACTTGTTTTCTTAACTACAACAGACCTATCTATCTTGGATGTGAAAATTTGTGAGTCATGGCATATCATCAATATTTTTTAGAAATGAAAACATATTGGACCAATCAATTAAAATCTTTCAAATCAAGGAATCAATATGTTTTATTTTTGAGGGGGCATCAGAGTATCAAATTGGCATCACATCAGAAACATTTATCAGTGGGGCATATCATATCATATCAATTTCATATCAGGAGGCAAATCACTATCAGAGACAGTATCATATCAAATCTATCAACATATCAGCAATCAATCAACCCAGGACCTTTATCAGTGAACTCAGGACCTATCATCAAACCAGGACCCATATCATATCAGAGGCATCAGAATCATATCAGCACCATCATCAGAGGGACATCATCATCAAGAAGAAGTACATCAATCAGAACGATCAGAGGCATATCAGAACCAGGACCTGAATCAGATCATCATACTAAGGAAATCTTTGAATCGGTGTTCTTCGCACATTGACTCAAAGAGGGGCATTTGTAGACATGAAAAATTGGCAAAGGCTTAAATCAATCAAAAGGTGCATCAAATCATCAAAATAGCACTAAAAATCAATAAATGGAACAAAGGCAATTCAAATCAAAGGAAAATTCAATTAAATGATTAAATAAAGCTTGAAAAGGGGAAAAACACTACGAAATTGATTAAATTCAATTAATGACATAGTTGTTGAAAGCAAAAATCAAAATAAACATTTTACCCTTCATGGCTAAATTTAATTACTTTAATTAATTAATAAATATGAAATTCTCTCAACAAAGGAAAAAAGGAGACAAAATGGACACAAATCACTCACACACAGGTGTCACTTCAGGGAAGCTTCTAGGGTACATTGTTTCAAAAAAAGGAATTGAGGTAGATCTAGAAAAGGTCAAAGCCATCATGGAGATGCAACCTCCTAAAAATATTAGTCAAATGAGGACCTTACAAGGAAGAGTACAATCAATCAGGTGTTTCATATCTCAGCTAGCAGACATATCACAATCTTTCACAAAGACATTACATAAAGGTGTGACCTTTGCATGGAATGAGGAATGTGAAAAGAACTTCAATCACATTAAGAAATATTTGGAAAATCCACCTATTCTCATGCCCCCTATACAAGGGAAGCCATTGATATTGTATGTCTCTACTACATACTTCACTGGGGACATTACTGGCACAACAAGATGAAAACAAGAAGGAGAGGGCTATCTACTACATTAGCAGAACACTGGTAGCTTACGAGAAAAACTATTCCATGATAGAGAAGGCATGTCTAGCTATCATATTTGCATCACAAAAGCTATGACACTACATGTTAGCTCATACTACACAATTGATAGCTAAAATTGATACACTGAAGTACTTATTGAGCAAAGCTTCCCTCACAAGTGGACTAGCTAAATGGGTCATGCTACTGAGTGAATTTGACATAGAATATGTTGAACTAAAAGATATCAAAGGACAAGTCATTGTAGATTAGTTAGATGATGCTCCAATGTTCGATGATCAACCAATGCAAATGGAATTTCTAGGTTCTTATATCATGCACCTATCCTATAGAATGTGGAAATTATTCTTTGATGGATCCTACACAAAAAATGGATCTAGAGCGGGCATATTGTTTATCACTCCATAAGGTTACTCTATTATGAAGGCATTCAGAATCAAATTACCTTGTACCAAAACCATAGCTAAGTATGAAGATTTACTAAATCGTATGAAGATAGCAATCAAATGGAGAGTAACAGAACTACACATTCATGGAGACTCACTACTAGTCATACACAAAGTCAATAATGTGTATCAAACAAAAGATGAGAAACTTGTTCCATACAAACGCATGGTAGATGATCTAAAGAAGTATTTCATATCTATCACATTTGAATAGATTCCTAGAATGGAGAACAAGGTTGTTGATGCCATGGCAACGCTATCATCTTTACTAAAGAAGCCCGAACATGAGCTATGCTATGAGTTCCTAGTGGAAGCACTGTCATTCCCTACCTATGATTGTCTAGAAACCCAAATGATTTGTAATGTTATTGGTCATGATTCCTTCTGCTAAAAAAACATATACTCCTATCTTTGAGACCAAATCATACCTGATACCTTTAACCATCATGAAAAATGTTACCTAATCTAAAATGCATCACAATATGTCATCATTGTTAATGATTTATACAAATGAAGTCTGGATGGTACACTTCTTAGGTTTTTAGAATGTGAGGAGTCACAATGCACATTAGAGGAATTCCACGAAGGTATTTGTGGATCAAATTCCAATGGTTTGACACTAGCTCAAAAAATTATTAGGGCTGCGTACTATTGGCCAGACATGGAAAAAGAGGCTGTCAAATATGCTAAGAATTGTCACAAATGTCAACTCCATGGAAACTTGATTCATGCGCCAGGAAGAGATATGATTCCCTTTACAACATAATGGCCTTTTCAAGAGTGGGTGTTTGATCTCATTGGTGCTATCTATCCTCATTCTTCTAATGGTCATACCCATATCATAACATCTACAGACTATTTCACAAAGTGGGTAGAAGCAGTTCCTCTAACATAGGCCATGGGCAAATAGATATCAATGTTCATATTGAATTACATAATTTGCAGATATGGTATACAACACTCCATTATCATAGAAAATGGAGGCCAATTCAAGAATAAGGACCTAGATTCCTTATGCTCTAAATTCAAAACCACTCAACATTGGTTGTTTATTTACTATCCTTAAGGGAATGGACAAGCTGAAGCATCCAATAAGAACTTATTGAAAATCTTGCATTGAACAGTCAACAAGACAGGAAGAGACTGGCACCTAATGATCAATCCGGCTCTTTAGGCTTATAGAACAAGTATCATAACACCCATTGGGGCTAATCCTTTCACTTTATTTTATGGGTCTAAAGCGGTACTACCTATTGAGGTTGAAATCCCATCACTAAGAATCAGAATGCATGGTCTAGTAACTGATGATGATTATAGAGTATCTCAGTTGCAAGAACTTGAACTAATAGATGAGTGCAAGAAAGTCATGTATGATCATCTTAGAGTATATCATAAATGAATATTTAGAGGTTACAACAAGAAAGTCAGACATAGAGAATTTCAGGTTGGCGATCTAGTCTTGAGAGAAAATACTAAAAATCAATCCCATCGAGAATGCAAGGGGAAGTTTGAACCCAACTGGCTGGGTCCCTTTTTTGTCACTGCTACTTTTGGCTCTAGAGCCTATCAATTCTCAACAACTGAAGGAGAACAGCTCCAAGAACCAATCAACGTTCTCCATCTGAATAAATTCTATGCCTAAGGCATTCAGTCTGTGAAAATGTCCTGAAAAAATCTTTAAAAATTTGAAAAAGTCGTAAAAAAATGATCATCCTAGTGAAAACCTAGAAATAGGCACCTTGATGAATCACAAAAAAAAATAAAAAATGGAAAAATCACAAAAAAATTGAAAAGATAAAAAATACAAAAAAAGAAGAAAATGAAAAAGTGCCTTGTTGAAAACCTAGTAAACAGGCACCCTGGTAGCAAAAATAGAATCTCTGCCAAGATGGTGAAAACTCGGCAAATGGGTGCCACTTGTATCAAAACACTCCATCTATCAGCACAATCTTGGTCTTTCACAACTTTCAGTCTTCTTTAGTTTGTACGTATCTTCTTGTTTGCATTTGCATCCTATTTTTAATAAATTTGGTCAGTATACCAAGCTCAACAACGTCTGCATCCTATCATTGTTTCAAACTTGGGGGCAACCAATGTTATATCCTATAGTCTCCAGTATACCTTAGATGAGTCATATCTAGTCAAAGTCCTTCCAAGCTACCATCTGAGTCAGTTTGTCTATCTCCCTACTAGAAAAGGATTTTGCACACCAAAAGAAGAACAACAAAAACAATCTTGGCACAAATGCTTTTATATCCTTGTATGCTTACTAATTCGCATTGAGATTTCTACATATTATGTCCCTTCGATCTCCTCAATAATGTACCTTGCAGGATTTTGAGAGTGATGACTAGGGGCATTATCTTTTCTTTGTCTTCTATTTGTATGTGAAAATATAGCAACTTTGGAAATTCTGGATGGAATTGGTGTCCACTATAAGTGCCTCCATCATGTATTGGATGGCCATGTGTACCTCGACCATCGATACCTGAATGCTTCAAGGAAGTCTGATATAGCTATTGTCTTTTTGAGTGATTTATTGCTCCTATTGTGAAATGCAATTCTACCCAAGGATGTGAATGATAAAAGGTCACTACGGGTAATTCACATTGGAATCAAAATGATCTCCCTACTTTTTGGTGTGTTTGTATGCAAGGCGTATTCAAGCCATCACAACGTTTATGTTCTGATGCTTATACAAATTGCAAAATCAAAATGGACATGATATTCAGGTCATCTTGACTTTTTGTGCCTTGGTGCTTATATCTAATCCAACATTTCTAACTAATAGTCAATATTCATATGTCTATGGTTGTCTAGCCAGTGGACATTGTATAGACTATCTGGTTACCTAATAAATCTAGTGATGATAAAGACCAACACATGATCAGTGCCTAAGTCCTAGGTCTTGCATTTCATTTGCATTTTGCACTTTTCATGGTCACATTTCTCATGGTTTTCCTATAGATCAAATGCTTAAATTCTCCTAATTTTCACTAATGCACACAATGCAAGGACTGAACATCGTATGAAGGTCCCCTTAACTAATCAGCAAGAAGTCACCATCCTAGGTTACATATTCATTTTGATAATGAATGAGCACTTGTCTTCTTCATATACTTACAAAAGCATGTCACGTGTATCGTTGCATTTATATTACATTTCATTTCATAAATCCATTGCATACATACATAAGCATCTATAATAGCATACATTTTCATTTGTTCATCCACTATCTATCATTGCATTGCATACTCATACATTTAAAGAAAAACATTCATTGCATAATCCATACATTCCATGATAAAAGAAGCATTTCATACATAAGCATCACATGATATTACATTATAAACTAAAATGACAAGTACAATGATGTCAACCAAAAATTAATCTCATACATATATATATATATATATATATATATATATATATATATATATATATATATATATATATATATATATATATATATATATATATATATATATATATATATATATATATTGGCAGAGTACAAGCAGGTGCACTACTAGCACCATATACAAAAGAATGAGCTACAATGAGCTATGAGATATAATCAAAATGTCAAAAAATAGAACTATAATAGATCAACTATCTACATGGTCCTCAGCATCTAGTGCAACTCCTCCTCCAGTAGGTAAATCAGGTGGTGGCTCAGCACATGGGGCCCTAGCTCCCTCAGAATCTATCATGTACTAGGAGTATGATGTCATCCTTTGTCCAGGTGGCACAATCAAATAATACACTGAAACATAATAGGCTTCATGACCCATTTGGTGGATCACCTCAGCCTACAGATGTTTAACATCAGCCTCTCGATCACACAATTGTCTCTCATGATCTTGGAGCTCAACCTCTAATGTCACACTATGGGTCATTTGGTCACATAATTGCTACCAAAGTCACCTGATAACATCCTATGACATCGATCTCAAGCCTAGATCTACGTCATCTACTATTCTCTCTATCTCCTCCATAGGTTGATCTGTGCTAGCCTCTGTACGCGCCTTGTGGCAATGAATCTCCACACCCAAGTCAAAATCAGGAGCATCATGTGCCTCCTCCATCAAAGAATCCTTCTGAGCTCCTAGAACCTCATCAACAATATCAATCCTACCCAAGGTACCACCCTCACCTCTGGTATATCTACACTGCAATACTGCAAGCCTACCTGCTGGATTTATCTGTGGCCTAGGAGGTCTCATCTGTCCTGATGGTCTAGGAGGCGTCATCACTTCTCGTGGCTTAGGTGGTGTCAGCTACACCACTGGGATCTGTACCTCATGTCATCTTTGACCTTTACCCATAGGGGCACCTATAACATCCTTAGCATCCTCCATGGTAGGAATAATCTCTATGGGATTAGAGAAATGCCTCATCAGATGCTCTGCCAAATATGCAATGAAAGCATTTGTCACTCTGGCATCAACCATCTGTGGTTTGTAATCCCAATCTCTACTGACAAGCCTGTGGTACTCAAGGCTGCAATCTACATAAGAAAGTCTGGCTTACCACCCTAGACCAATCTCTCATACTAATCATGCATAGGCAGAAAAATCATGTGGTGCATCTTGAAGGATGATGTACTGACACCAGACCTGTGTAATGATAAATCTCTCAAGGACTGTGGTCGATCTGTGAGGCCTCACCCCGTGACATCATTTCATAGCAGATTATTTTCCATCTTTGGACTCATGTTGACACTTTATTTTATCATGTTGGACTATTCGGACAGAGACATTATATTATGATACTATGTGATGACTTATGATTATGTGATGATGATATAGGACTTTTACTTTCATGTTATTTATTAGGTTATGAGTATAGTAATTGATAAATCTTTGATTTATATATGATACTTTGATGTTACATTCATGTTAGGAAAATTTATGGGAAATGATCATGACTATTATGTTAGGTGAATTAATATGTACCATTTTATTCTTGACTTTATGTGCTTTAGAAATGCAATGTTGAAAATGATGAGAATTATTATGAAATGTAGTTGGGAATTTATGATGTTAAGAATGTGATTTTTAGATGTATTTTATTATATATATATATATATATATATATATATATATATATATATATATATATATATATATATGATATTTGACATTTCATGAGCTACTGATATTTTGTCAAGTGTGTAGGTAAGACCATGGATATATCGGGGGAAATTAAAGATGGATATTTGTAAAATCATGTTAAGCCAAGGTTATCTCCAAGGGGAGAAATTAACCTCATTGTAAAGTGTAATTTTTTTTGTAAAAGTGATGCATGAGTGTAATTATTGATTAAGTTATTTTATTTTATTATTTTAGTCTACTTGGCATGCCATGTGTATTGTGTTGTAATGTGATTTACTTGTGGTGTCAATTGACACATGTCATGTGAGTTGGCATGCCCAAGTGTCTTATGTGTGTGAGTGGTCTCTATTTTTAGGAGTCGTGAGTGAGAATCTCTTTCATTTTTGGATGCATTCTTTGAGTGGCTTTTATTTACCATTTATGATAGTGGAGGTTAAAAATAGTCTACCCCATAGTGGTGCCATGTGTTGGGGGTCAAATTTTGACCATTATGATGCATTTTGACTATTTTTGCCCTTCCAAAAGATGCTCTTTTGAAAAGTGACGAAATTGATAGAGGCATGTCAAGCCCACTCCTCATTTGAATTTTGAATTTGAATTTCCCTCTTTGGTTTGATAGGTTTAGGGTTTGTCTTCTTAAGGGGATGGAGGGAAAATTTGTGGGTAATTTCCCACTCTCCAATTTTTGGAGACTTGAGAGTTTGTGAATTTGGTCTTGTTTTCTTGGAGGAGTTTTGAGTTGCATAGAAAAGGAGGAGACTAGTTTGGGGAAGCTCATCTCAACCCTCTTCTTCATTGACCCTCTGTTGAAACTACAGAGAGATTATGTAGCTCACACTTTTTGAGCCAACTTTCACCTAACCTTGTTAGCAGAGATTGTAAAGATGGAATTTAGGGTTTCGAGCCAAATTTTATTTGGCCCAAACCCTAAATTCGTTAGGGTTGGTTAAGTTTTTTTTTAAGCATGACTTTTATTTTATTTTTTGAAATATAATTCTTCACTAAAGAAGAAAGTGGTTTAGTTATTTATATTTGTGGACTTTATTGTTTCCCCCTTTTACCAAATTATTTAGATATGTATTCTTTTATTGATTTAATATTTTGTTTTATTTTTTTAGATTTTTCCTATTATTTCAGGAATTGAAAAGATTTTGGTTTAAGTGTTATTTAGACTTTTATTATTTCTTTTTACTCGTTGTAGTTATTGGATCCATTTATTTATTTAATACTTATTATTGAGATGGCTGGGTGAATCTTCATTTATTTATTTTCACAGTTTGGTAATATTTTCTAAGTTATTAATTAACTATTAATAAATTTTAATGATGGCATTACTTTAACGACTTAAATTAGTACGTGTCACACGTTATTATTTGGTAAAGTTAACTAAGATAATTTATTGTTAATTTATTCAATTTAGTATTATTGTCATATTATTTCATAGTGTTTTGCTTTAGGGGTTTCCCCCTCATAGACCCTTAACGATTAAACCTAGTTAGTGATCCCTCGGCCTAGTGCACCTAACAAGTTAGGGAATTTCAGCAAGCTAGCACATGCCTTGAACTCCCCTTGTGAGATGGGTACTTTAGTTGATGTTTTGTTCTTATACTTTTGTATGATACCTTATTTTGTGACAAAGTTGTTGTGTGTGTTTAGCCCTAATTTTGGGCATGACATTTTGGTATCAGAGCACAGTTTCAACCCTAGGAACCTAAACCCATTGCATTTTCAACTTATGTCTTGTCTTTCACTTGTGTAGGATGCCTCTAGTTACACGTAGGGGTCATTGTCATGGGTGAGGTGCTAGGACTTCTAGTGAGGCTTTAGTGGATGTTGAGTAGCTAGTAGAGGATGTAGGTGATGAGCTAGAACCACCTCTAGGACCGCCACCGAATCCTAATCAGGATATTCTGAATGCCCTTCTGAATCTTTCTAGTATTATTATGGACAAATTTCCACTAGGAGGTCAACAGAATGAGGCCCGAGAGAGGGTTAGGAGTCCTCCTTCTAGGAAGGTTGATGGACAAGAAGATTTAGAGGATGAGTCAGTACATATGCCAGAGCCACCACCACCACCACCACCTAAGATAGTGCATAGAGCACCTCATGATACAGGGAATCAGATCAGAGAGCTCCTACACCTTCATCCACAACCCTTTTTAGGATCTACAGATGGTATAGAGGCAGTGGCATGACTTTTGAGCCTTGAGTGCTACTTTGCATTGCGTCCTTATGAGAGCAACCTAAAGGCACATTTAGTAGTACATATGCTTAGAGGTAATGCCTCTACTTGGTGGAGACAGGAGGAATATAGACACCACTTGAATTTAAACACCCTCAAATGGGAGGTTTTTCTTAAGAGATTCAAAGCTTGATACATGTCAGAGCATTTCAGACAACATCAAATAGACGAGTTCCATGACCTCCAGCAAAGGGGTATGAGTATGGCACAGTACGAGAGAAATTTTCTTGAGCTCCTTCCCTATGTGGAATATATGAAGGATGAGAAACTCCAGGTCAACCGCTTTATCAAAGTGTTGAACCATGTTATATCAGATAGAGTAAGGTTGGTGCCTCTGGGAGATTTGTGTTATACCATTGAGAGAGCCATAGTTGCAGAAGAGATCCATAATTGGTCATAGAACCGTAATTCCATGCCACAGGCTTCTTGTTTCTAGAGATCCCACTAGAAAGGGAATAAGAAGCACTCATCAAGATCATATAGAGCACCTTAGCAGCAGAAGTAGTAGTAGTCTCAGCAGAGTCAGAGACATAGACCTCCACAGGGATAGCAGGGCTCTAAGCCCAAGCAGTGGAATTCATAGGGCCCTCGACATGATCATAAATCTCAGTCATAGTACGCACCACCAGCTAAGACTCATTAGTCTTAAAGAGGTGGATTCAGTGGGTCTAGCATGACAGGTGGACATCAGTAGTCCAGATCTCAGGGGATCCAGATATAGGCTAGAGGCCCATGTTACACTTGTGGTGCTATGAGGCACATTTCTAGGGATTTTCCATCAGGGCATCTAGTTGGTTGTCAGAGAGCAGCAACTTCAGAGCCTACGGTGGGAGACATGGGCAGATCTCATCGAGTTTTTGTAGCGGTTGATAACTACCAAGATGAGCATCAGGCCATGGTTATTGAGGCCATAGGTATGATTGGAGGCATTAGTATTTCTATTCTATTTGACTCAAGAGCTACTGATTCTTTCATTACTCCATTTGTAGTGGAGCATTGCGGGCTAGTGGCAGCTAGGCAAGATGTGAGTTGGGACGTTGAGTTAGCCTCGGGTGCTAGGGTGTCATTCAATTCCTTGGTGAGAGGATGTTAGTTTTAGATTGGAGATATCACTACCACAGCTGACTTACATATCACACCACTTGGATCTTATGATGTTGTCCTTGGCATGGATTGGCTTTATGCCCACAGTGCCAAGATGGATTGTAGGTAGAAGAGGATTGAGTGTGTAGATGATTTTGGTGTGCCTTCAATTATCTCAAGAGTTCAAAGACCTATATCTCTTCATGTGATTTTGCTATGCAGCTGAAGCAGTGCATGCGTAAGGGATGTCAGTTATTTTCCATCACCATCAGTGATCGAGAGGAGGAGGTTGAGAAGGAGCCTTCCCTTGATGAACATCCTATCTTGTAGGAGTTTGTAAATTTATTCCCTTCAGAGCTACCTAGTATGCCACCACCTAGAGTAGTGGATTTTCATATTGATCTTGTCCTTGAAGCAGAGCCAGTATCTTGAGCACCATACCGGATGACTACCAATGAGCTTAATGAGCTCAAGATTCAGTTAGAAGAGATCTTGGAGGAAGGGCACATTCATCCTAGTGTATTGCATTGGGGTGCACCAATTATCTTTGTTAAGAAGAAGGATGGATCACTTAGGCTGTGTATGGATTACCGACAGCTGAATATGGTAACCATCAAAATTTGGTATCCACTTCCTAGGATCGATGACTTGTTTGATCAGCTTCAGGGTGCCCGTGTGTTTTCTAAGATTGACTTGAAGTCAGGGTACCATCAGTTGAGGATTGTGGAGAGTGATATCCACAAGATTGCATTTTGTACTTGTTATGGCCATTATGAGTTCATAGTGGTTCCTTTTGGACTCATAAATGCTCCATCTGTGTTCATGAGTCTCATGAATGGAGTGTTCTGGTCTTTCTTGGATAAGTTTGTGGTAGTATTCCTGGATGATATTTTGATCTACTCTCAGGATGAGCATGAGCATGAGGAGCATTTGAGGCAGGTCTTGGAGTGTTTGAGGGAGAATCAATTGTTCGATAGTTTGTCTAAGTGTGCCTTCTTCAAATTAGAGGTTCATTATCTTAGTCATGTGATATCGGGAGATGGGATTGTTGTTGACCTACAAGTTTGACTGAGGTCAAGAGCTTCATGGGGTTCATAGGTTATTATAGATATTTTGTTGAGGGATTATCTAGAGTGGCTCATCCTATCACTTCCCTCCAGAGGAAAGGGAAGAAGTTTGAGTGGATAGAGAAGTGTGAGAGAAATTTCTAGGAGCTCAAGAGAGTACTCCCTAGTGCACCTATTCTTGGAGTGCTGGATCCTTTAGCAGAGTTTGTGGTTTGCACAGATGCATCTTTGGATGGTATAGGAGTAGTCCTTATGCAAGGAGGTCAAGCTATTGCCTATGAGTCTAGGAAACTCAAGACTCATGACCTCAATTATCCTACCCATGACCTCGAGCTCGCAGCAGTAGCGCACACTTTAGTGAGATGGAGACATTTTCTTTTGGGTCATAGATTCGAGCTTCACTCATATCATCAGAGTTTGCAATAAATTTTCACTCAGCCGAATCTCAATGCTAGGCAGAGGAGATGGATGGAGTTCTTTTGTGAGTATGATTTTGATGTTCACTACATCAAGGGTAAAGAGAATGTAGTTGTAGATGCCTTGAGTAGGAGAAGTCATGATCTTTCATCTATGTCTTCTAGCATAGATTTGAGAGGACGCATTTTGCAACACTTACCTGAGGATGGATTCTATTCAGAGGTTTGTCAGATGGTTCAATCACAGAGACCCCTTGAGGAGAAGTTCTCAGATTATTCCCTAGAGTCAGATGGCCTTCTCCATAATAGAGGACATATTTATGTACCTTCCTTCGGTGGGTTGCATGACTTCATTGTTCTTGAGGCTCACAGAGCTCCTTATGCAGTGCACCCAGAAGTCAAGAACTTACATGTAGATTTGAGGCAGCTATACCATTGGCTAGGTATGAGGTTGCACATTGCATAGATTGTGGGTAGATGTTTGGAGTGCCAGAGAGTTAAGGTAGAGCACTGCCATCTAGGTGGGCTTCTTCAGCTGCATGAGGTACCTAAATGGAAGTGAGATATTATATCCATGGACTTTGTTTTCGATCTTCCTATGTCTTCTCATCACCATGATTCTATTATGGTGACAATGGATAGGTTGACTAAGGTAGCCCACTTCTCACCCGTTCATACTACTTTCACAGCACCTACAGTGGCATAGGTATTCTTGTGGGATATCGTCAGACTTCATGGAATTCCTCATAAGATCATATCTGATAGAGATTCTCTTTTCACATCATCCTTTTGGAGGGAGTTACAATCAACATTGGGCACCAGGCTCAATTTCAGCATAGCTTATCACCCTGAGACAGATGGTCAGACCGAGAGGGTTAATCAGGTATTGGAGGATATGCTTTGTATGTATGTGATGGATCACCAGACTAGATGGGAGGAGTACTTGCACTTGGTGGAATTTTCATATAATAATGGACATCATTCATCTTTGGGTATGCCACCTTATCAGGCTTTGTATGGTAGACCTTGCAGGACTCCATTGAGTTGGGATAGGATCAAGGATAGAGTAGATGTGGGGCTGCAGTTAGTCAGGGAGATGGAGCAACAAGTAGACTTGATTAGGTAGTGTCTTAAAGAGGCTCAGGATAGATAGAAGAAGTATGCAGATGCAAAGAGGATTGATCATGTTTACATGGTTGGAGACAAAGTCTTCTTGAGAGTGTGACCACATAAGAGCCCAATCCATTTTCAAAAGGGTTCTAATCTCACACCTTGTTTTGTTGGTTCTTTCAAGATCTTATAGAGGATAGGCCCAGTTGCATATCGACTAGCTCTGCCACCTAGCCTATTGCGTATCCATGATGTATTTCATGTTTCTGCTTTGAGGAAGTATATCTATGATGAGACTCACATTATTGACTAGGATGCTTTACAGGTGAAGTCGGACAGATAGTTAGCACTCGAGCTCATATGTATTTTGTCTTGCAAGACACTAACCCTTCGAGGTCAAGAGCTGGACCAGGTTAGGGTCCAGTGAAATTGTTATGATGAAGTTACGGCTTTATGGGAGGACATAACACAGATGAGAGCGTAGTATCCCCACCTTTTTTATGAACTCCAGGAGGAAGTTCATGCCTAGGAGAAGAGGATGTGAGGCCTCACCCCATGACATCATTTCAAAGTAGATTATTTTCCATCTTTGGACTCATGTTGACACTTTATTTTATCATGTTGGACTATTGGGATAGAGACATTATATTATGATACTATGTGATGACTTATGATTATGTGATGATGATATAGGACTTTTACTTTCATGTTATTTATTAGGTCATGAGCATAGTAATTGATAAATCTTTGATTTATATATGATACTTTGATGTTACATTCATGTTAGGAAAATTTATGGGAAATGATCATGACTATTATGTTAGGTGAATTAATATATATCATTTTATTCTTGACTTTATGTGCTTTAGAAATGCAATGTTGAAAATGATGAGAATTATTATGAAATGCAGTTAAAAATTTATGATGTTAAGAATGTGATTTTTAGATGTGTGTGTGTGTGTGTGTGTGTGTGTGTGTGTGTGTGTG